>SJXQ01004153.1:154156-252385 GCA_006408695.1 Aepyceros melampus | reverse complement strand
AATGCAGAGTTCCAAAGAATAGCAAGAAGAGATAAGAAAGCCTTCTTCAGCGATCAATGCAAAGAAATAGAGGAAAAGAACAGAAGGGGAAAGACTAGAGATCTCTTCAAGAAAATTAGAGATACCAAGGGAACATTTCATGCAAAGATGGGCTCGATAAAGGACAGAAATGGTATGGACCTAACAGAAGCAGAAGATATTAAGAAGAGGTGGCAAGGATGCACAGAAGAACTGTACAAAAAAGATCTTCAGGACCCAGATAATCATGATGATGTGATCACTCACCTAGAGCCAGTCATCCTGGAAGGTGAAGTCAAGTGGGCCTTAGGAAGCATCACTACAAACAAAGCTAGTGCAGGTGATGGAATTCCAGTTCGGCTATTTTGAATCTTAAAAGATGATGCTGTGAACGTGCTGCACTCAATATGCCAGCAAAGCTGGAAAACTCAGCAGTGGCCACAGGACTGGAAAAGGTCAGTTTTCATTCCAATCCCAAAGAAACACAATGCCAAAGAATGCTCAAACTACTGCACAATTGCACTCATCTCACACGCTAGTAAAGAAATGCTCAAAATTCTCCAAGCCAGGTTTCAGCAATATGTGAACCGTGAACTCCCTGATGTTCAAGCTGGTTTTAGAAAAGGCAGAGGAACCGGATATCAAATTGCCAACATCTGCTGGATCATCAAAAAAGCAAGAGAGCTCCTGAAAAACATCTATTTCTGCTTTATTGACTATGCCAAAGCCTTTGACTGTGTGGATCACAATAAGCTGTGGAAAATTCTGAAAGAGATGGGAATACCAGACCACCTGACCTGCTTCTTGAGAAATCTGTATGCAGGTCAGGAAGCAATAGTTGGAATTGGACATGGAACAACAGACTGGTTCCAAAACTGGAAAGGAGTATGTCATGGCTGTATATTGTCACTGTGCTTATTTAAGTTATATGTAGAGTACACCATGAGGACCCTAGGATGGATGAAGCACAAGCTGGTATCAAGATTACCAGAAGAAATATCAATAACCTCAGATATGCAGATACACCATCCTTATGCAGAAAGTGAAGAAGAACTAAGGACCCTCTTGATGAAAGTGAAAGAGGAGAGTGAAGAAGTTGGCTTAAAGCTCAACATTCAGAAAACTAAGATCATGGCATCCAGTCCCATCACTTCATGGAAAATAGATGGGGAAACAGTAGAAACAGTGTCAGACTTTATTTTGGGGGGCTCCAAAATCACTGCAGATGGTGATTGCAGCCATGAAATTAAAAGATGCTTACTCCTTGGAAGGAAAGTTATGACCAACCTAGTTCAGTTCAGTCGCTCAGTCGTGTCCGACTCTTTGCGACTCCATTGAATCGCAGCACGCCAGGCCTCCCTGTCTATCACCACTCCTGGAGTTTGCTCAGACTCGCTTCCATCGAGTCAGTGATGCCATCCAGCCATCTCATCCTCGGTCATCCCCTTCTTCTCATGCCCCCAATCCCTCCCAACATCAAAGTCGACCAACCTAGACAACATATTAAAAAGCAGAGACATTACTTTGCCAACAAAGGTCCATCTAGTCAAGGCTCTAGTTTTTCCAGTGGTCGTATATGGATATGAGAGTTGAACTATAAAGAAAGCAGAGCACCAAAGAATTGATACTTTTGAACTGTGGTGTTGGAGAAGACTCTTGAGAGTCTCTTGGACTGCGAGGAGATCCAACCACTCCATCCTAAAGGAGATCAGTCCTGAGTGTTCATTGGAAGGACTGATGTTGAAGCTGAAATCCAATACTTTGGCCACCTGATGCAAAGAGCTGACTCATTTGAAAAGACCCTGATGCTGGAAAAGATTGAAGGCAGGAGGAGAAGGGGATGACAGAGGATGAAATGGTGGATGGCATCATTGACTTGAGGTTATGAGTTTGGGAAACTTCAGGAGTTGGTGATGGACAGGGGTGCCTGGTGTGCTGAAGTCCATGGGGTAGCAAAGAGTTGGACACGACTGAACTAATGAACTGAACTGAAACACGCTCAACAAAATATTAGCAGATCAAATTCAACAATAAAAGGACCATACCCATGGTCAACTGAGATTTATTCTAAGGATGCAGTAATGGTTCAATATCCACAAAAATCAATGTGATATGCCACATTAGCAAAATGTAAGATAAAGATCACACAGTAATCTCAACAGATGTAGAAAAGAATTTTTACAAAATTTGCATCTATTTATAATAAAAACTTTGACAAACCAGTTAAAGAGGGGATGTACCTCAATAGAATAAAAGCCATATATGACAGACCCACAGCTAATAATATACTTGACAGTGATAAGCTGAAATCTTTTCCTCTAAGATCAGTAACAAGACAAAGATGCTGCCTCTTATCAGTCTTTTTCAACATAGTATTGGAAATCCTAGCCACATAAATCAGACAAGAAAAAGAAAAGTCACTCAAATTGAAAAGGAAAAAGTAAAACTGTCACTATTTTTGGATGACAAATTATAGAAAACCCTAAAAACCCCACCAAAAAACTATTAGAATAAATGAACTCAGTAACGAAAGGCATATAAAAAGCAGTTGAATACCCTAAAAATGAACTACTAAAAAGAGAAATTAAGAAATTAATCTCATTTACATTGCCTTAAAAAGGATAAAATACCTAGGCATGAAATTAACCAAAAAGTTGAAAGATCTATATACTGAAAACTACAAAATATTAATGAAGAAATTAGAGAGGACACAAATAAGTGAAAAGATTCCATGATCATTGATTGGAAGAATACTGTTCAAATGTCCATACTAACCAAAGTAACTTACAGATTTTAACACAATCCTCATCAAAATTTCAATGGCATTTTTCACAGAAATAGAACAAACAATTCTAAAATTTGCTTTGTACCACAGAAGATCCCCCGATAACCAAAGAAATCTTGAGAAAAAACAAAACTGGAGGTTTCATGCTCCCTGATTTCTAATACTGTTACAGACTATAGTAATCAAAACAGTGATATTGGCATAAAAATAGACACACAGATATCAATGAAAGAAAATAGAGAGCCCAAAAATAAACCCATATATTTATGAGAAATTTATGTTGACAAAGGAGGCAAGAGTATAAAATGCACAGAAATCCTCTTCAATAAATAGTGCTGGGAACACCAGACAGCTATCTGTCAAAGAATGATACTAGACAATATTTTACACCACACACAAAAATCAGCTCAAGTGATTAGAGACTTGAATGTAAACCATGGAATCATAAAACTTCCAGGAGAAAACAAAGCAGTGAGCCACTTGACACTGGTCTTGATGACTTTTTGGATTTGACACCAAAGACAGCAAAGATAAAAATAAGCAAGTGCAGCTGAAAGAAACTAAGATGCCCCTGCACAGCAAAGGAAACTATCAACAAAACTAAAAGGCAAACTATAAATGGGAGAAAATATTTGCAAATCATGTATCAGATAAGGGCTTATGTCAAATATTTACTATATAAAGAACTCACATAACTCATTGGCAAAAAATCCCAAATAATCTGATTGAAAAACTGGAGGGGGATCTGAATAGACATTTTTTCCAAAGAGGACATACAGATGGCCAACAGGTACATAAAAAGATGTTCAATGTCACTAATCATTCAGTTCAGTCGCTCAGTCATGTCCGACTCTCTGCGACCCCATGAATCGCAGCATGCCAGGCCTCCCTGTCCATCACCAACTCCCGGAGTTCACTCAGACTCACGTCCATCGAGTCAGTGATGCCATCCAGCCATCTCATCCTCTGTCGTCCCCTTCTCCTCCTGCCCCCAATCTCTCTCAGCATCAGAGTCTTTTCCAATGAGTCAACTCTTTGCAAATCAAAACCACAATGAGATATCACCTCACACATTAGAAAGGCTATTATCAAAAGGGTAAGAAATGTTAAGTGTTGGTAAGGATGTGGAGAAAAGGCAGTTCTCATGCACTGTTGGTGGGAATACAAACTGGTGTAGCTGCTATGGAGAACAGTATTGACGTTCCTCAAAAAATTAAAATTAGAACTACCATACAATCCAGCAATTCCACGTTGGGGTATTTATCGAAAGAAAATAAAAACATTAGCTGGAAAACTTATCTACTTTTCATGTTAATTGCAGCAGAGTCAAGATACAGAAAAATTTAAGTGTCCACTGATGGATAAAGAAGATGTGGTGTGTGTATATATACATATGTATAGTTGTTCAGTCACTAAATCATGTCCAATTCTTTTGCAACCCCATGTACTATAGCCCACCAGGCTCCTCTGTCCCTGGGATTTCCCAGGCAAGAATACTGGAGTGGGTTGCCATTTCCTTCTCCAGGGTATCTTCCTGATCCAGGAATCAAACCTGCATCTCCTGTTTAGCAAGTGGATTCTTTACCACTGAGCCACCAGGGCAGGCCATATATGTATAGTGTGAATGTGTTTTTGGAATGAGAAATCAAATATTTATATATATGTATACACACACATAAATGGATCACGATGTGGTATATGTATACACACAATGGAATATTATACAGCCATAAATAGAATGAAATCTTGCCATTTGCAATAACATCAATGGAAATTAAGGGCATAATGATAAGTGAAATAAGTCAGAGAAACATGAACACTGTATGTTCTCATGTGTGAAATCTTAAAAACAAACAATAATGAAAAAGTTTATAGATTCAAAGAAGGGACTGGTGGTTGCCATTAAGTGGTGGGTGAAGGCTGGGTAGAATGGGTGAAGGGAGTCAAAAGGTACACACTTCCAGTTATAAAATATTCTGGAGATGTAATTTACAGCAGGGTTACTATAGTTAATGATACTGTATTGCACATTTGAAATTTGGTATGCTAAGAATAAATTTTTAAAATTCTCATCGCAAAAAAGAAAGAAATGTGTAACTATATGTAGTGAAGGACATACATTAACTAAACTTATTGTGGCAGTCATTTCACAATATTACACATATATTGAATGTTGTACACTTGAGCCTAATATAATGATACATGTCAATTATAGCTATCATTAAAAAAGAAAAAAGCCCTGGTGTTCCAGTGGTTAAGACTCCATGCTTCCACTGAAGGGAGTGTGGGTTAAATCCCTGATCAGGGAACTAAGATCCCACATGAACGTGGTGCTGCCAAAGTAAAAAGACCACCTGATGCCAATTTCTTAATGAAAAGAACCTGAACTGTTTGTTTGCTTGTTTATTTCATTTTGTTTTTATTCTCTCACTTAAACATTGATGTTATAATGATTACTAATGATTAGATATTTCATTTCACAAGCAAGTAATAGTAAAAGAAACTTTAAGATTACAGCCTAATTGGAATGAGAAATCTAAATCTTTGGATTATACACTGGAATATAAAGGTGAAAAAAAAATAGGAGAGAGAGACAATGCACTCAGAGATCCTGTGGATCTGTTTCTTGCTTCAACAGTGCTTGGATGGAACATACCCAGGGACACCCCTTACTCCAGTCTCTGATTATCTTCCAATTGTTCTTCTAGTAGCAACTTTCAGAATCAGCCACTCATCTGTCCTCAATCACCAGGACAAGTCAACACCATTTTTTGAACTTAAATCCTTATTACTGACCAACCATGAGCCCCCAGATTCATTAGAATTATTACACCAAGGTAGAGGCCACTGTCATAACCGCCTGGTCAACATGCATCTGCAGGCCTCCTACACCTCCCTCTCTTTGGGCTTCTATTTCAATGTGGCTGTGTATGGTGTGGGCCACTTTTTCCACGAATTGGACAAGGAGGAGCATGAGGGCACCCACTGTCTCCTGAAAACGCAAAACCAGCACAGCGGCCACACCATTTCATGACACACAGAAGCCATCTCACGATGAGTGGGGTAAAACACAGGATAGTGTGGAAACCTCTCTTCTCTTGGAGAAGAACCTGAAGCAGGCCCTTTGGGATCTGCATGGCCTGAGTTCTGCCCATACAGACTCTGCACCTCTGTGACTTCCAGGAGAGCCACTTCCTAGGTGAGGAGGTCCTGACCAACCTCCTCAGGCTGGGCAAGAATCTCTTCTAAAGCCTCACCCACAACCACAGCTAAGAGGCTTGGAGCCCAGGGGCCTTTGAGGAGTCCCTCTGGTATAAAGACTTCTGCCTGAAGCCCCCTCTCTGCAGCACTTGGCAGCTTTTTAACCACCTTGGAGCACTCTCCCGAGGCTTGGACCAAATGGAAACCATAAAGCTTTTTGCAGCAAGAAAAGAATATCTAGATCTTATATTAAACAAACACAACCAGCAGGACTTTGATGCTGTTTTTCCCCATTAACGTTGCTGACATCAGAACATAAAATGAGTTCCCACAAAGAAAATTTGATAAAAAACAACCAGGATACAAGCATTGTTTTAAGGGCACTATTCTTTTGATCCCCCAAGTCTAATGCTTGTCAGACACTTAGTAGCCACATAAAAATGTTTGCTTAATTGAGTTTACATGCCACATGATAAAAAAAAAAAATGCAAGTTAAATCTTGGACTCTGAAAACCATTACAGTTATTTCACAGATATCAATGATACAAGGAAAGAGAATGGATTATGACTGAACACAGATGCGGACTGTAATAGCAACAAATGGAAGTAATGTTGCAAAAAACAATACTTTAGCTTTTATTAGCATCTGAAGGGGCACAATAAAGAGTAAATTTTTTTTTTCTGCCAATGTTCTTTAAAAAGATGAGATAGAAGCAAACGTTTCAGGCAAATACAAGATAAAAGTCAGCTTCTTGGCTATTAGAAAGGGACATAGCTGTGTGTCTGCTAGTACAGATCCATAGAATTAGGGACTTAATTCCTACCTTTTCCCATTTGAGTTCATATGAGACTACAGAAGTCATAAGCCGTCCTCAAAACTGAAGGTCTTTGCATGGAGACTTGCTCCTGTAACCTTGAAGGAGACTCAGAATGTGAATCTCCTC
Organism: Aepyceros melampus; assembly: GCA_006408695.1. Taxonomy (NCBI): domain Eukaryota; kingdom Metazoa; phylum Chordata; class Mammalia; order Artiodactyla; family Bovidae; genus Aepyceros; species Aepyceros melampus. The sequence continues at coordinate 245,437 of SJXQ01004153.1, read as the reverse complement.
ATGCCTGCTCCCAAAAAAAGAGGAGTAGCCTGCCTGATTCTTTATTTTGAGCTCTTCAGGGTAAATTCACTCCACCTGGAAGTTATTATGCTAAAGATGGAGGATGAGACTGCTGCCTAGAAAAATCCCTCTTCCTGAAAAATCAGAGAATCAGAGTTGTTTTTGCTCTGGAGTATTTTAACACTTTTGGGCTTTGAATGTGTTCACTTAGTCAACTCCTTTCTAAGTCTAGATGGTAAGTAGGGCACATATTATCCCTATTTTTTGTAATTAAAGAAATTGAGATGCAGTAATAATGTATAACAATCACTTGAAACTCATTTCATCAAAAAGCATCTTAATCTAACACATATCCTCCCCCAATACCTAACTGGTAGTTTCTCCGGTACTTAGATATTGAGAAGAAATTCTTGATGATTCTCAGGTTGTAATCCTTTCAACTAGATTGATTTCAACAGCCTTTTATCTACTTATCATGTAACTGTGGAATGGTGATGGAAGTAAAGTCCATGGTATAAAGAGCAATATTGCATAGGAATCTGGAATTTTAGGTACATGAATCAAAGTAAAATCTAAGTACTCAAAGAGGAGATGGCAAGAGTGAATATCGATATTATAGGAATGCAAAAAAAAAAAATAGAGGAAAACAAGAGAATGGGAAAGACTAGAGATCTCTTCAAAAAAAATTAGAGATACCAAGGGTTATCATGCAAAGATGAGCTTGATAAAGGACAGAAATGGTCTGGACCTAACAGAAGCAGAAGATATTAAGAAGAGGTGGCAAGAATGCACAGAAGAACTGTACAAAAAAGATCTTCACAACCGAGATAATCACAGTAATGTGGTCACCCATCTAGAGCCGGACATCCCGAATGTGAAGTCAAATGGTCCTTAGAAAGCATCACTATGAACAAAGCTAGTAGAGGTGATGGAATTCCAATTAAGCTATTTAAATCCTGAAAGATGATGTGAAAGTGCTGCACTCAACATGCCAGCAAATTTAGAAAACTCAGCAGTGGCAACAGGACTGGAAAAGGTCAGTTTTCATTCCAATCCAAGAGAAACGCAATGCCAAAGAATGCTCAAGCTACTGCACAATTGCACTCATCTCACACACTAGTAAAGTAATGTTAAAAATTCTCCAGGCCAGGCTTCAGCAATATGTGAGCTGTGAACTTCCAGATGTTCAAATCTGGTTTTAGAAAACACAGAGGAATCAGAGATCAAATTGCCACATCCACTGGAGCATCAAAAAAGCAAGAGAGTTCCAGAAAAACATCTATTTCTGCTTCATTGACTATGCCNGGCTTCAGCAATACGTGAACTGTGGACTTCCAGATGTTCAAAGCTGGCTTTAGAAAAGGCAGAGGAATCAGAGATCAAATTGCCAACATCCATTGGAACATTAAAAAAGCAAGAGAGTTCCAGAAAAACATCTATTTCTGCTTTATTGACTACACCAAAGCCTTTGACTGTGTGGATCCAACAAACTATGGAAATTCTGAAAGAGATGGGAATACCAGGCCACCTGACTGTCCCTTGAGAAACCTATATGCAGGTCAGGAAGCAACGGTTAGAACTGGACATGGAACAACAGACTGGTTCCAAATAGGGAAAGGAGTACATCAAGGCTGTGTATTGTCACCCTGCTTATTCAACTTCTATGCAGAGTACATCATGAGAAATGCTGGGCTGGAAGAAGCATAAGCTGGAATCAAGATTGGTGGGAGAAATATCAGTAACCTCAGATATGCAGATGACACCACCCTTAAGGCAGAAAGGGAAGAGGAACTAAAAAGCCTCTTGATGAAAGTGAAAGAGGAGAGTGAAAAAGTTGTCTTAAAGCTCAACATTCAGAAAACGAAGATCATGGCATCTGGTCCCATCACTTTATGGGAAATAGATGGGGAAACAGTGGAAACAGTGTCAGACTTTATTTTGGGGGCTCCAAAATCACTGCAGATGGTGATTGTAGCCATGAAAATAAAAGATGTTTACTCCTTGGAAGGAAAGTTATGACCAACCTAGATAGCATATTAAAAAGCAGAGATATTACTTTGCCAACAGGGGTCCGTCTAGTCAAGGCTGTGGTTTTTCCAGTGGTCATGTATGGATGTGAGAGTTGGACTGTGAAGAAAGCTGAGTGCTGAAGAATTAATGCTTTTGAAGTGTGGTGTTGGAGAAGACTCTTGAGAGTCCCTTGGACTGCAAGGTGATCCAACCAGTCCATCCTGAAGGAGATCAACCCTGGGATTTCTTTGAAAGGTCTGATGCTGAGGCGGAAACTCCAATACTTGGCCACCTCATGTGAAGAGCTGACTCATTGGAAAAGACTCTGATGCTGGGAGGGATTGGGGGCAGGAGGAGAAGGGGATGACAGAGGATGAGATGGCTGGATGGCATCACAGACTCAATGCACATGAGTCTGAGTGAACTATGGGAGTTGGTGATGGACAGGGAGGCCTGGCGTGCTGTGATTCATGGGGTCGCAAAGAGTTGGACATGACTGAGTGGCTGAACTGAACTGAACTGAACTAAAATGAACTGGAATGGGTGAATTTAACTCATATGACCATTATATCTTCTTCTGTGGGCAAGAATTCCTTAGAAGAAATGGAGAAGCCATCATAGTCAAGAAAAGAGTCTGAAATGCATACTTGGATGCAATTTCAAAAAGAACAGAATATCTTTGTTTGTTTCCAAGGCAAACCACTCAAAATCACAGTAATCCAAGTCTATGCCCTGATCAGTAATGCTGAAGAAGCTGAAATTGAATGGTTCTATGAAGACCTATAAGACTTTTTAGAACTACACCCCCAAAAGATGTCCTTTTCATTACAGAGGATGGAATACAAAAGTAGGAAGTCAAGAGATACCTGAAGTAACAGGAAAATTTGATCTTGGAGTAAAAAACAAAGTAGGGCAAAGGCTAACAGAGTTTTGCCAATGGAATGCACTGGTCACTGTCTTCCAACAACACAAGAGAAGACTCTACACATGGATATCATCAGTGGTCAATACCAAAATCAGATAGATTATATTCTTTGCAGCCGCAGATGGAGAAGCTCTATATAGTCAGTGAAACCAAGAACAGGAGCTGACTGTGGCTCAGATCATGAACTCCCGATTGCCAATTTAGACTTAAATTGAAGAAAGTAGGGGAAACCACCTGACCATTTAGGTATCACCTAAATCAAATCCCTTATGATTATATAGTGGAAGTGACAAATAGATTCAAGGGATTACATCTGATAGACAGAGTGCCTAAAGAACTATGGATGGAAGTTTGCGACATTGAACAGGAATTAGGGATCAAACCATCCCCAAGAAAAAGAAATGTAAAAAAGCAAAATGTTTGCCTGAGGAGACCTTACAAATAGCCATGAATATAAGAGAAGTGAAAAGCAAGGAGAAAAGGAAAGATATACCCATTTGAATGCAGAGTTCCAAAGAATAGCAAGGAGAGATAAGAGTCTTCCTCAGTGATCAGTGCAAAAAAATAGAGAAAAACAAAAGAATGGGAAAGACTAGAGATCTCTTCAAGAAAATACCAAGAGTATATGAAAAGATGGACACAATAAAGAACAGAATTGGTATGGACCTAACAGAAGCAGAAGATATTAAGAAGAGGTGGCAAGAATACACAGACTATACAAAAAAGATCATCATGACCCAGATAACCATGAAGGTGTGATCATTCACCTAGAGCCAGACATCCTGGAATGTGAAGTCAAGTGGGCCTTAGGAAGCATCACTACAAAAAAAGCTAGTGGAGGTGATGGAATTCCAGTTGAGTTATTTCAAATCCTAAAAGATGATGCTGTGACAGTGCTGAACTCAATATGCCAGCAAATATGGAAAACACAGCAGTGGCCACAGGACTGGGAAAGGTCAGTTTTCATTCCAACCCGCAAAAAAGGCAATGCCAAAGAACGCTCAAACAATGGCACAATTACACTCATCTCATATCAGTTCAGTCAGTGCAGTTGATCAGTTGAGTCCAACTCTTTGCAACCCCGTGAATCATAACACGCCAGGCCTCCCTGTCCATGACCAACTACCGGAGTTCACCCAAACTCATGTAAATCGAGTCGGTGATGCCATCCAGCCTTCTCATCCTCTGTCATCCTCTTCTCCTCCTGCCCCCAATCCCTCCCAGAATCAGAGTCTTTTCCAATGAGTCAGCTCTTCACATGAGGTGGCCAAAATATTGGAGTTTCAGCCTCAGCATCAGAACTTCCAAACAACACCCAGGACTAGTCTCCTTTAGGACGGACTTGTTGGATCTCCTTGCAGTCCAAGGGACTCTCAAGAGTCTTCTCCAACACCATAGTTCAAAGCACCAATTCTTCAGTGCTCAGCTTTCTTCATAGTCCAACTCTCACATCCATATGTGACCACTGGAAAACCCATAGCCCTGACTAGATGGACCCTTGTTGGCAAAGCAATATTGGGTCTGCTTTTAAATATGCTCTTTAGGTTGGTCATAACTTTCCTTCCAAGCAGTAAGCGTCTTTTATTTTCATGGCTATAATCACCATCTGCAGTGATTTTGGAGCCCCCCAAAATAAAGTCTGACACTGTTTCCACTGTTTCCCCATCTATTTCCCATGAAGTGATGGGACCAGATGCCATGGTCTTCGTTTTCCGAATGTTGAGCTTTAAGCCAACTTTTTCACTCTCCTCTTTCACTTTCATCAAGAGGCTTTTTAGTTCCTCTTCCCTTTCTGCCTTAAGGGTGGTATCATCTGCATATCTGAGGTTACTGATATTTCTCCCACCAATCTTGATTCCAGCTTGTGCTTCTTCCAGCCCAGCATTTCTCATGATGTACTCTGCATAGAAGTTAAGTAAGCAGGGTGACAATATACAGCCTTGATGTACTCCTTTCCCTATTTGGAACCAGTCTGTTGTTCCATGTCCAGTTCTAACCGTTGCTTCCTGACCTGCATATAGGTTTCTCAAGGGACAGTCAGGTGGCCTGGTATTCCCATCTCTTTCAGAATTTCCATAGTTTGTTGGATCCACACAGTCAAAGGCTTTGGTGTAGTCAATAAAGCAGAAATAGATGTTTTTCTGGAACTCTCTTGCTTTTTTAATGTTCCAATGGATGTTGGCAATTTGATCTCTGATTCCTCTGCCTTTTCTAAAGCCAGCTTTGAACATCTGGAAGTCCACAGTTCACGTATTGCTGAAGCCTGGCTTGGAGAATTTTTAACATTACTAGTGTGTAAGATGAGTGCAATTGTACAGTAGTTTATGCATTCTTTAGCATTGCATTTCATTGGGATTGGAATGAAAACTGACCTTTTCCAGTTCTGTGGCCACTGCTGAGTTTTCCAACTTTGCTGGCATATTGAAGCAGCACTTTCACAGCATCATCTTTCAGGATTTGAAATGGGTCAACTGGAATTCTGTCACCTCCACCAGCTTTGTTTGTAGTGATGCTTCCTAAGGCCTCCTTGACTTTACATTCCAGTATAGCTGGCTCTAGGTGAGTGATCTTCACCATTGTGAAGATCTTTTTTTTTTTTTTTTTTACAGTACTTCTGTGTATTTTTGCACCTGTTCTTAATATCTTCTGCTTCCGTTAGGTCCAAAACATTTCTGTCCTTTATTGAGCCCATCTTTGCATGAAATATTCCCTTGGTATTTCTAATTTTCTTGAAGAGATCTGTAGTCTTTCCCATTCTGTTGTTTTCCTCTATTTCTTTGCTTTGATCACTGAAGAAGACTTTCTTATCTGTCCTTGCTATTCTTTGGAACTCTGCATTCAAATGGGTGTATCTTTCCTTTTCTCCTTTGCTTTGCACTTCTCTTCTCTTCACTTCTATTTGTAAGGCCCTCTCAGACAACCATTTTACTGTTTAGAATTTCTTTTTCTTGGGGATGGTCTTGATCCCTGTCTCCTGTACAATATCATCAAACTCTGTTCATCATTCATCAGGCACTCTGTCTATCAGATCTAGTCCCTTAAATCTATTTCTCACTTCCACTGTATAATCATAAGGGATTTGATTTAGGTCATACCTGAATGGTCTAGTGGTTTTCCCTACGTTCTTCAGTTTAAGCCTGAATTTGGCAATAAGAAGTTCATGATCTGAGCCACAGTCAGCTCCCAGTCTTGTTTTTGCTGACTGTATAGAGCTTCTCCATCTTTGCCTACAAAGAATATAATTGATCTGATTTCAGTGTTGGCCATCTGGTGATGTCCATGTGTAGAGTCTTCTCTTGTGTTGTTGGAAGAGGGTGTTTGTATGACCAGTGCATTGTCTTTGCAAAACTCTATTAGCCCTTGTCTTGCTTCATTCCATATCCCACGGCCAAATTTTCCTATTACTCCAGGTGTTTCTTGACTTCCTACTTTTGCATTCTAGTTCCCTATAATGAAAAGGACATCTTTTTTGGGGTGTTAGTTCTAAAAGGTCTTGTAGGTCTTCATAGAACCGTTCAACTTCAGCTTTTTTAGCATTACTGGTTGGGGCCTAGGCTTGGATCATCATGATATTGAATGGTTTGCCTTGGAATGGAACAGAGATCATTCTGTTCTTTTTGAGACTGCATCCAAGTACTGTATTTCTATCTGTTTTGTTGACCATGATGGCTACTCCATTTCTTCTAAGGGATTCCTGCCCATAGTACTATATATAATGGTCATCTGTGTTAAATACTTCCTACTTTTGCATTCTAATTCCCTATAATGAAAAGGACATCTTTTTTGGGGTGTTAGTTCTAAAAGGTCTTGTAGGTCTTCATAGAACCGTTCAACTTCAGCTTTTTTAGCATTACTGGTTGGGGCCTAGGCTTGGATCATCATGATATTGAATGGTTTGCCTTGGAATGGAACAGAGATCATTCTGTTCTTTTTGAGACTGCATCCAAGTACTGTTTTCTATCTGTTTTGTTGACCATGATGGCTACTCCATTTCTTCTAAGGGATTCCTGCCCATAGTACTATATATAATGGTCATCTGTGTTAAATTCACCCATTCCAGTCCATTTTAGTTTGCTGATTCCTAGAATGTCAACGTTCACTCTTGACTTCTCCTGTTTGATCACTTCCAATTTGCCTTGGTTCATGGGCCCAACATTCCAGGTTCCTATGCAATATTGCTTTTTACAACATCGGACCATCATTCTATCACCAGTCACATCCACAACTGGGTATTGTTTTTGCTATGGCTTCATCCCTTCATTCTTTCTGGAGTTATTTCTCCACTGATCTCCAGTAGCATATTGGGCACCTACTTACCTGGGGAGTTCGTCTTTCAGTATCCTATCATTTTGCCTTTTCATACTGTTCATGGGATTCTCAAAGCAAGAATACTGAAGTGGTTTGCCATTCCCTTCTTCAGTGGACCACGTTCTGTCAGACCTCTCCGCAATGATCTGTCCATCTTTGGTGGCCCCACACAGCATGGCTTAGTTTCTTTGAGTTAGAGAAGGCTGTGGTCCTGTCCTCAGACTGGCTAATTTTCTGTGATTATGGTTTCAGTGTGTCATCCTTCTGATGCCCTCTTGCAACACCTACCATCTTACTTGGGTTTCTCTTACCTTGGATGTGGGGTATCTCTTCATGGCTGCTCCAGCAAAGCACAGTCGCTGCTCCTTACTTTGGATGAGGTTTTGTCTCCTGACCTTGAATATGGAGTAGTTCCTCTTGGCCCTCCTGCACCCACGCAGCCACCCATCCTTGGATGTGGGGTAGCTCCTCTCGGCTGCGGCCCCTGACCTTGGGCATGGGGTAGCTCCTCTCCACTGCACTTTTGCGTGGTCTGTCACAGCCGCCACGCTTCTGCCACTCATCTCATATGCTAGCAAAGTAATGCTCAAAATTCTTCAAGCCAGGCTTCAACAGTACATGAACTGTGAACTTCCATATGTTCAAGCTGGATTTAGAAAAGGCAGAGGACCAGAGATCAAATTGCCAACATCCACTGGATCATTGAAAAAGCAAGAGAGTTCCAGAAAAACATCTATTTCTGGTTTGTTGACTATGCCAAAGTGTTTGACCATGTAGATCACAATACACTGTGGAAAGTTCTTCAAGAGATGGGACTACCAGACCACCTAACCTGCCTCTTGAGAAATCTGTGTGCAGGTCAGGAAGTAGCAGTTAGAACTAGACATGAAACAACAGACTGGTTCCAAAACTGGAAAGGACTACGTCAAGGCTGCATATTATCACCTTGCTTATTTAACTTATATGCAGAGTACATCATGAGAAATGCCAAGCTGGATGAAGCACAAACCAGAATCAAGATTGCCAGGAGAAATATCAGTAACCTCAGATATGCAGATGACACCACCCTTAAGGCAGGAAGCAAAAAAGAACAAAAGAGCCTCTTGATGAAAGTGAAAGAGAAGAGTGAAAATGTTGTCTTAAAACTCAACATTCAGAAAACTAAGATCATGGAATCCAGTGCCATCACTTCATGACAAATAGATGGGGAAACAATGGAAACAGTGATAGACTATTTTTTGGGGCTCCAAAATCACTGCAGATAGTGACTGCAGCCATGAAATTAAAAGATGCTTGCTCCTTGGAAGGTAAGCTATGATCAACCTATACAGCATATTAATAAACAGAGACATTGCTTTGCCAACAAATGTCTGTATAGTCAAAGCTATGGTTTTTCCAGTAGTCGTGTATGGACTTGAGAGTTGGACTGTAAAGAATACCGAGTGCTGAAGAACTGATGCTTTTGAAGTGTGGTGTTGGAGAAGACTCTTGAGAGTCCCTTGGACTGCAAGGAGAGCCAACCAGTCTATCCTAAAGGAAATCAGTCCTGAATATTCATTGGAAGGACTGATGCTGAAGCTGAAACTCCAATATTTCGCCACCTGATGTGAAGAACTGACTCACTAGAAAAGACCTTGATGCTGGGAAAGATTGAGGGCAGGAGGAGAAGGGAACAACAGAGAATTAAATGTTGGATGGCATCACCAACTTGATGGACATTAGTTTGAGTAAGCTCTGGGAATTGGTGATGGACAGGGAGGCCTGGCATGCTGCAGTCCATGGGGTTGCAAAGAGTTGGACATGACTGAGCAACTGAACTGAACTGAATTGAACCTCATGGGGGCTTCCCAGGTGGCACTAATGGTAAAGAACTTGCCTGCCAGTGCAGGAGACATAGAGACGCAGGTTTGATCCCCTGTTTGGGAAGATCCCCTGAAGGAGGGTGTGGCAAAACACACTCCAGTAATCTTGCTTGGAGAATCCCCATGGTCAGAGGGGCCTGGCAGGCTACAGTCCATTGGGTCACAAAGAGTCGGACATGACTGAGCAACTTATCTAGCTCACATCTATCTACGGATGGAGAAGAGCAGTGAGGGAACTTGGAGTGAGGAGCCTCTGGCAGAACCTGTTAGCCCCAGCCACAGAGACACAAATAAGTCTCCTCTTCCTATACTGTTTGTCTCTAGTATCATTATTTGGGGTGGAAGTGAGGAAGACTTTTTAAAAATAAATGTTTAGCACTCATAAGCATAGCACGCAATGAATTTTTACAAAGAAATCCCATCTGCAACAATAAAGTAGCATAGTTTAAAATTTTTTAATGTATATAAACACAGAGAATTGTAGATTTCCTATGAGAAAACAGCTCAATAGAGTTTCAGAAATTGAATATGTGTGTAACCAACACCAGATCAAAAAATAGAACATTACCATTGCTTCTGATCCCTTATTCTCTTCTGATCATCTGAATTAAGAGAACATATTAATTTTTCAACTTTTTTATGAATGGGATCATACAGTATGCATTCTTGTGTCTGGCTTCTTTTGCGTGACATTATTTTTGTGATATGTATCCAACGTATTATGTGTATTTGTAGATCATCCATTCTCATTAGTGTATTGTACTTCATTGTGTGAATACACTTGCTTTAGTTATCCATTCCACTTTTGATAGCATCTGGGTATTTTACAATTTGGAATTGCTATGAATAGACTGATATGAACATTCTTAGTCAATGTCTTTTGGTGGACAAATGTATTTACTTCTCCTATCTTCTCCTACACTTATATCTAGAATGTTACTGCTGGCTCAGCGCCAGGCAACTGTTTGGCATTCATAGGTGCTAGACATTGCCCACAATGTTTACTAATTTACACTTCCATAGCAATATATGAGACTTCCAGTTGCTTCACATCCTCACAAACTGTTGCCATAGGCTCCCAAAATGTCCACAGCTTAATCCCAATGACATGTAAATATGCTATCTTTTGTGGCAAAAAAACTTTGCAGATACATACTGAAAATTCACTATTAATTCAGTTTCTTTCAGAGGATCTTCTCAGTTCTTTACTCTTAAAATCCTGAACAATGCCCTACATTTTAAGTGTGATTATCAGAAAAAAATGATTTGAACCACTGTAGAGGGGAGACAGCAGATGGATTCTGGTTCCAGACAGTGAGAATCATGCTGCGGTTTTTTATCATGGGTTCGGAAGAAATGATTCGGTTTAAGACTGAAAAAAAATCCAGACCCTCAGAACACCTGGGGTACATTTTAAAACTATTTATATGACAGAATAAGCTTCCCTGGTGGCTCAGTCAGTAAATAATCTGCCTGCAATGTGGGAGACCTGGGTTTGATCCCTAGGTTGGGAAGATCCCATGGAGGAGGGCATGGCAACTCATTCCAGTATTCTTGCCTGCAGAATCCCCATGGACAGAGGAACCTGGTAGGCTGCAGTCCATGGGTTGCAAAGAGTCGAATATGAGGGAGTGACTAAGCACAGCATGGACAGATAAGCAGTAATTAACATTCACAAACTGTCAGTTCTCTAATATTAGTCATATTTTGGATTTTCTAAAATTACTCAAAATATGTTTTATGAACCTCACATCAGAAAGTCAGACATCTGCTAAAGCAGAACAACAAATGTCTTTACAGTGAATGGGAGGCTAAAAAATATCTGCAGTGATACAAAACTGAGTTGAGTCATATATAATCATACTTTAGAACTTATGTTAATGAGATTAGTTAGCTCAGCAAAGTTCTTTGTTTTATTTACTAGGTCACAAATTCAGTTTTCTTATAACAATATAGAAGGGATTTAAACACATTATATGAGTACTTTTAGAGATTTCTTCACAGTTGTGCATTCATTAAAGTTGACAGTCTTCTTTAAGGAGGAGGAGATTTCTGATTTTATATTCTCTATTTTTACTAATTGACTTTTCTCTCTGTGTATATATCTTAGTTCTTTTTTTCAAAGTGTTTATATTCCCTTATTGCTTCATATTTCTAATATCTCCTCATACCCTCTTCTGAAATTCATGGCTGTTTCCCCCTCTCTTACCTCTCAAGCATTTATAGAAAGTAGAATGTGTGTGTGTGTGCGTGTGTGTGTGTGTGTGAATGGATGGGTGGATGGGTGGATGGATGGATGCAGGTCTGGTGCCCATGTTGAACCAGTCAGCTACGGAGGGGAGAGGAACTGGAGGCCAATGAGAGTTAAGTACTATTATTTACGACAGTCCGTTAAGCAGGGCAGCTTCCTTAGGGCAGAGTATGTGAAAGCAACTGTGACTGACACTCTTAACATATTCTTTGGCTTCATCTCAATCTCTTTTCCTGTGCTGTCCTTTAAATTACTATTGCTTTGACCAACTCCTTTCATTCTGTAGATGTTCCCTGGATGATCTTATGGCTTTCACAGCACTACCTTTAGCTCAAATGGCTCAAATGAACTCCAGATTCTGGGTATCACATTGGCACTAAATTCAGAAACTTCCAAAAGAAACCCACATTTTACATTTCCACGCTGAAAACTTCTCCTTTTCTTGTATATCTTATGTCAGAATTATGAAATGCATGCAAATATTTGTTTTATTTATATATAATATTTAACATGCTATAAAATGCACACACTGTAATTAATTTGCTGGGTGTTTTCATCATGGTAAAAATCTCCCTTCCTTTAATATAATCAAATTCATTCATAAGAATATTTTAAAATAAGAAATACAAAAATTTAGGTAGAGAAATCAAATCTTCCTATCATTTCTGATCTCCAGACTACATTTCTCTTCCTCATAGGTAGCCATCATTCCCAATATCAGCTGCATCCTTGCAAAGTTATCCTTCATATAAATTTGTATGCATGCATAGTTTTCTTAAAATATATAGCCTGCATTATGTTCTTCTAAAAGTTTGGGAATCATTTGTGCATATTCCTGTTCCTTGCTTTTTTTAACTAACAAAATAACTTGAATATTTAAAAATAAAATAAGCACAGAAATATTTATAGTTAGAATTTATGCAAGAGAAACTGCTTATAGTTTTCTCATTGGGTTCTTAAAACTAATTCTACTTTAATCCTGTTAAAACGTATCCTTTTAAGGAGGAAGTACTTTGGCAATCCACTCCAGTATTCTTGCCTGGAGAATCCCATGGACGGAGAAGCCTAGTATACAGTCCACAGGGTCGCAAAGAGTCGGACACGACTGAGTGACTTCACCTAACCTAACCTAACTTTAAGCTACTAGTGATTTGAAATTTGTATTACATACTTGTTAAAATAATACTTTTTACTGAAGATATTTATGCATATTTTCCTTTACTATCTAGAATCCATATATTTTTACATTTTTAGCTAATTTTTAAAGTATGTACCACTCTATTTCCAGACAATATGCTCATCTTAAAATTACATTTTATTTCACCAATTCTAGACGTCATCTATTGATATTGTTTTTGTTAAAAAGAAATGTTAGCCTCATTTTACACAGTCCCTCTTCTACTAATTCCCCTACTGCAATCTTCCAATCTAATTATATACAAATTTTGATTAAGATGAAAGAGATCAAGATGGTGGAGCAGGAGCTTGTGGAACTCATCTTCCCCAATGAACACATCAATATGTGGAACAATTCTCACTGAAAACTAACTGGATATTGGCAGAAAGACTCCTTACAACCCAGGCTGTAAGAAAGATCCAGATAGGAAGGGAAGAAAAGTGATCAGGTCAAGATTTGTGCCCTGGGACGGGACTTAAAGGAGGAAGAGATCACACAGGTAGAGATCCTCTCTAGGGAGTGTGAGCACTTTGAGCTACATATTGGGCATCCCAGCCCTGGGGTCTGACACTGGGAAGATGAATATCTTTGACTGATTAGAGAGCTGGTGGGACTAACAAGAGAACTGTGAGAAGCTTGGACTCCATTTGTGAAGAGTGCACACATGCAAGTTTACTTCTGAAACAGGGCAGAAAAAGAGTGTTGAAACTATGTCTAATGCTGACCGACACCTAACGTTTCCCACGACCAGTCAGCTTGCACGAGTCTCGGAGCCTAGTGACTGCTCTGCCTGCACCTGTCTCATGTCACAGCGCCACACTGGGGTGAGGGCTGTTGCGTGCAAGGGAAGAGCTTGGCTGTGAGACACAAAGGTGACTCTGACCTGGCCACTACTGGTGCCTCCAAGACAGCACATCAGAAGTGGTTCTAGTTGCTGACTAAAGCTGACGCTGAGGCAGCCTGTGTTCAGACTCACACCAAGTGCTTGTACCAGCCCCTCCTACTCCAGCATTGTTCACTTCTGGAGAGAGGATACCAGTACTGGTAGAGGGGAGAACACACACACATAGGGAATCTCAAACCTGACCCTCAGATCTTTTGCTCCAGAAACTTGAAACCTGCTCCCACACCAGACTGAACAATGACAGCCACTGAGCAGAGCAGAAGCCTTAGCTCACACCTGGCTCTGGCCGTAACCTCTTCATCTCAAGCCCCATCTCCCACCAAGTTAGTTGCCAGCACACCCTGGGGAAAGACGTGACTCATGTTTATATCAGATCCAGCTCTCCCATCAAAGCCACAGGGCACAGCCAGACTGTATAGGAACACCTCACACAAGAAAAATCCCTTCAAATTGCACAGAAAGCTGTTCATGTAATTTTATAGAGATAGAAAAAGATGAGTGAAATGAGAATCAGAGGAATTTGTTTCAACTGAAAGAGCAAGGAAAACCTGACAAAATAATGGACAAAACAGAAATAATTTACCAGAAAAAGTTAAAAATACTAGTATAAAAATGTTATTAAGGGAAAATTAAGGATGACAGATTGAGAATTTTAACAAAGAACTAGAAAATATAAAAAAGGAACTAGTCAGAACTGAAGAATAAAATAACTGAAATGAAAGACACACTAGAAGAAATGAGCAGCAGACTAAGGGATAAAGATTTGGAGTATATAATAATGGAAATCATCCAATTAGGACAGCAAAAAGAAAAACAAATTGAAAACTTAAAATAGTTTAAGGGACCTCCATACCAACGCATTTTAGGGGTCCCAGAAATAGAAGGAGAGAGAGAAGGGGGTCAAAAATGTATTTAATAAAATTATGGCTGAAACTTTCCATACAGATATTTAGGTATAGGAAGCACAGAGGGTCCTAAAAAAGATGAACACAAACAGATCTATGCCAAGATATTTCATAATTAAAATGATAAAAATTAAAGACAAATAATTCTAATGGTAGCGAGAGAAAAAGAGTCATATACAAGGGAACCCCATAAAGTAATCAGATGATTTTTCTGCAGAAACTTTGTAGGTCAAAAAAGAGTGGCATGGTATATTCAAAGTGCTGAGACATGAGACACTCTTACCAGCAACATTATTATTTATAATTGAAGAGATACAAAGAACCTGTCATATAAGTAAATAGCAAAAGAGCTCATCAATATTAAACTGATCCTAAAAGAAATGTTGAAAGATCTTCTCTAAATGGGAAAGTGAAAGTGAAGTCACTCAGTCGTGTCCGACTCTTTGTGGCCCGAGGACTGTAGCCCACCAAGCTTCTCCGCCCATGGGATTCTCTAGGCAAGAATACTGGAGTGGGTTGCCATTTCCTTCTCCATCTAAATGGGAAAGAAAAGGTTATAACAAGAACTAAGTATCTATAGAAAAGGAAAAATCCCACTAGTGAAGGCAGATTTATAGTAAAGACTGAGAATCAACAATGTAAGTAAGCTATTGCAAAAATTAAAAGACAAAAAATGCAAAATCAACTATAGCTATAATAATCACTAAAGGAATAAACATGAAGTGTAAAATATGACATCAAAAACACAAAATAAAGGAGAGGGAAGTAAAAATTATAGATCTTTTATTATGTGTTTGAATTTAAATGACTATAAATTTAAAACGAGTAGATATAGGTCAACATATATAAATTCTATGGGAACCACAAATCAGAAACCTACACTAGATACACAAAAACTAGAGAGATAGGAACACAAGCTTACTATTAAAGAAATAAAAGGGAATAAAAGCAGAGGTCAACAGAGAAGAGTTACAAAAACAACCAGAAAAGGAATAACAAAATGGCAATAAGGACATACCTACCAATAATCACTTTGTATGTCAATGAACTGAATACTTGAATCAAATGTGCTCAGTCAAGATGGCTGATTGGATTAAAAAACCAAGATTCCTGTATATCCTACTTATAAGAGACTCATTTCAAAACTAAAGATATAGGTCAACTCCCAACCATTTGGTGTAGTAAAACTTTTAAATCAAAAACCATTTTTTCACAGAATATTTAAAAAGCATGGCTCTGTATATTCCCTTTCCCTAAATTTTAGTCTTGCTGTGGAAAGTCTTGCTGTTTGATTTTCCATTTCTCTATTCAATGAGATGTTTTCTCTTCCTAAAAGGCTTGGTACGGGGTAGGGCATGGGGAGGGGCTCTTTGTTTTATATCCTGGGGTTCTAAAATTTCATTGTGTTGTGTTATCATTCATATATGATGATATATGTACCATATGCACTACATGTGAGATAAACCCTTCCCATTTGGAAATTTTTGTCTTTTGATTCTGGAAACTGTCTTATATTATTAAATACTTCTGTAATGATTTTTCTCTTTATTTTCTTTGAGTTTTCATTCTTGAACTTCTATTATTTGAGGTGTTGGGCCTTCTATACTAATCCTCTAAGTTTCTTAACTTTAAAAACAATTTTCCATTTGTCTTTTTAGTCTAGTTTTCTTAGAAATTTCCACTTTATCTTCAATATTTCCTATTGAATTTTTGTTTTAGTTATTCTATGTTTAACTGCTTTCTTATTGGTTCCTTTTAAATAAACTGTTATTATTTCATGATTGAAATACATTCTCTAATTTTTTCCTTGCATATGCTTTGTTTTCTTTGGCTTCCATTTCTGTTATTTTTGGCCTCTTCTTGTATTAGAGACTTTTCTCAAGTATATGGCAATGCTTGGCTCCTGACTCATATTTAGAAGGAGATACTAAGAAGCAAATGGAATCAGGAAGTGCAAGCACAGTCGGCTAGCAGACTTCACTGTAGGATAGATAAAAGGCAAAACGGTGGTCTTATTACAGGAAATATGAAGTATATTCTCTTGAGCTGTTCAGTTTCACAGTGAAAACTCCTGTAATCCTCTGCCTTGGGGCTTTGAGGGAGTTAGGGATAGGCTCTCTTTTACCACCCTTGTTGCTAAGTCGCTTCAGTTGTGTCCGACTCTGTGCGACCCCATAGACGGCAGCCCACCAGACTCCTCTGTCCCTGGGATTCTCTAGGCAAGAATATTGGAGTGGGTTGCCATTTCCTTCTCCAATGCATGCAGCCATGCTGAGTCGCTTCAGTCGTGTCAGACTCTGTCCCACCAGGCTCCTCTGTCCAAGGGATTCTCTAGGCAAGAGTACTGGAGTGAGCTGCCATTGCCTTCGCCATTTACCACCCTTACATGTGGCTTTAGCCCATTTTCTGCTGTGCCTTCAGGTCCTGAGGCTGTAATAAGTTTCCAGAGGGCATTATGGCTTCATTCATGCTGTAATCCCCTTAGTAAGGGGCCCACATGTTAGCTTTCCCCACTTTGCTGGGTCACGTGCCAGTTTCCAGCTACTTGTTAGTTGTTTTTCTTTTCCAGTGATTCATTGATGCTCCTCATCTGCTGCCATCACCTCACCTTTCTCACCTTCACCTTTATATTTGTACCTTTTCAAATACTTTACTGTCATAAGCTTTCCAGAGGGAAAGAAAAACAAACTTATGTGGAGAATTTATAATGTTTAATTGAAATAGCCATGAACAAGAAGGAAGCAGAGAACCGGGTGCTGAAGGATAATAGGCAGGGATCTCTTGTATCATGGTTAGCAAATTACCGCCTGCTGGCCAAATCTGACCCAGGGCCTGTGTTTGTATGGCCCATGAGCTAAGCCTGGTTTTTACATTTTTAAAGGGTTGTAAAGCAAAACAAAAACAAAGACAAACAAACCCCAAAACAAAAACATAGAGGAACATGTGATAGAGGCCATATGTGCCAAAATCTAAGTAATTACCTGGCTCTTTCCAGAAAAATCTTCAAGTACAGTAGTTCTCAACCTGGAAGCTTTAGAAACATTCCTAGGACTATCTCCCATTCTGGATCATTAGCCAAAATATCTAGGGGTGAGCCTCAAGAATGGGGTGATTCTAATGTTTAGCCAGGCCAGTATGAAAAGTTCCCCTACTGAAAAACACTATCACCCAACACAGCAAAACCCCACCACAGCCGCCAGCAACAATACAAATGAAAGACTCTGAAAACCCTCAGAGACAAATTTAACTGAGAAATTTATAAGCCCCTTCTTTCTTGCTTATGTTCTATCTGTTTTGGCAATAATTATATGTGCATATAAATTGTTCCTGAAGTTTTATTACAAAAGCAGAAATCCTCTGTCTCCCCTTTCCCATTCTGCAGAAACATTTCCTTTAAATTTTTTGGCTGATTCTTCTCTTCACATTCTAAATAACATGCTTAAATTGCTTCTTCAGAATTTTTCATTTTTATGCATTTTTTAATTAACTTCCACCATGGAAAAAGGATGCCATTCTCTTTTATATACTACCACACAAATGCAATATTGTACATTGACTATACCTCAATAAATTTTTTAAAAATAAAAAATGTGCAAAAACAAGAGTCTGAATACTCTAGACACTTATCTCTAAGGAAATCAGGGCAAAGAGAGAGGCCACAGTGTTTCTGTCAACAGCCCCAGCTAGGTTCCTGCTGACAGCATCAAATGCTAAATATGTGAGTGAATGAGACTTCAGATGATTCCATCCATCTGTTGGGTTATCTGTGAGTCTTCCTGGCTGAAGTTGAGATGTTGCAGAAAAGAAACAGTCATTTCTATTGTACCCTGTCCAATTTACTGACCTACAAAATCAGAGTGCATAATAACATTGTTGTTTAAGTCACCAACTTTGGGGGAATTTGTTGCATGACACCAGTAACTGGAAAAATATGTGATTTTTCAATTTTTTCTTCAAGATATTAGGATTTTATATTTGATTTTAGTGTTCTGAAAGTTTATGATGATCACTTTACTCATTATATTAGGCATCTTGTGTGTACTTTCAATCTGAAAAAAAAATTTTTGTCATTCAGTATGGCAACCCACTCCAGTGTTCTTGCCTGGAAAACCCCATAGACAGAGGAGCCTGGCAGGCTACAGTCCATGGGGTCACAATACAGTCCATGGTTTCGCAGAGAGTCAGACGTGACTGAGTGACTGAGTGACTTCACTTCACTTTACACTTTACTTAGAATTTTCTTGAATTACTTTAGCCATAATATTTTCCCTCTACTGTCTCTTTTACTGAAGCTCCTATTATTTAGATGTCTGGGCTAATCCTCTAATTTTCTCACTTGTTTTATCTTATTTTCCAGCTCTTAATCTTTCTGTTTTAATTCATGGTATACTACCTAAACTTTGTTTTCCCTATACTTATCAAGGTTTTAATTTCCAAGACATTTTTTTCAGGCATCTTATTGTTTTTTCTTTTATAAAATGTCTGTAATTTCTCTTATCTGTGCTAGTATATTAGAAACCAGTTTTTTGTTTTCTTGTTTGCTTTTTTCCTCTTTAACTCAATCACCCTTAGTTTTACTCTTTATCTTTTTCCTCTAAAAGAACCTGATGATGTCTTCAGTTCCTGTGCTTTTAAGGTTTTGCAATGTGAATTTTATTTATTTATTTTTCCTACTTGGCTTAAGAGTTAGCTTTTATGATTCAGTTTTGCTACTGCTAAGTCAGTTATTACTTATACATCCCTTTTTTAATTTCTGAAATTTTGCGATTGGCATTTTTTTTTTCCTTTTCCCTTTGTCCTTGGGCGATATGTTTGTACACTCGATATGAGCCAAGAGGTCAAGAAACAATTTGATATGCTTCTTAGAGGGAGTCCCTGGTGGTTCAGAAGGTAAAGAATCTGCCTGCAGTATAGGACACCCAGGTTTGACACTTGAGTTAGGAAGATTCCCTGGAGAAGGGTGTTTTTTTCACTTTGAGATGATTTTAGCGAAATCCAGGGAGTCAGAGAAAATAAATGTATGTACTCAATCTGCTATCCAAACAACTACCTAAAGCTGCACATCAGCAGATTCTCTGCAGCAAAATTTAGGATTTATTCACTAATCTAGATATATCTTCTTAAATTTCTTTTTTTATAAGACTATTATTAAAATTTTTTAATGCTGTAGTTTCTGAATTCAATTCTAAGAAGCAATTTCAAATTAGTAACAGCTTCTAGGGAAAAAGAATATTTGCAATAAATATACATGTGGATTGTAAGAAAGACTCTGATTTCAGAAAAGCCAAAGTATAAAATACTAGAAATCTTTGAATTGAGAAACTGTAATAATTAAATATAAAAATAAAATTAAGAAAAAAATCAGCAGTAAAGTGAAGAGAAAAAGTGATTTTGTAGTACCTCATTAACCATTTGCCTTATATTTTGGCCTTACTAAATAGTAAGAGAAAAATGAATACTCATGGAATTATACAAACCTTAAAGTTTTACCTCAGGTCAAATAAAATCATGTTCCATTTGATTTTTTTATTGACATCTCAGGCATAGTGAAAATTTTTCTCCTGAATTTTATGTGGTCAAACATTTGGATTTCATTTCTATTTGCTATTAAGGAGTTGAAATTATGACAATTAATGTTTCTAGAGTATCTTTGATAATCTTTAACTGAGAATTTTAAAGTATTACTGTTCACATGCCAATATAAAAGAACAAATTCCAAGAACTTTGTTGTACAAGAAAGAGGGCATATGAGGTTTTCTTGGGATATGGTGAGGGAAAGCGTCCAACTTGGCGAAGATAATTCTTAGAGGATTTAGTTTCATAATGACTACTTAGTAAGAAAGACTCTGATTTCAGAAAAGCCAAAGTATAAAATACTAGAAATCTTTGAATTGAGAAACTGTAATAATTAAATATAAAAATAAAATAAGAAAAAAATCAGCAGTAAAGTGAAGAGAAAAAGTGATTTTGTAGTACCTCATTAACCATTTGCCTTATATTTTGGCCTTACTAAATAGTAAGAGAAAAATGAATACTCATGGAATTATACAAACCTTAAAGTTTTACCTCAGGTCAAATAAAATCATGTTCCATTTGATTTTTTTATTGACATCTCAGGCATAGTGAAAATTTTTCTCCTGAATTTTATGTGGTCAAACATTTGGATTTCATTTCTATTTGCTATTAAGGAGTTGAAATTATGACAATTAATGTTTCTAGAGTATCTTTGATAATCTTTAACTGAGAATTTTAAAGTATTACTGTTCACATGCCAATATAAAAGAACAAATTCCAAGAACTTTGTTGTACAAGAAAGAGGGCATATGAGGTTTTCTTGGGATATGGTGAGGGAAAGCGTCCAACTTGGCGAAGATAATTCTTAGAGGATTTAGTTTCATAATGACTACTTAGTTCAGTTCAGTTCAGTCACTCAGTCGTGTCCGACTCTTTGTGACCCCATGAATCACAGCATGCCAGGCCTCCCTGTCCATCACCAACTCCCGGAGTTCACTCAGACTCATGTCCATCGAGTCAGTGATGCCATCCAGCCATCTCATCCTCTGTCGTCCCCTTCTCCTCCTGCCCCCAATCCCTCCCAGCATCAGAGTCTTTTCCAATGAGTCAACTCTTTGCATAAAATGTTCCTTTTTTCAGGGGGTGATTGTTGAGAAAGGGGATGGGCCATATGGCTGCCAACTAAATCATTTCCTAGATATAGTAAGAAACCTGATTTTTTAAAAGGGAAGTTTTTCGGTTTTGCTTTATATTTTTGTTGGCTTTTCTACTGTCTGACCATGCCTTAAGCCATTAACTCAGCCTATCTAATAGATCTGATTTGATATGGCCAGCACCAAGTATAGTCGTAGCCGTGGACCCTAGAGTTCCTGTCATTTTTTTCCTTTCTGGGGTAGTCCATTTCCTGATTTGTTCCTGTTCTTGGTTCCTGACCCTTGCCTCATCTGCTATCTCTTATTTCATGTGATGTGTGCTTAGTCCTGTCCGACTCTTACGACTGCATAGACTGTAGCTCACAAGGCTCCTCGGTCCATGGGATTCTCCAGACAAGAATACTGGAGTGGGTTGCCATTTCCTTCTCCAGGGGATCTTCCTGACCCAGGAATCGAACCTGGGTCTCCTGCATTGCAGGCAGATTCGTTACTGACTGAGCTAAAAGGCGCCTTAAATCTCAGGTCTGCTGCTGCACCTTTTGTGCTCATACTTGACTTTTCCTTGGAATGGACTTGCCTACGCCCTTCAGCTAATAGCCCTGCATGACTCAGTCTAGTCCCTAAAACCTAGACCCAAGATTGCCCACTTTGCTTGTGTGTTATCAGGTTTAACTAGGTCCTGTCATACAAACTCACACCCCACCAGCAACCAGAGATTAAGAATAGATTTTTGGATAGCAGAGTAATTTGTTGTGTAATGGATAACATCTCTTTTATTCCTTTAAATGCAAAAGTTAGCTACCTTTTATGCATAATTATGAGTCTGTGATGAGCTGAGTGGTACCTTATTTTTTTAATACTGAAACTATTTATGTTTATTAAAATATACTTGACTGATTATGTTAGTTTCAGGTGTACTACCCAGTGATTTGACATTTGCATACATTACAAAGTGATCCCATGATAAGTCTATTAACCATCGGTCCCCATACCAACTTATTACATTATTATTATTATTTTTTTTAATATATGTCCCTATTTTTATTTTATTTTTTTTCTTTAATTAATTTTTATTTTTTAGTTTGTTTTGCTTTACAATACTGTATTTGTTTTGGTACACATCAACATGAATCAGCCACGAGTGTACATGAACTCTGAATCCTGACCCCCACCTCCCGCCTCCCACCCCACACCCTCTCTCTGGATTATCCCCGTGCATCAGTTCCAAGGATCCTGCAACCTGCATCAAACCTGGACTGGCGATTCATTTCACTTATGATATCACACATGTTACACTGCCACTNCACCTGCCAAAAAGCATCATGTTGTACAGAATCATGTGTCAGAATTACTCATATTTTGAATGTCAGACAAATTCTCTATTGAACCTCCCCAAATCCCATAAACAGAGGAATCATTTTGGCAAAGATGGAATATATTCATATGTCTGATAACATGAAATTTCTCTCAGTGAGGCTAATTCAGTTATGCCATTGCTGAAATGTCAAAAATGATAGTGGAAACAGATATTGGGCCTCAAAACAGCACTATTCCTTTGGCCACCTTAAGGCTATTGGACTTATTTTCAATAGTTCAATTATATTGGACTATTTCCAACTTGAAGGAAGCAGCAATTTGTCTTTATTAGTGTTGATAAACATTCCATATGAAGTTTTACATCACCTATTCACAGAATCCACACCAGCATCAGAATCTGTTGCCTTCAAACACCCATTGTATGAATGCGGCATCATACAAATATTGTCTGAAACAAATGTATAGCAATGGCTCATCACTACGAGGCTTAATATGAACTCTATCTCTTTGAAACAGTCAGCCTGATAGATGGAATACAATGGTGAAACCTCATGCAAGACACAGGCTCTGGGAAAATATCATCAGTTTACGGCACTGTCTTTGATCTACACCTTGAGCCAAAATCCAATGTATAAAATTGCTCACTAACACTACAACACACACCTCTGAGAGCCAAGAGAAATGTGTGAAGAGTAGACATTACCTCTCTTAAAATAATAACCAAAGGTTGATTTATAAAATTTGATTCCAGTCCTCTGAGATTGTATTCTTCTGAGTTAGTATTTCTGGTTCCTTCAAATTAGAAATAAAAAACATTTCTGCTAGAGGAATACAACTGGATCTTCCACTAAATTGGAAGCTGTAGTTATCAATCAGGGACTTTAAGTTCATGCCACTAGTTTTATAAGTCAAATAGGAATTATATTGGCTAGGAAAATCAATCCAAAACATATGACCATAATTTGATTACTGAAACCAGTGTCATGCTTGATAATGACTATCAAGGTACAACTAAACCACCAATCACCTAATAATGACATAGCATTTAACAGTTCAGACTCCTTGAGAATGATGATCTTGGTTGCTTTCCCAAACCAACAAACTAGACTCAACAAAGTGATAGCTAATGATGAGTGTCTTTTACTAAATCTTCTAAGCAATGATAATTAAGTCAGTATTTTGGAGGAGATTCTCACTAATTAGACTAATACTTCTCCTTGATTTATAAAATAGGGATGATTTATTAATATAAGGGGGAAAATTGATAATACAGAACTAAGGTAAATGGGGAGTCATAAAGTATTTAAATGGCACAGCAAGTGCATCAAATTGGGCAAGATTATGGATCTCAAAGCTATGGATTTTCCAGTAATGTATGGATGTGATAGTTGGACCATAAAGAAGGCTGAGTACTGAAGAATTGAAACTTTTGAATCATGGTGCTAGAGAAGACTCTTGACAGTTCCTTGGACTGCAAGAAGATCAAACCTGTCAATCATAAAAGAAGTCAACTGTGAATATTCATTGGTAGGGCTGATGCTGAAGCTGAAGGTCCAATACTTTGGCCAACTGATGCAAAGGGCCAACTCATTTGAAAAGACCCTGATGTTGGAAAAGATTGAATCCAAAGGGAGCAGAGTGAGGTAGAGGATGGAATGGTTAGATGGCATCATGGACTCAATGGACATGAATCTGAGCAAACTCAGAGATAGTGAAGGACAGGGAAATCTGATGTGCTGCAATCCATAGTGTTGCATAGAGTCAGGCATGACTTAGTGACTGAACGGGAACAAATAATGGGCGTCAATCAAAAATTTACAGCACAGATAAAAACTGTTACAAGGGAAAGGAAGACATATAAATTATGAATCTCCAAGAGAACACAACCAGTAGAATTTGTTTGTATGCATATGTATAGTTATCTCTGTTTGCTGATCATATGATCTTGTATATAGAAGATCCCAAAGGTGCCACCAAAAATATGCTAGAACTAATAAACAAATTTAGTGAAATGGTAGGATGTAAGATCAACATATAAGAATCAGCTCCATTTCTCTACATAATGTGTTACCTGAACAAGAAACAGAGTATACAATCCTATTTACAATTTATAATCCTATTTATAATTACTTAGCATTCAAAATAATGCAATACTTAAGGATGAATTTAATCAAGGAAGTGGAAGATCTATACATTAAAAACTATTAAAAAATGATGAAATAAATTGAAGATACAAACTGAAACATATCCCATGTTCATAGATTTAATTTAAAAGTCACAGTGTTAAAATCCCCAGGCCACCCAAAGCCATCTATAGATTCACTGCAATCTGTATCAGGAATCTCAATGGCATTTGTTAGAGAAATAAAAACAATCCTAAAATCCATATGGAACCACAAAAGATCCTGAATAGTCAAAACTATTTGACAAAGAACAAAGCTGAGGTATCATATTTCCTGATTTCAAATTATATTACAAAGCTGTAGTAATTCAAACAATACAGCACTGGCATAAAATAGACACATAAACCAACAGAACAGAATTGAGAGCCCAGAAAATAAATCCATGTATACATGGTGAACCATTATTTGACATAGAAGTCCAGAATATTCATTGGTAAAGACACTCTCGTCAATAAATAGTGCTAGGAGAAGTGGATATTCACAGGTAAAAGAATGAAATTTTATCCCTATCTTCTAACTCTCATAAGAATTAACTCAAAATGGATTAGCAACTTAAATCTGAAACTATAAAACTCCCAGAAGACAACACTCTGGAAAAGTTCTTTGACACTGGTCTTGGCAATAATTTTTCTTTTCTTTTTTCTTTTTTTTTTAATACATAATACCAAAAGCATAACCAACAAAATAAAAAAAATCAACAAATGTGATTACTTAAAACTGAAAAGATTCTACACAGCAAAATAAAAAATAAACAAAATGAAAATCCGATGAACAGAATGGGAGAAAATATTTTCAAATTGTATATCATACATAAGGATTAATATTCAAAATATATAAGTTACTCATAAAGCTCAATAGCAAAAAAAAAAAATCAGATTAAAGTTGGCAGAGGACCTGAATCAACTTTTTTTCCAGAGAATACATACAATCAGCCAACAAGTATGTGAACAGGTGTTTAGCTTCACTAATTATCACAGAAGTGAAAATAAAAACCTTAATGAAATATCATCTCATAATATTAGAATGATATTATCAAACAAACAAGAGATAGAATGTGCTGGCAAGAATGTGGGGAAAAGGGAACCCCAATGTAAGCGAGGAATATAAACTGGAAAAGTATTATGCAAAATCATATGGAGTTTTCTCAAAAAATTAAAAATCAATCTTCCATATGATCAAGCCAAAATCACTTTCTAGAAGAGATATCTGCACTCCCAAGTCACTGAAGTACGACTCACATTGGCAAGACACGGAAACAGCCTACTAGTCCATGGATGGATAACTGGATAAATGTATATATAACAAACACACACACATATGTGTGGAATATTGTATATAAAGGAAAATTATTCAGCCATAAATAAGAATAAATCCTTATATTTACAACAATGTGAATGAAGCTTGAGGACATTGTGCTCAGTGAAGTAAGTCAAAGAAAGGAAAAGTGTCCTGTGAAAGAGGAAAACAACAGAATGGGAAAGACTAGAGATGTCTTCAAGAAAATTAGAGATACCAAGGGAATATTTTATGCAAAGATGGGGAGAATAAAGGACAGAAACAGTGTGCACCTAACAAAAACAGAAGATATTAAGAAGAGGTGGCAAGAATACACAGAAGAACTATATAAAAAAATCTTCATGATCCAGATAACCACGATGGTGTGATCACTCACCTAGAGTCAGACATCCTGGAATGAGACGTCAAATGGGCCTTAGGAAGCATCGCTATGAACAAAGCTAATGGAAGTGTGATAGAAGTCCAGCTGAGTTATTTCAAATCCTAAAAGATGATGCTGTTAAAGTGCTGCACTCAATATGCCAGCAAATTTGGAAAACTCAGCAGTGACCACAGGATTGGAAAAGGTCAGTTTTCATTCCAATCCCAAAGAAAGGCAATTACAAGGAATGTTCAAACTACTGCACAATTGCACACATCTCACACACTAGCAAAGTAATGCTCAAAATTCTCCAAGCCAGGCTTCAACAAGATCTTCATGATCCAGATAACCACGATGGTGTGATCACTCACCTAGAGTCAGACATCCTGGAATGAGACATCAAATGGGCCTTAGGAAGCATCACTATGAACAAAGCTAATGGAAGTGTGATAGAAGAGCTGAGTTATTTCAAATCCTAAAAGATGATGCTGTTAAAGTGCTGCACTCAATATGCCAGCAAATTTGGGGAACTCAGCAGTGACCACAGGATTGGAAAAGGTCAGTTTTCATTCCAATCCCAAAGAAAGGCAATTCCAAGGAATGTTCAAACTACTGCACAATTGCACTCATCTCACACACTAGCAAAGTAATGCTCAAAATTCTCCAAGCCAGGCTTCAACAGGATGTGATTGTTGAACTTCCAGATGTTCAAGCTGGTTTTAGAGAAGACAGAGGAACCAGATTGCCAACATCTGTTGGATCATCGAAAAAGCAAGAGAGTTGCAGAAAAAAATATCTACTTCTGCTTTATTGATTATGCCAAAGTCTTTGATTCTGTGGATCACAACAAACTGTGGAAAATTCTTCAAGAGATAGGAATACCAGATCACCTGACCTGCCTCCTGAGAAATCTGTATGCAGGTCAACAAGCAACAGTTAGAACCAGACATGGAAAAACAAACTGGTTCCAAATTGGGAAAGCAGTATATCAAAGGTGTATATATGCAGAGTACATCATGGGAAATGCCAGGCCAGATAAAGCACAAGCTGGAATCAAGACTGCTGGAAGAAATATCAATAACTTCAGATATGCAGAGGACACCACCCTTATGGCAGAAAGTGAAGAAGAACTAAAGAACCTCTGGTGAAATTTAAAGAGGAGAGTGAAAAAGCAGGCTTAAAACTCAACATCCAGAAAACTAAGATTATAGCATCATGTCCCATCACTTCATGGCAAATAGGTGGGAAATAATGGAAACAGTGACAGACTTAATTTTCTTGGGCTCCAAAATCACTTCTGATGATAATGGCAGCCATGAAATAAAAATACATGTGATTCTTGGAAGAAAAACTATGACCAATTTTGACAGCATATTAAAAAGCAGACATCACTTTGTCAAAAAAAGTCCATCTAGTCAAAGTTACGGTTTTTCCAGTAGTCGTGCATGTATGTCAGAGTTGGACACTAAAGAAAGTTGAGCATTGAAGAATTGATGCTTTTGAACTGCGGTGTTGGCGAAGACTCTTCAGAATCCCTTGGACTGCAAGGAGATCAAACCAGCCAATCCTCAAGGAAATCAGTCCTGAATATTCTTTGGCAGGACTGATGCTGAAGCTGAAACTCCTATACTTTGGCCACCTGATGCAAAGAACTGACTCACTTGGAAAATATTCTGATGCAGGGAACGATTGAAGGCAGGAGGAGAAGGGGATGACAACAGAGGATGAGATAATTGGACAGCATCACCGACACAATGGACATGAGTTTGAGCAAGCTCTAGATTTGGTTATGGACATGGAAGTTTGGTGTGCTGCAGTCCACGGGGTCGCAAAGAGCTGGACATGACAGAGTGACTGAACTGAACTGATAGATATCAGTTATAAGGGGAATTTTGAAAAACTGACCTCATAAACAGAATAGAATGGTGGTTGCTGGGAGCTAAATGTGTGTGGCGGGGAATGGAGAGATGTTAGTTAAAGTATATAGACTTTCAGTTAGAAGATGAGTAAGCTCTGGGATGTAATACATAGCCTGGTGATTAAGTTAAGAATACTGTACTATATACTGGAAAATAGATACGCGAGTATAGCTATCATGTTTTCAATATAACAATCAAACCAAATGGGTTAATAGATGAGAAATACGTGTTAACTAATATTATTTTGGTGAAAATTTCTCAGTATATGCATGCGTGCATGCTAAATCACTTCAGCTGTGTTTAACTCTGTGTGTCAAATTTTGTGCGTCTTAAACTCACATAATGCTGTATATCAATTATACTTAAATAAAGCTGAAAAAAGTGGAACCACTCTGCTTAAATGTTTTTATCCTGAAGAATTAAAAAAATGCAAAGAAATGTAGAAGTTAAACATAATAAAAAACTGGAACATATAAATGGTATAGAGCATTTGTTTCCATGAGCACTGTTATCATCCAGTGGATAAAACAAAACATAATGCTGTATATCAATTATACTTAAATAAAGCTGAAAAAAGTGGAACCACTCTGCTTAAATGTTTTTATCCTGAAGAATTAAAAAAATGCAAAGAAATGTAGAAGTTAAACATAATAAAAAACTGGAACATATAAATGGTATAGAGCATTTGTTTCCATGAGCACTGTTATCATCCAGTGGATAAAACAAGTCATCGATTTATTGAAAGTTAGTATTCCTGAAATCTAATCATTCTCGACTCCCGCTTCACAGCTGCCTATGCAGAACTTGTTTAACAGACCTAGATATTCCCAAGACTCAGAACTGTGAGCAAAACATTTGAAAATGTAGTAGGAATGTGTTTGTAGGGTTAGTAAGTATGTGTTTATAGGGTGCATGCTGCATGCTAAATCGCTTTAGTAGTGTCTGACTCTTTGCGACCCTATGGACTGTAGCCCACCAGGCTCCTCTGTCCATGGGATTCTCCAGGCAAGAAGACTGGAGTGGGTCGCCAGGCCTTTCTCCAGGGGATCTTCTGACCCAGGGATCAAACTCAGGTCTCTTTCATCTCCTGCACTGACAGGCAAGTTCTTTACCACTAAAGCCCCCTCGGAAGCCCATGTTTGTAGGGTA
The DNA here is from genome assembly GCA_006408695.1 of Aepyceros melampus. Lineage (NCBI taxonomy): Eukaryota > Metazoa > Chordata > Mammalia > Artiodactyla > Bovidae > Aepyceros > Aepyceros melampus. The sequence goes on along the minus strand of SJXQ01004153.1, from coordinate 216,202 downwards.
ACAGCATAGAAAACTTCACTCCTGACCAAGATGAGACTGAGTCATTTGTAAATTCCCCAGTGAGTTCAGGTGATTGTAGAAATAATATCCCTGTTCCACAAGTATTTAATCATAGCATATTTTATGAAAATCAAGGTAAATTCTCTCTGAGGCACACAGACTTAAGCATCATGAAAGAGAGTGATGAGAACAGATGCTCTGAAATAGACTGGAATTTCATCTCTGAAAATATATATTCAAAAAACTTCAATGTTCTCATATTTAAAAGAGAAGCCTGCAGTTCAGCCTTATAGTCTTCTTTTTCTTATGAGGATTGAATGACATTATCTACATAGAGCCTTAAGACAGTGCTAGCCACAAATATGCATTCAGTAAAGGCAGGCTTTTAAATTAATAGTGGTACATAGCTACTGATGATGTAGAGTTTATATCTCTAATGCATTTTGTAGTGGAAATTTTCAACTATGAATATATGGCAAAAGAAATGCTGTTATTGTCTAAATTGTTCTGAGCTGGAAACAATGGATTAGCCTCAAACAATCAATTTTCTGGCAAGGGTAGAAAAGCAGTCTCTCAGGTAACTAAATCTGAAATCATATCAGAATTTGGAAATAAAATCTATACTTCGAATTTCACTAAGAAGCAGAGGGTCAGTGGTAACACTTCACAGCTCAGTAACAGTACACTCTATGTAGTCAATTCTCTGTTCACAGAGTGTTCAAGGTTCAGTTCAGTTAAACAAACAAAAAATTGTATATATATGTGTATACGGCATTTGCTTTAAAAATAGTCTTTTTTTTTTGAAAAGTGATAGTAAGTTAAAAAAATTAAAATTAAAAGAGTAATAGAGAACTTTAAAAATTAAAAGAAAAAAAGAAGAAAAAAATAGGAAGAAAAACCAATCAAACAAAAACATCTACCAGAAAAAATAATAATACTAAATAATAATAATAATAATAAAAATGAAAGAGAACGGTCGAAAGAATGGTAACGATATTTCTGGGACTTTTTCTGGTGTTGTAGGCAGTGTGGGGTCACTTCCAAGGCGGTTCCCGCTGTTCAGCTTCCTCTGTGTGCTGGTCTCTTCAGTGTCCTATTTCCGCCCTAACACAGAGGGGCGGTGGCAGTCACTCTTTTTTTTTTTTTTTTTCTTTTTTAGGCTCACTTGGTCAGTCGCGCTGTTTTTGAAGACAATGTTCTGCTTTTCTGGATGCTTGATGTCCTCTGCTCGCATTCAGAAGCTGCTCTGTAGAATTTACCCAGCGTTGAGATATTCTTTTGATGAATTTATGCGGGAGAAAGTGGTCTCTCCGTCCTATTCCTCCGCCATCTTCGGCGCCCCCTCCTACATTATTTATCATATTCCTTATGCCATTACATCCCTGTGGCTTATTTATTTTATAAATAGAGGTTTCTACCTTTTAATCCTTTTATCTATTTTTTCCAGCCTTCTATCTTTCTCCTTTCTGATAACACTTGCTTGTTCTCTGTATCTATGATCTGTTTTCATTTTGTTTTGGTATTTATCTTTCTCTCTCTGACTTTTTTCATTTAGTGTAATACTCTCTTGGTCTTTCTATGTCAATGCAAGATTTTATTTTTTTAAATGACTAATATTCTATTATATGTTTATACCACATCTTCTTCATTCATCTATGATGGACACTTAGGTTATTACACTGGCTGTTATAAATAATACTGCTATGAACATTAAGGTCTTCCCTTGTGGCTCAGTTGGTCAAGACTCTGCCTGCAGTGAGGGAGACTTGGGTTTGATCCCTGGGTTGGAAGATCCCCTGGAGAAGGGAAAGGCTATCTACTCCAGTATTTGGCCTGGAGAATGAACATTAAAGTGCATAATCTTTTCAAATTAGTGTTTATGTTTCTTCAGTATTAACTACTCAGAAGTGAAACTGCTAGATAATATGACAGTTCTATTTTTAATTTTTTGATGTAACTTCATACTGTTTTCTATAGTGACTTACCAATTTACATTCCTACCAACATTGCATGAGGACTCCTTTTTCTCCACTTCCTTGTCAACAATTGTTTGTTGTTATTTTGATTAGACCCATTTTGACTGGTGCGAAATAATATCTCATTGTGGTTTGGACATGCATTTTCTTGATGGTTAGTCATATTGAGAATCTTTTCATGTGTCTGTTGGCCATCTGTATGTCTTCTTTGGAAAAAAATTTTTTCAGGCCTTCTGCTCATTTTCTAATTGGTTTGTGTGCTTTTCATTGTTGAGCTACATGAGTTCTTTGTATATTTTGAATATTAACCCCTTATGAGGCACATCATTTGAAAATATCTTCTCCCACTCACTAGGCTACCTATTCATTTTGTTGATAGTTCCTTTTGCTGTGCAAAAGTTTTTTAGATTTTTATAGTCCCAATTGTTTAGTTTTGCTTTTCATTGTATATCTTTCCATTTGTATCTTCAGTTTATTTTGTCAATATCTTATTTTCAAGATATAGCTCTTTTACCTCCTTGGTTAGATTTACTCCTAGGTAATTTATTCTTTTTGATATAATTATAAGTAGAATAGTTATCTCAATTTCTCTTTCTGATAGTTTTTATTAATGCTTAGAAACACCACAGATTCTGTATATTAACTTTGTATACCATTGAATTCATTTATTAATTCTAATAGGTTTTGGTGGCATCTTTAGGATTTTCTACATAAAGTATCATGTCATATGCAAACTATGACATTTTTACCTCTTCTTCCTTTCCAGTATGCATTCTTTATTTTTCTTGTCTGATTGCTATGGCTAGGACTTGCAATGCTATGCTGAATGAAATGGCAAGAGTTGGCATCCTTGTCTTGCTCCTGATCTTAAAAGATATGTTATTATTTCTCTGTTGAGTATGATGTTGGCTATTTGTTTGTCATATATAGTCTGTACTATGTTGAGATACATTCCTTCTATACCCACTTTGTTGAGAGTTCTTATCATTAATCTATGTTGATTTTTGTCTAAAGCTTTTTCTGCATCTTTAAGATAACCATAGGTTTTAATCTTTTAATTTATCATTGTGACATATTACATTGATTGACTTGTGGACATTGAACCATCCTTATATCCCTGGGATAGATCTCACCTGATCATGTGCATGATCTTTTAAATGTATTATTGAATATAATTTGCCAATATTTTGTTGAGTATTTTTGCATCTTTTTTTCTTCAGTGATATTGGCCTATTATTTACTATTTATTTTATTTGTCTGGTTTTGGAATTAGGATGATGCTGGTCTTGTAGAATGAGTTTAGAAGCTTATCTTAGTTTGACCAGAATAGGTGTTAAATCTTTGTTAAATGTTTGGTAGAATCCACTTTTGAAGCTGTCTGGTCATGGACTTCTGCTTGTTGGCAATTTAAAAAACACTGAATCAATTTCACTGTTGATAATTGATCTGTCCATATTTTCTATTTCTTCCTGATTCATTTTTGGGAGCTGGCATGTTTCTAGGAATTTATTTCTTCTAGATTGTTTAATTTTTTGAGGGTATAATTTTGGTAATATCTTATGATCCTATGTATTTTTATGGTGTTGGTTGTAAATTTTTTTTCTCATTTTATTTTGGCAGGGGGGCCGCTCTACTTTATTCTATATGTTTCAATTTTAATTTTATATTGGAGCATAGTTGATTAATAATGTGTTAGTTTCAGATGTACAGCAAAGTGATGCAGTTATATATATACTTGTATTTATTCCTTTTGAATTCTTTTTCCATTTAGGTTGTTACAGAATACTGAGCAGAGCTCCATGTGCCATACAGTAGTCCTTGTTGGTTATCTATTTTAAATATATCAGTGTGTACATGTCAATTTCAAATTCCCAATCTATCCCTGCCCACAACTCAACTTATATCCTGGTAACCATAAGCACATTTTCTAAGTCTATGCGTCTGTTTGCTCTGTAAATAAGTTCATTTGTATCCTTTTTTAAAGATTCTGCATATAAGCTATATCATATGACATTTGTCTCTTTCTGACTTACTTCACTTAGTATGATAATCTTGATGAGTCTGGCTAAAGATTTATTAATTTTATTTATATCTTCAAGAACAAGATCTTAGTTTCACTGATATTTTCTACTAATTTTTATTTTCTATTTTATTTATCTCCATTGATCTTTGTTATTTTCTTCCTTCTGTTACCTTTGGCTGTTGTTTGTTCTTTTTCTAGTTCCTTAAGTATAAGGTTAGATGGTTTATTTGAGGTTTTTCTTGTTTCCTGAGGTAGGCTGGTGTCGCTATAAATTTTTCTCTTAGAATCGCTTTTGCTGTATCCCACAAATGTTGGATTGTTGTGTCTTTGTTTCCATCTATCTCCAGGCAATTTTCCATTTCCTCTTTGATTTCTTCAGTGACCTATTGGTTGTTTAGTATCTTATTGTTTAGCAACCACATGTTTTTGATTTTCAAAGATTTTTCTTGTAGTTGTTTCTAATCTCTTGCCTTTGTGGTTGGAAGAGATATTTGATATGATTTCAGACGTCTTAAATTTATTGAGCCTAGCATCTGATTCACTGTGGAGAATATTTCATTAGCAATTTAAAAGTTCTGCTGGTTTTGGATGGAATGTACTGTATCTATTTACTAATTTTATCTGGTCTAATGTGTCATTTAAGGCCAGAATTTCCTTATTGATTTTCTGTCTGATCTGAGAATTGACACAAGTCCCCATAGGGGACTTTAATGCCCCACTTATGTCAATGAGGTGATGGAATCCCAGTTGAGTGATTTCAAATCCTGAAAAGGATGCTGTGAAAGTGCTGCACTCAATATGCCAGCAAATTTGGAAAACTCAGCAGTGGCCACAGGACTAGAAAAGGTCAGTTTTCATTCCAATCCCAAAGAAAGGCAATGCCAAAGAATGTTCAAACTAGTGCACAATTGCACTCATCTCAAAGGCTAGTAAAGTAATGCTCAAATTTCTCCACGCCAGGCTTTAGCAATACATGAACTGTGAACTTCCAGATGTTCAAGCTGGTTTTAGAAAAGGCAGAGGAACCAGAGGTCAAATTGCCAACATCTTTGCATCATCAAAAAAGCAAGAGAGTTCCAGAAAAACATCTATTTCTTCTTTATTGGCTACGCCTTTGACTGTGTGGATCACAACAAACTGTGGAAAATTCTGAAAGAGATGGGAATACCAGACCACCTGACCTGCCTCTTGAAAAGCATATATGCAGGTCAGGAAGCAACAGTTAGAACTGGACATGGAATAACAGACTGGTTCCGAATAGGAAAAGGAGTACGTTAAGGCTGTATATTGTCACCTCGCTTATTTAACTTCTATGCAAAGCACATCATGAGAAATGCTGGGATGCAAGAAACACAAGCTGGAATCAAGACTGCTGGGAGAAATATCAATAATCTCAGATATGCTGATGAGACCACCCTTATGGCAGAAATATCAATAACCTCAGATATGCAGATGACACCATCCTTATGCAGAAATTGAAGAAGAACTAAAGAGCCTCTTGATGAAAGTGAAAGAGGAGAGTGAAAAAGTTGGCTTAAAGCTCAGCATTCAGAAAACAAAGATCATGGCATCTGGTCCCATCACTTCATGGCAAATAGATGGGAAACAGTGGAAACAGTGGCTGACTTTATTTTTCTGGGCTCCAAAATCACTGTAGTTGGTGACTGCAGCCATGAAATTAAAAGACGCTTACTCCTTGGAAGGAAAGTTATGGCCAACCTAGATAGCATATTCAAAAGCATAGACATTACTTTGTCAACAAAGGTTCATCTAGTCAAGGCTATGGTTTTTCCAGTGGTCATGTATGGATGTGAGAGTTGGACTATAAAGAAAGCTGAGCACCAAAGAATTGATACTTTTGAACTGTGGTATTGGAGAAGACTCTTGAGAGTCCCTTGGACTGCAAGGAGATCCAACCAGTCCATCCTAAAGGAGACTGGTCCTGGGTGTTCATTGGAAGGACTGATGTTGAAGCTGAAACTCCAATACTTTGGCCACCTCATGCACAGAGCTGACTTATTTGAAAAGACCCTTATGCTGGGAAAGATTGAGGGCAGGAGGAGAAGGGGATACGTAGGATGAGATGGTTGGATGTCATCACCGACTCAATGGACATTGGTTTGGGTGAACTCCTGGAGTTGGTGATGGACAGGGAAGCCTGGCCTGCTGCGGTTCATGGGGTAGCAAAGAGGCAGACACGACTGAGTGACTGAACTGAACTGAAGTATTACTGCATCACTATCAATTTCACCCATTATATTTGTTAATGTTTGCTTTTTTATGTATTTAGGTGTTCATATAATGGGTGCATATATTTTTGCAATCACTATATCTCCTTATTAAATGAATTTATTATCATTATTCAATGTCTTTGTCTCTTATACAGACTTTGTTTTAAAGTCAATTTTTTTATGTTTCCTTGACTTTCTTTTTATTTCTATTTTCATGAAATGCCTTTTTCTACACATTTACTTTCAGTCTGTGTCTCTTTAGATATGAAGTGAGTCTGATGTATGTAGCAGCATACATGTATGGTTGATCCATTGTCTTTACTGTATGTTTGCATTTACTAATGAGATTTTTTTCCTTTGCTAACTTTGTATTTCTAGTTGTGCCCTTTTCATTTCTACTTAGAAATGATCCTTTGATATTTCTTATAATACCAGTTCAGTGCTGAACTCTGTTAGCTTTTTGTTTTCTGTGAAATTCTGTCTCTATTTCCAATGTGAATGATAGCCTGGTTGAAAAGAATATTCTTGGTTTTAGGTCTGTTTTTCCCTTTTAGAACTTTGTATATACTGTGCCCCTCTCTTCTAGACTGCAAAATTTCCATTGCAAAGTTATCTAATAACCTCATGGGAATTCCCTTGTGTGTGACTAGTTATTCTTCCTTTGCTGCTTTTAAGATCCCCCTTTAATTTTTACCATTTAAATTGCAGTGTGTCTTAGTGTAGACCTCTTTAGTTTGCTCTTGTTTTGGACTCTGTGCTTCCTAGACCTGAATGTCTATTTTCTTCTCCAGGTTAGGGAAATTTCCAGCTATTATTATGTCAAATAATTTCTCTGTCCCTTTTCCTTTCTGTTCCTCTGGAACATGTATAATGCAAATGCTATTGTCTCAGAGGTCTCTTAAACTATCCACATTAAAAATTTTGTTTTGGTTCAATTTGGGTAATTTCCACTACTATGTCTTCCAGATTGCTGATTCATTCCTCTGTATCTTCCAATCTACTGTTGATGCTTTCCAAATTTTTAATCTTTTTTTGTGTTTTTCCAGGTTTTTTTTGGTTCTTTTTATGTTCTCTAACTTTTAAAATATTCATTGTGTTCATCCATTCTACTTCCCAGTTTGGTGAGTATCTTTATGATCATTACTTTGAACTCTTTATTAGATATATTGCTTATCTCCATTTACTTCTTTTCTTGAGATTTTTGTCTTGTCCTTTTTTAGGAAGCATATGCCTCTATCTTCTCATTTTGCCTAATTCTCTATCTTTACTTCTATGTATTAGGAAGGTCATTTACATCTCTGATCTTGGAGAAGTGGTCTTTTATAATTAGACATCTTGCGGGGCCCAGCAGCACATTCCTCTATGGTCACCAGAGCTATATGATTTGTGGGTTGTGGGTTGCATTTTCCCTTCTGTTTTGGGTCTGTTGTGGTAGGGGTGACTACTGTGGGCATGCTGGTAGGTGAGGCTGCAGTCTGAGTCAGCTGGATATGAAATCCTTGCTTGCGTGGTAGCCATGAACCCCATTAGTGGGTTGGGTCCCCATGTGGCTGGCTGTTTGGCCTGGGGATGTGTGACTGCTTCAGACTTGCTATTGGGTAGGGCAAGCCTTCAATGCCAATAAGATAGAGGGAGAATTCTAAAATGGTGCTTGTCAGTGAAAGTATCTTTGAGGTACTGAGCTTCCCAAACAGCAGCTAGCATCTCCATATGCAAGGGGAGTCCCAACTGCCTCCTGCCTTTGCAGGAGGCTCTCCAATATCAGCAAGCAGGTCTGCTCCAGTTTTCTGTTAAACTATTACCTCTGTGCTGGGACTCAAAGCATGTGAGATTTTATGCATGCCTCTTATTTTTTTTTTAATTAATTTTAAAATTAATTTTTATTTTCAGCTTGTTTTGCTTTACAATACTGTATTCGTTTTGCTATACATTGACATGAATCAGCCACGAGTGTACATGAACTCCCAATCTTGACTCCCCCCGACCCCCTCCCACCCCACACCATCTCTCTGGATTATCCCTGTGTATCAGTCCCAAGCATCCTGCATCCTGCATTGAACCTAGACCGGCGATTCATTTCACTTATGATGTCATACATGTTACACTGCCACTCTCCCAAATCATCCCACCCTCTCCCTCTCCCACAGAGTCCAAAAGGCTGTTCTATACATCTGTGTCTCTTTTGCTGTCTCTCATACAGGTTTATCATTACCATCTTTCTAAATTCCATATATGTGTGTAAGTATACTGTATTGGTGTTTTTCTTTCTGGGTTACTTCACTCTGTATAATCGGCTCCAGCTTCATCTACCTCATTAGAACTGATTCAAATGTATTCTTTTTAATGGTTGAGTAATACTCCATTGTGTGTATGTACCACAGCTTTCTTATCCATTCATCTGCTGAAGGACATCTAGAGCCTGTTTCTTATTGCCTTTCAGTTCTCACAAACATAAGGCCTTGCTCATTTTCAAAGCCAGACGTCCTAGGTCTCATCTTCCTGGTATAGAGCCCTTAAGCTAGGAAGTGTGATGTGTGGTTGTGCTCAGCCCCATTGCTTCTTGGGAAGAACCTCTACAGTTGTGATATTCCTCCTGTTTGTTCTTACTGGCCCAGGAGTATGGGTCCTGATCATACCATCTATATCCTTCCTACCTATTTTGTTGTGGTTTCTTCCTTATACCATTATCTGTGAAAAACCTCTTCTGCTAGTCTTCAGGTTGTCCTTATAAGTAGTTGCTCTGTCAGTTCAATTCAGGTCAGTTGCTCAGTCATGTCTGACTCTTTGTGATCCATGGACTGCAGCACACCAAGCTTCTCTATCCTTCACCAACTCCTGGAGCTTGCTCAAGCTCATGTCCATTGAGTCGGTGATGCCATCTAACCATCTGTTGTCCTCTTCTCCTCTGCCTTCAATCTTTCCCAGCATGAGGGTCTTTTCCAATGAGTCAGTTCTTTGCATCAGGTGGCCAAAGTATTGGAGATTCAGATTCAGCATCAGTCCTTCCAATGAATATCCAGGACTGATTTCCTTTAGGATTGACTGGTTTGATCACCTTGCAGTCCAAGGTACTCTCAAGAGTCTTTTCCAACAACACAGTTCAAAAGCATCAATTCTTCAGAGCTCAGCTTTCTTTATTGTCCAACTCTCACATATAAATGACTACTGGAAAAATCATAGCCTTGACTAGATGAACCTTTGTTGGCAAAGTAATGTCTCTGCTTTTTAATATGCTGTCTAGGTTGGTCATAGCTCTTCTGCAAGTAGTGGAAATTTTGGTGTGCCTGCAGGGGGAGGTGAGCCTAGGGGCTTCCTGGTCTGCCATGTTGACCACAACCCTCAGAAATATCTTATTATATTGTATTTTCTTTGGGAATGAATTATTTTAGCTTGAGGAAACATTCATCATTTATCAAGGAAAATAATTTCAACCTTAGTATTATTAATATCTTAATACAAAGATATAAAGATGTCTTAGATCAGGGCCACCTATACACACACACACACACACACACACACATACACACACACACAATTTAGAAGGAGCTGGACAGTATAAAGAAAAATTTTATAGGATTTGCCTGCTCCTACTTTAGCCATTTTGCTGGTCTCTGTAAATCTGTCCATTTTAGATGAAATCTGAAGGCATATTTGTTGATGAGATATCCATTTCTTATGAAAAAAGTGTATAATTAGAGGATTTTATATTTACTATTGCAGGTCAGGAAGCAACAGTTAGAACTGGACATAGAACAACAGACTGGTTACAAATAGGAAAAGGAGTAAGTCAAGGCTGTATATTGTCACCATGTTTATTTAACTTATATGCAGAGTACATCATGAGAAATGCTGGACTGGAAGAAACACAAGCTGGAATCAAGATTGCCGGGAGAAATATCAATAACCTCAGATATGCAGATGACACCACCTTATGGCAGAAAGTGAAGAGGAACTAAAGAGCCTCTTGATGAAAGTGAAAGAGGAGAGTGAAAAAGTTGGCTTTTTCAAGTGAAAATGTTGAGCTTTAAGCTCAAAATTCAGAAAGCGAAGATCATGGCATCCAGTCCCATCACTTCATGGGAAATAGATGGGGAAACAGTGGAAACAGTGTCAGACTTTATATTTTTGGGATCCAAAATCACTGCAGATGGTGACTGCAGCCATGAAATTAAAAGACACTTACTCCTTGGAAGAAAAGTTATGACCAACCTAGATAGCATATTCAAAAGCAGAGACATTATTTTGCCGACTAAGGTCCGTCTAGTCAAGGCTATGGTTTTTCCAGTAGTCATGTATGGATGTGGGGGTTGGACTGTGAAGAAGGCTGAGTGCTGAAGAATTCATGCTTTTGAACTGTGGTATTGGAGAAGACTATTGAGAATCCCTTGGACTGCAAGGAGATCCAACCAGTCCATTCTGAAGGAGATCAACCCTGGGATTTCTTTGGAAGGAATGATGCTAAAGCTGAAACTCCAGTACTTTGGCCACCTCATGGGAAGAGCTGACTCATTGGAAAAGACTCTGATGCTGGGAGGGATTGGGGGCAGGAGTAGAAGGGAATGACAGAGGATGAGATGGCTGGATGGCATCACTGACGTGAGTCTGAGTGAACTCCAGGAGTTGGTGATGGACAGGGAGGCCTGGCGTGCTGTGAATCATGGGGTTGCAAAGAGTCAGACACGACTGAGTGACTCAACTGAACTGAACTGAACTGGTATTTACTATTTAAATATTTATGAAGCCACCTTCTTGTAATTTAATGATAGTTAAGTTATAAATTTAGAGCCTATATTAAAACATCTGAAAACACCTGAAAAAAACTGGGAATTTTAGTTTTAGCTGTGATTCAAATAAGTTGTGATGATTTTTGACAAGGTGATAATTCTATCTGGCATAATTACTAAGAGGAAATTTAAACCATGTACTTTCTAAACAGTCCCTCAGTTTTATATTCATATAGATCTATGACTCCCACTGATGGCTTCTTAAGCTTTATCTCCAGCTCCTATTCCAGCCCTAATTTATGAGAAATAAGTATACTTTCATAGCCATAATCTTATAAAATATGTGCAAAGCTATAATTTTCATGTGACTGAACATAAATGAAAGTATTATAAATATACCTTCATAACACAAAATAGAAAATTATGTATAAATATATAGTTTATATATAAGTGAAATTAGCAACATATTAAGGATGATTTAGCCAAAACAATCTTGAGAAAGAAAAACAACTGGAGAATATCAGCCTTCCTGACTTCAGACTATACTGCAGAGCTATAGTAATCAAAACAGTATGGTGCCCATGTGCTGTGCTTAGTCACTCACTCATGTCTGACTCTTTCCCACCAGGCTCCTCTATCCATGGGGATTCTCCAGGCAAGAATACTGGAGTGGGTTGCCATGCCTTCTTCCAGGGGATCATCCCAACCCAAGGATTGAACCCAGATCTCCCACTTTGCAGGCAAACTGAAATTGAGCCATTAGGGAAGCCAAACAGCATGGTACTGGCATAAAAACAGATGCACAGATCAATGGAACAGGATAGAAAGTAAAAAAATGAACCCACATACTTATGGTTAACTAATCTATCACAAAGGTAGCAAGAATATGCAATGGAGAAAAGACAGTCTCTTCAATAGGTAGCACTAGGAAATCTGGACAGCTACATGTAAAAGAATGAAATTAGAACATTCCCTAATACCATATATAATAATAAACTCAAAATGGATTAGAGACCTAAATGTAAGACCAAATACTATAAAACTCCTACAGGAAAACAGAGGTAGAACATTCTTTGACATAAATCACATCTCTTCTAGAGTGATGGAGATAATTAAAGGCTTTTGCACAGCAAAGGAAACCATAAGCAAAATGAAAAGACAACCTACAGAATGAGGGAAAATATTTTCAAATGACACAAGTGACAAGGGATTAATCTCCAAAACATATAAAGAACTCATACAGCTCAAATAAAAACAACAAGCCAAGCAAAAACTGGGCAGAAGATCTAAATAGACATTTCTGCAAAGAAGACATACAGATGACTAAAAGACATATGAAAAAATGTTCAACTTTGCTAATTATCAGAGAAATGCAATCAAAACTACAATGAGGTATCACCTTACCCTGGTCAGAATGGCCATTATTAAAAAGTCTACAAATAATAAATGCTAGAGAGGGTGTGAAGAGAAGGAACCAGGAACCTGTATGCAGGTCAAGAAGCAATAGTTAGAATTGGACATGAAACAAGGGATTTGTTCAAAATTGGGAAAGGAGTATGACAAGCCTATATATTGCCACTTTGTTTATTTAACTAAGTGCAGAGTATATCATGTGAAATGCTGGACTGGATGAATCATAAGCTGGAATCAAGTTTGCTGGGAGAAATATCAATAACCTCAGATATGCAGATGACACCACCCTTATGGCAGAAAGCAAAGAGGAAATAAAGAGCATCTTGATGAGGGTGAGAGAGCAGAGTGAAAAAGTTGGCTTAAAACTCAAAATTCAAAAAACCAAGATCATGGCAACTGGTCCCATCACTTCATGGCAAAAATTTTCTTTTCTTGGGCTCCAAAATCACTGCAGATGGTGACTGCAGCCATGAAATTAAAGGATGCTTGCTCCTTGGAAGGAAAGCTATGACAAACCTAGACAGCATATTAAAAAGTAGAGACATCATTTTGCCAACAAACATCCATATAGTCAAAGGTATGATTTTCTCAGTAGTTATGTATAGATGAGAGAAAGTGAAAGTCACTCACTGACTGACTCTTTGCGATCTCATGGACTGTATAGTCCATGGAATTCTCCAGGCCAGAATACTGGAGTGGGTAGGGATCAAACTCAGGTCTCCCACATTACAGGATGGTTCTTTACCAGCTGAGCCACAAGGGAAGCCCAAGAATACTGGAGTGGGTAGCCTATCCCTTCTCCAGCAGATCTTCCTGACCCAGGAATCAAACTGGGATCTCCTGCATTTCAGGTGTATCTTTACCAATTGAGCTATGAGGGAATGGATGAGAGACTTGGACCATAAAGAAGGCTGAGCAGCAAAGAATTGATGCTTTTGAATTGTGGTGATGGAGAAGACTCCTGGGAGTCCCCTGGACAGCAAGAGGATAAAAACAGTCAATACTAAAGAAAATCAACCCTTAGTATTCATTGGAAGGATTGATGCTGAATCTGAAGCTCCAATACTTTGGCTACCTGATGTGAAAAGCTAACTCATTAGAAAAAACTCTGATGCTGAAAAAGATTGAAGGCAAAGGGGAAGTGAGAGGCAGAGGATGAGATAGTTAGATAGTATCACTGAGTCAATGGACATGAATTTGAGCAAACTCTGGGAGATAGTGGAGGACAGAGGAGCCAGGTGTGCTACAGTCTATGGGGTTGCAAAGAGTTGGACATGACTTAGTGACTGAACAACAACAAGATTATTGTTGGTGGAAATGCAAATTTGTACAGCCTCTATGGAGAACACTACGGAGACTCCCTAAGAAACTAAAAGTAGAGCTACCATACTACCCTTCAATCTTCCTCCTAGGCATATATCTGGAGAAAATTACAATTTGAAAAAATACATGCCCCCCCCCCATGTTCATTGCAGAACTATTTACAATAGTTAAGGCATGAAAGCAAATTAAATGTTCATCAACTGAATAATGAACAAAGAATATGTGATATATTTATACAATGGAATATTATTCATCCATAAAAAGGAATGAAGTAACACAATTTGTAGAAACAAGGATGGGCCTAGAGATGATCATATTGAGTGATGTAACCCGGAGAAAAATATTGGATGATAGCACTTCTATGTGGAATCTAAAAAAAAAAAAAATCATGCAGATGAACTTATATACAGAACAAGACAGACCCACAGACATAGAGGACAAACTTAAGGTTAACCGGGGGGGAAGTGGGTAGATTAGGAGTTTGGGTTTGACATAAACACACTGCTATGTATAAAATAGCCAACAATGACCTACTATATGGTACAGGGAAGTATACCGAAGTTTTATAACAGCCTTTAAGGGAAAAGAATATGAAAAAACATATATATGTATATGAATGAATCACCTTGCTAGATACCTGAAACTAAAACATTATAAATCAACTGTACTTCAATTTAAAAAAATAGATATATAAGAAAAATAAATTATTAAGGTTACATGTCTAAATATTTTGTTGATGATTCAGTAATTTTACTATGAATAAAATAAAGGCATGCATAAAAATTAAATCACGTGTCTTTATTTCAGCAGGTTTACTTTTTTTTATAATCAAAACTCATATAATCTGAATTCTAACAAAATTAATGTTAAAGAAGACAATTTTTCTTTAGTTTTTATTATTAAACTATTATTAATTCTAATTTAGGTAAACCTTATGATGCTGAAGCAGTAGCTACTAAAACTGTCAAAATTCTCAAAGCATTATTTAGATTAAAAAGTGAAAACTAAAAATAGGAATTGACCTGGAACATAAAGGATGAGAGCAAAGACAGACTGCATATTGCATGGAAGCTGCCCCAAATGATCAAGAGTTTGGAGCTGCTGTTCCTCTGCTCCTGATATTAAATCTAGGAAAAAAACATCCAGTTTTTTTCTGTGAAATGAACTTTTAGCTAAATCAAAAAGGAGGAGTTTTGAAGTTTGAGGATAAAGCCATGGCCACAGAAAGTTAAATTCAAACCAGTTGAGGAAACTCTTACAGGTCTTTTAAAATGGTAATACTGTGTAGCTCAGAGGTTAAAGCATCTGCCTCCAATGCAGGAGACCCGGCTTTGATTCCTAGGTCGGAAAGATCCCCTGGAGAAGGAAATGGCAACCCACTCCAGTATTCTTGCCTGGAGAATTCCATGGACAGAGGAGCCTGGTAGGCTACAGTCAATGGGGTCGCAAAGAGTCGGACACTACTGAGCGATTTCACTTCACTTCACTTCATACTTGTATACTCATCAGCCAGTCAAATTTCCTGGGCAGGCTCTGCTCTTCCTCCTGTGCCTGTGCATGCTCAGTTGTGTCTGACTCTTGTGACCCCATAGATTATAGACCACCAGGCTCCTCTGTCCATGGAATTTTCCAGGCAAAAATACTGAAGTGGTTTGTCATTGCCAATGCCAGGGGATCTTCCAAACCCAGGAACTGAACCCATGCCTCCTCCATTGGTAGGTGGATTGTTTACTGTTGAGCCCCATTCTAAGTCTTCAATGCCTACTGAACAGCATTGAACTTGCTCCCTAAAGGGGGCATGTAGGGCTCTGCTCACTTTTGCTGTCTGGGGCTATGGTTTTTCCTGTGGTCATATATGGATGTGAGAGTTGGACTGTGAAGAAAGCTGAGCACCAAAGAATTGATGCTTTTGAACTGTGGTGTTGGAGAAGACTCTTGAGAGTCCCTTGGACTGCAAGGAGATCCAACCAATCAATTCTGAAGGAGATCAGCCCTGGGATTTCTTTGGAAGGAATGATGCTAAAACTGAAGCTCCAGTACTTTGGCCACCTCACGTGAAGAATTGACTCATTGGAAAAGACCCTGATGCTGGGAGAGATTGGGGGCAGGAGGAGAAGGGGACAACAGAGGAGGAGAAGGAGATGACAGAGGATGAGATGGCTGTATGGCATCACGGACTCAATGGACGTGAGTCTGAGTGAACTCCTGGAGTTGGTGATAGACAGGGAGGCCTGGCGTACTGCGATTCATGAGGTTGCAAAGAGTTGGACATGACTGAGCAACTGAACTGAATTGAACTTCTTCCACTACCCCTAGCATACACTCCTCCTCACATATCCATGGTGCTTGTCATCCTCAGCCACAGAGCATACCTTTTCATCTCTGTGCATTTGCATGTGGTCTTCCTCTGATTTGAGGCCCCTGTTTAGTGTCATCCTTTCCCAGGTGGCACTAGTGGTAAAGAACCCACCTGCCAATGCAGGAAATATAAGAGATGCCAGTTCGATTCCTGGGTTGGGATGATCCTCTGGAGGAGGGCATGGCAACCCACTTGAGTATTTTTGCCTGGAGAATTTCATGGACAGAGGAGGCTGCTGGGCATAGTTCATAGGGTCGCAAAGAGTCAGACACCACTGAAGTAACTTAGCACACACTCTCTGCAATGTCAAATTAAAAACTGAATGCTTCTGATTACTCTGGAAATAAGAGTACAGATGATCCATCCTTAAAGGGCACTTGGATTTACCTCTTTAATGGCCTCTAACACATTCAATGTTGTATCATTAGTAGGCTTTCATTTTACTGATCTTTTCTACTAGTCAGACCAGAGGATGTAGTCTTTGTCTTAATGATCTCTCTTTCTTACATATTCCAGCACAAGTCTTTGGATGGAGCTGGGGCTTGAAACATGTGCTGTTAAATGAAAAAATGAATAAAAGAATGAACTAAAGTAGTGTCCAGTCCTGTATATAAGAAGCTTGGAAGTTGCCACTTCATTCTAATGACAGGTTAAAACCTGAACAGTCAACAACTCTTCCATATGAAAGCAAAGTGAGGTCGTAGGGCAAACCACTGCCTCCCAGACTGGAGTGACTGCCAGGCAAATATGGACCATTACAGTTTCTTGGAGCATAAGCTCATAAGCTGAAATATCTTTGGAGATGGTGTTGCAGTAAAATAAAATGAACTGTAACTGACAAGTTGTTGGAGGCTTATCGAAGAAAAAAATGAGAGATTAAAATTCCAAGGGGACTTGGTCATCAGGAACCCCTCACAGTTTTATAAGTTTTACCTCTAGGATCTCAAGTGAGTTCTCACAGTAAATTTTGGGGGAAAAAAATCCCCTTTTGCTTTGGACAGGGGGAGGGGGAAAGGAACCACTTCAAAATACACTGGAACATTCTGTGCTTAACAAGGTTTGTCCCCAGGAGAAACTAACCAGAGGCTAATCTGCTGGGATTTTATCAGAGCCTAACTGACCTGGGGGAAGGGAGATGTGCAACTCCAGCTGGTGTTGGCCTTCCTTCTAGGCACAGGAAAGGAAATACCAAATTCTAGCCTGTTATAGACATCCTGTCCCATCTAAGGGCTCTGCAGGAACTGATAAGCAAATGTGGAGCTCCAGTCCAGAGGTTCAGCCTCCCTAAAAGACTGAGATGTAATTATATGACTATAGAATACTTTCCTTTCCCTCACCACATTACTAAAGGCCTACTTAACAACAGTTTCTTTAACTCAGCACATATGTCTAGCTACCAAAATAAAATTATAAGACATACTAAAGGTGAAAAAACAGACCCTCCCTGGTGGCTCAGACGGTAAAGTGTCTGTCTACAATGTGAGAGACCTGGGTTCGATCCCTGGGTTGGGAAGAGTCCCTGGAGAAGGAAATGGCAACCCACTCCAGTATACTCTTGCCTTGAAAATCCCATGGACGGAGGAGCTTGGTGCAGGCTACTATCCATGCGGTTGCAAAGAGTCGGGCACGACTGAGTAACTTCAAAGGTGAAAAACACAACTTAAAGACAAAGATCAAGCATTAGAACCAGACTCAAATAGGGCAGAGATGTTGGAATTATCACAGTTGGAATTTAAAACAACTATGATTACTATGTTTCGGGTTCTAATGAATAAAATATACAAAGACGGATGAGGGCAATGTAAACAGAGAGCAGAAAATTCTACAAAAAAAAAAAAAAAAACACAAAAAGGCTAGAGATTAAAAAAAAATACTGTAAAAGAAGTAAAGAATGTCTTTAATGGGCTTATTAGTAGCCTGGACATGGCTGAGGAAAGAATTTATCAATTTGAAGTTATCTCAATAGAAACCCCCTAAACTGAAAAGTAAACAGAACAAAGGCTGAAAAAACAAAATCCCTCAAACAACAACAAATCCCCACCCCCACAAGCCTAAATAGAATATCCAAGGACAACCTCAAAAAAGTGTAACTTAAGAGTAACGGCACCACCAGAAGGAGAGAGAGAAAGGTACAGAAGAAATACTTGAAACAATAATAATAGAATTTTCCTAAATTAATGTCAGATACCAAACCACCCATCCGTGAAGTTCAGAAAACATGAAGCTGTATAAATCCCAAAGAAAAACAACACTAGGTATTTTATCAAATAAAGAAAAACATCTTGAAGAAACTAGAGGGAAAAAAAACACCCCATGTTATCTATAGTGAAGCAAAGATAAGAGTTACATCAGACTTCTCTTCAGAAGCCATGCAAACAAGAAGAGAATGGAATGAAATAAAATATTGGGAAAAGAAGTATATGAACCAAGAATTTTGTCCCTTTTGAAATTATTCCTCAAAAGGGGAAATAAAAACTTTGTCAGATAAACAATAATTATGGGAACTATTTTGGTTCCCATAATAGTTAAAGATGTTCTTTAGTGAGAAGGTAAATGACATGGTACTTCATAACTGCATGAGTCAGTTATTGAATAAAGGCTACCTGTGTAAAAGTTAATAAGCTTGGGCAATCTCAAAACCAAGGACTAGGCTTACAGTGGAACTCAGCTGAGGCCAGCTGGCTGATTAAACTCATTCCTTGTGAAAGCGTGATTCATTTCTGGAGCAGGTTATTCTCAAGGATGTAACCAATGCTAATCATACTCTTCTACCAGCCATTGAAGATCTGCTTCAACTTTTTGAACTTAGACCTGGGCTGGTTTAAGTGGCTTACCTACCCCTCAGGTATCTGAGCTCAGTCACAATGTCTTTCTCATAGCTGGTGGTTCAGTTTGTTTCCTTATTGTCCACAGAGGAGATGTGCCACTGGACTCCATGGAGATCAACCACAAAATTTCTCTACTACATAAAAGCATGTTGATCTCATCAGATTGAGTTGTTCTTGCCAGTTTGGTGACTTCTCTCTTTTTTTTTTGTTCTCTTATCATGTCAAGTGAAGTGGAGCAGACCCAGTTGTAGTTAATTGGGACTTTTGCTGTGTCTTCTTGTGTGTACACTCACTTGTAGGAATCATAGGCTCCAGACCCACAAAGCCCAGATTTAAAGGGAACAAACACACACATTATTCAAGGGGATCACTGGGTGTGATGGAAAGAGGGACCACTCCTATTTGTAGCCTTTAGTGCTAGAATCCATGATTATTAAATTCATGACATAGAGTCATGTACTAATCATGCATTAGAGTATTGTGCAATTTTAATATGATTCCTTATCCCTGCATGTGATCCTGGGGTTGATATCTCATGATGGACTTGTACCAACACCTGACATTTATTCCCTCATGTTTATCACTGAATGTGGTCTTCTTTTGGGAGAAGCATGCCTTATTTGATGACTCTCTTTGCAGCTGAGGCTAAGCCTCAAGTTGCTGAGAGCTTGAAGATGTCCACTAAGTCCTCCCAATAGTGGAGGGGGGGGGGGGTAAAAAGTGCTTCATTGAAGGAGGATCTGGGTAGCATGTATCTGTGTCTACCACATGGAGTATATGAGATGCAATAATTAGAACATATTAGCTGAGATAGGAGATCTGTGGGTCCAATTGTTCCTTACTAAGACTCTTGAGCAGGGTCACTATCAACTTTGTTTTCCACCCTGATCCTGGGAACCTAACCCTGTTCAATCCTGGAATGCTGTGAAAACTGACTTACAATTCACGAGCATCCTCCTCTGCAGGTGCAAAGATTTCAGAATTTCCACTCTGCTAAGTCAGTTATCAATGAGGACACTGTTTATGTCTTTCAGTTGTTTGGAATATTTGGATATCTCCATCCCACAATTATTCTCTACAATATTCTTTGTTATCTAGTTCTTCTACAATTTTAAACATCCTCTTG
The DNA here is from genome assembly GCA_006408695.1 of Aepyceros melampus. Taxonomy (NCBI): domain Eukaryota; kingdom Metazoa; phylum Chordata; class Mammalia; order Artiodactyla; family Bovidae; genus Aepyceros; species Aepyceros melampus. The sequence goes on along the minus strand of SJXQ01004153.1, from coordinate 196,199 downwards.
TTTAAAGTTCAAACTCAACATTAAAAAAACTAAGATCATGGCATCCAATCCCACTACTTCATGGCAAATAGATGGGGAAACAATGGAAACAGTGACAGACTTTATTATTATTATTATTTTTTTGGCTCCAAAATCACTGCAGATGGTGACTACAGCCATGAAATTAAAAGACACTTGCTCCTTGGAAGAAAAGCTATGACCAACCTAGACAGCTTATTAAAAAGCAGAGACATTACTTTGCCAACAAAGGTCTATCTAGGTTTTTCCAGTAGTCATGTATGGACATGAGAGCTGGACCATAAAGAAGTTTGAGCACTGAAGATTTGATGCTTTTGAACTGTGGTGCTAGAGAAGACTCTTCAGAGTCCCTTGAACGCACAGAGATCAAACAAGTCAATCCTAAAGAAAATCAATCCTTAATATTCATCAGAAGGACTGATGCTGAAGCTGAATCTCCAATACTTTGCCCACCTGGTAAGAAGAGCTGACTCATTGGAAAAGACCCTAATGCTGGGAAAGATTGAAGGCAGGAGGAGAAGGGAACAACAGAGTATGAGATGGCTGGATGGCATCACCAACTCAATGGACATGAGTTTGAGCAAGTTCCAGGAGATGGTGAAGGACAATGAAGCCTGGGGTGCTGCAGTCCATGGGGTGGCAAAGAGTTAGACATGAATGTGTGACAGAACAACTTATAGCTCTTTTCAAAGTTTTTTTTTTTGGGGGGGGGATAATTATAAATGATAGGTGAAATAGGTTGGATTTAAAGAGAAATGAAAACTTTTCTCTATAATGCACCTTCTCTGTGGACTCTTGCCGTGTATCAATCCAATCAGCTCTTTCCCCATCCCCATGCCTATACTGCTAGAAATACTGCAGGATTATATGACATTTCTGTCAGAGAACACTACTATAGGTCAGAGGTTCTATTATTTTTCTGTTTTTGTGACTCTGATGTTTTCCTTCAAAGATATAATCAGTTTTGGTAAATTGGATTAAGATGAGAGGAAAAAAACTACATTTTCTTGGGTATAGTCTTGTATCTACATAAAATTTGCATTAATTATTTTGGAAATGATTCTTATCCATTTTACTTTTAGTATTTTCTAAGAAGTCAATGACAAAGAGATGCATTTTTTTCTTTTCATTTTGTTTCTTCTCATTTACCTAGTATATGCTATGCTTATCTCTATGCTGCTATGCTTATCTCTATATAAGATCATGCCTGTATTGTGTCACTTTAATTGTTAAGTTTTCTCTTGATAATTGAAAAATTGAACTAAGAATTTTCCACATCATGTTAAAACACTGTAATGTCAATTATGACAAATTCCTACCACAGGTTCTTAAAAACTATAGTAGTCTCTCCTTATCTACAGGGGATATGTTCCAAGACCTCAATAAATGTCTGAAACTGCAGATAGTACTGAACCTTATGTATAGTATGTTTTTTCCTATATGTACATACCTGTGATAAAGTTTCATTTATAAACTAGGCACAGTAAGAGATGAACAACAGCCAATAATAAAATAACGTCTTCCCAGGTGGTTCAGTAGTAAAAAAATTTTGTTGCCAATGCAGGAGATGCAGGTTCAATCCCTATGTCAGGAAGATTCCCGTGGAGAAAGGAATGGCAACCCACTCCAGTAATCTTGCCTGGAAAATCTGTGGCCAAAGGAGCCTGGTAGGCTTCAGTCCATAGGGTCACAAAGAGTTGGACATGGTATAGTGATTAAACCATCACTCCCCAAAATAAGACAAAACAATTATAACAATATACTGTAATGAAAGTTATGTGAATGTGCTGTCTCTCAAAATACCTAGCAATTTCATGGACTAGTCATGATTTATACTTAATGCCCTGGGATCTCCTTTGGTTTGCCATTTGTCCTAGCTAAAATATCCCAGTTTGGACAATAAATTCTACAGTCATCTTACACAAGTGGCACTGGAAATGCTTTTAGAGAGAGGGGTAGAGTGAGGATTTGGGGAGAAAACACATATTTGTTTAATGTGTAAATGAATGAGGCCAATACAATGGTAGGATGAGGGGAGAGGGAAAATGAAGAGAGGATCTTAAGTTCTTGGGGTGACTCAGATTCCTTAACATGTAAGAGAAAGAAACATTAGTTAGCTGGCTTTAAAGGTTTTATTAATCTCTTTCTGGACAGACTCAGATCTCTCTGGAAGAAATTCATCTAAAGCCTATATTTATCCTACTTCTGAAGGAATTCTAATCCTTGAAGAGTGAGTGGATTGCTTAGTTTCTCTGAGTGAAAATAGTGACACTCCCCTAGACTGAGATCTTTACTTGTTAAAACTACTCTCTATATTACTAAATTTAAACATTCCCCCCCTGAGTTTAATATTAATACCTCTTCAGTATATTATTTGCATTTTAGAGACCTATTAAATGGTAGACTATAGCTTTTCTTTCTTCACTTCTTTTTTTTTCCTTCTTCTCTTCCTTCCTCCCTCCCTAAGTTATAGATTTCCATGAGCTATATTTTATTATATGCTTCTACTCAATTTCAATAGATTAAGAGAAGGAACCAAAGACAGAGACAGAGTGAGAGAGAGAGAAAGAGAGAGAGAGAGAGAGAGAGAGAGAGAGAGAGAGAGAGACACTTCAGTGATTTATAATCTTGCAAAGGAAGGCTTCTATAGGAATTACCAGCCTCAACAGGAAAAAAATAGAATGAAATGTTACACAGGTAGGTAGTGCCCACTCAAGAGGCTTCCAACCACATATTCTTTCTATACTCCTGGAGTTTAATAATTGCTATTACCTTGAAAACAGGTCACATGAATAAATATTTTTCCTGCCACTTGAGGCAGAAAATGGCCTGGGCAGGTCATGAGAACCTAGAGTTTGCCAGTGACAATGTTTGGCATGCTCTGGCAGAACCCAGAAGATGTGTCATCTCTGGTAGAGTGTCCTTCTGACCCACGACCCATGTGATGTCATTCTGAGACAGAATGGGTCTGTTAGGAAGAGTTTTGGAGAATTCCAGGGGAAAGACTCTATTTTCATGTACAGTCTTTATATACAGTCACATGTTTCTAGCCTCCTGAATTTTAGGAATGCAATGATGAAGTCATTGTTGGCCCAGTTTCATTTAAAAATGATATGAGGCATGAGAAAAGCCTTAAGGCTTCATTTACAGGAACCCAATCCAATGGAAAAAGCTTCTATTCTGCTAAGAAGAATAAGTCAAGTAATTTAAACAATTCAACTTCTAGGTTCTTTGGGCTAATCACAGTCACAAGATAGAAGGAGCCTTCTAGGCTGGCTAGAAGAATCATCAAAGAAGGAAAAACAAAACTAATAATCAATGTATTTCACCAACACATGCAAAACTGTAAACACGTAGCTGAAGGCAGAATGTTTTCAGTCAATGGTGACTGATAGACCCACAGTGGTATTCCCCCAGATCATGTATCGCATGCACATTGAGAATCCACCAAACAAAATATTTGATCGCTGAGAGTTTAGAATAAAAATGTTATGAGAACCTGAAGTTCATGACTATTGTAAAACCATGAACAAACACTGTAAAGGGACTGCTGCTGCTGCTGCTGCTAAGTCGCCTCAGTTGTGTCCGACTCTGTGCGATCCCATAGATGGCAGCCCATGAGGCCCTCCCTTCCCTGGGATTCTCCAGGCAAGAACACTGGAGTGGGTTGCCATTTCCTTCTCCAATGCATGAAAGTGAAAAGTGAAAGTGAAGACAGTCAGTCATATCCGACTCCTAGCGACCCCATGGACTGCAGCCTACCAGGCTCCTCCGTCCATAGGATTTTCCAGGCAAGAATGCTGGAGTGGGGTGCCATCAAGGGACTAGTGTGCTAGAAAACAACTACTGGGAGAATATTTGATACATGGAAATTCCAGGAAAAACCTGAAAATTTTAGAAGTCAATGATTTTTGTTGTACAGATAACTTTGGGCATTTAGAAACATTTCTTCACTTCCCTGGTGGCTCAGAGAGTAAAGCATCTGCCTGCAATGCAGGAAACCTGGGTTCATTTCCTGGGTTGGGAAGATCCCCTGGAGAAGGAAACAGCAACCCACTCCAGTATTCTTGCCTGGAAAATCCCATGGATGGAGAAGCCTGGTAGGCTACAGTCCATGGGGTCTCAGAGTCGGACATGACTGAGAGATTTCACTTCACTTCACTTCTTAACTTATTGCAGAAACATAGGAAAATGCTTTATTTGATCAAAGCAGATGACACCACCCTTATGGCAGAAAGTGAAGAGGAACTAAAAAGCCTCTTGATGAAAGTGAAAGAGGAGAGTGAAAAAGTTGGCTTAAAGCTCAACATTCAGAAAATTAAGATCGTGGCATTTGATCCTATCACTTCCTGGGAAATAGATGGGGAAGCAGTGGAGAAACAGTGTCAGACTTTATTTTGGGGGGCTCCAAAATCACTGCAGATGGTGACTGCAGCCACTAAATTAAAGATGCTTACTCTTTGGAAGGAAAGTTAGGACCAACCTAGATAGCATATTCAAAAGCAGAGACATTACTTTGCCAACAAAGGTCCATCTAGTCAAGGCTATGGTTTTTCCAGTGGTCATGTATGGATGTGAGAGTTGGACTGTGAAGAAAGCTGAGCACCAAAGAATTGATGCTTTTGAAGTGTGGTGTTGGAGAAGACTCTTGAGAGTCCCTTGGACTGCAAGGAGATCCAACCAGTCCATTCTAAAGGAGATCAGTCCTGGGTGTTCTTTGGAAGGACTGATGCTAAAGCCAAAGCTCAAATACTTTGGCCACCTCATGAGAAGAGTTGACTCACTGGAAAAGACCCTGATGCTGGGAGGGATTGGGGGCAGGAGGAGAGGGGCACGACAGAGATTGAGATGGCTGGATGGTATCACTGACTTGGTGGACATGAGTTTGAGTGAACTCCGGGAGTTGGTGATGGACAAGGAGGCTTGCTGCTGCTGCTGCTGCTGCTAAGTTGCTTCAGTCGTGTCCAACTCTGTGTGACCCCAGAGATGGCAGCCCACCAGGCTCCCCTGTCCCTGGGATTCTCCAGGCAAGAACACTGGAGTGGGTTGCCATTTCCTTCTCCAGTGCATGATAGTGAAAATTGAAAGTGAAGTCGCTCAGTTGTGTCCGACTCCTAGCGATCCCATGAACTGCAGGCTCACCAGGCTCCTCTATCCATGGGATTTGCCAGGCAAGAGTACTAGAGTGGAGTGCCATTGCCTTCTCCGCAGGGAGGCCTGGCCTGCTGCAATTCATGGGGTTGCAAAGAGTCAGACACGACTGAGCGACTGAACTGAACTGAACTGAATCCTAAGAGTGAAATAAAGTCATCTGATATATTATGTGGTGGCTGAAAAGATTTGGAAGGGCGAGTTGGAGAAGTATGTATGTGGTAGAGGTGGAGTGGGTGTGGTCTCAGCCTTTTCTAACCTAGGATTCAGACTACTTTGAATAGAGTTGATGAATTGCTGTCACAGAATTCATTTGTGGAGGAATAAGACTGCATATGTGATTAGTAGACAGAGCAGTTCCAAGTAGGGTAGGGTGGGGAAGACAGCTTGGTATCTGTCTGTATTGGTTGCTCCAGTTGGTCCTTGGTCATATGAGTTACAGAAAACAGAGCTCTAGGTAAAGGATGTTAAGTCAGTGTTTATGAGGAGATGATGTGATGCTCAGATGACCCAACTCTAACTCAGAGCTCAGTGAGAGTTTTGCAGGAATTACTGTGTGAATGGGGCATGACTGGGGTTATCTGAGAGCTTCTTGGATTCCTGAAGGGTTTGCTTAGGTTTTTAGCAGTGGTATGTATAGATCCAGGGATTAGCACAGTCATGTCCTCTGCTGCAGCCTAACCAGTTCTCCTCAGGCAGTATAAACAATGACAATAGGCTCGAGAAGGACACATCTGAATATATTTAAGGCATTCCCTGAGAATTCAAGGCCATTTTTCTGCGCTTGGGGGCAGGAGTTTTATTGGGGGTGGACATGATTCATGAAATACACGTTTTACATAAGAATGGCTAGAGTCAATGAGTATGTAAATGTTACCCCATTTATAAATCCGAACTGGTAAGGTCTGCTGCTGCTGCTGCTGCTGCTAAGTCGCTTCAGTCGTGTCCAACTCTGTGCAACCGCATCTCTGGGATTCTCCAGGCAAGAACACTGGAGTGGGTTGCCATTGCCTTCTCCAATGCATGAAAGTGAAAAGTGAAAGGGAAGTCGCTCAGTCGTGTCCGACTTTTAGCGACCCCATGGACTGCAGCCTACCAGGCTCCTCCATCCATGGGATTTTCCAGGCAAGAGTACTGGAGTGGGGTGCCATTGCCTTCTCCTGGGGCTATTCAAATTACAGATCTATAACAAACAACGTAATATCCTTCCTTCTGTTCCCTACCACAGTATCTTAAGCAGAGGAAACAAGCGATGCTGTGTATTGATTTGTATCGACACCATCTCTTGAAATTTTAGCCTCTGTGGTATGTTGTTTGATTAAGCTACAAGATGCTATAACCAAGTAATCAGAGGGAAAAAAATGACTTACATGGGCTATTAACCACGTTGGCTTCTTGGCCCAACACAGTTTAAAATTAGCTTCTGAGTCTTAGTTTATTTGTTGGGAAGTGTTTAGGATTAACAACTATTTGTTGTAGTTGTTCCAAGGAAAAAAATGATGAAATTCCTGTTTTCTCTATACAATAAGCCAACATCTTTCAGGCTGATATATCCTGAGGATATACATTCTTTTATGAAGTCTGGTTAACATTTTTGGAAGAATCTGTCTGTTATTTGTTTCCTGTCAAACATGTTAGTACAATTTTGCTGACAACAGCCCACCAATGATAAACAAGGAGCTTCCCAAAGAGAGTTTTGGAAACATGTTATGACTTTTAAAAATTTATGATAAATTGTGGGTTCTTTTTTTGGTTTGTTTGTTTGTTTTCCTAAAGCAAAAAAAAAAAAAATTTTTCATTTTCCTAGGCACATAGATTAAATATTTCTCTAAATGAGCATTTAATTTACTCTTTGAGACACAAATATGCTACTTCTTTTTACCTGTTTTATGAAGAATCTAAGAATCCCTAGAAAACCAAATATTTTCCTCCCTCTACAAGGTTCATCAGTACAAAGCATTGATTCCAGTTGCAGAAGGCTGGTTACTTTATATATATATATATATATGCAAATATAAATATAAATGCAAGTATCCATTAATAGGGGGACAGTTTTATTATTTATATGTATGTAATAGAAATGGCAACTGACTCCAGTATTGCCTGGAAAATCCCATGGACAGAGAAGGTTGGTAGCTTACAGTCCATGAGTCACAAAGAGTCAGACACAACTGAGCATCTTGTCAGTCAGTCACTCACTCACTCACTTACATGTAATAGAATATTAATAATATGTGACCTTTAAAGAGAATGAAGAAGATGGATGTGTAGTGATCTGGAATTTATTCCAAGATACTCATTGTTTAAGCAAGGAGCATATTAATGCCTATATCTTGCTATCATTTGTGGTTAAGAAAAAGGGGAGATATCATAATGTGTACATATCTCTGATGGCCTCTGGGAAAGAATCCAGGGTATGGGGAAGGCAGAGTTGGAAGAACAATGTTTTTGTTATTATTACGCAATTGTGTACTGTTCAAGTATTTAAGCACATGATATTTTTTATTTAAATTAAACAAATAAATCACTGAAAATGTAAGCCACATGTGCAGCTTTCACCTTCCTCTGCTCTAAACACAAGACTTGAAGCCCTGTCCTATGCTCATCTTCTAGTAGAAAGGGGACATAGACTATTCAAGGGGCCTTGAGAATCATCTGGTCAAGCTGCCCCACTTCATGGCTGAGGTGCAGAACTCAGAGTGGAAGATACTTGCCCAGGGTTAACTATCTGTTAGAATCAAAGTCCTAACTAGAGCCCTAGGCTTCTTAATTCTAGGGACATACTCTTCACCCTGTGGTCTAGAAGACAGAATGAACAACTTTGCCCTTAAGAATGAACGTCCCCTCCATTCCTTCTCCCTGGCACTGCTCCTGAAGGTTCATGCCTCTGCCTCTCATGTCACAGGACACCCCACTTAGCTTTTAGGCAGAAATTAACTAGAATAACAAAACCACAAAACTCAGGCCTTCTTAATTGGTCTGCATGTAGGCTTCAGAAGGCCCTGTGTCTATGTAGGAGCTAAGAATGCTGGGGAGAGAGCTCAGTTTTCTCTGTAAGTTTCATTGCCACTTTTAAACCTGAAAGAGATCTCAGCAGCCATCAAGTCTAATACCACTCAAATACACACATGCTCTCAACAACAACCTGCTTTTCTGCTGGAATACATCCATGTGCTGTGGAATCATTGCCAAAAACAGAAAATTCACTTGGACAGTTTAGCTCTATATTGTTTTATGTATTTATTTCTTGATCATGATGCCAATTTGCAGGATCTTAGTTTCCTGACCAGGGACTGAACACTGTGCCCCCTGCAGTGGAAGTACAGAATCCTAACCACTGGACCACCAGGGAAGTTCCAGTTAGCTCTGTTTTAAAGTGTTGAGTAAATATTGTTCTTGCTCTTGCTATAGCCCATGCTATGAGCCTATATGGGACCCAGGCTGATAGTTACTATCAGGAACATGCTGTCATGAAAGGGACAGAAGAGAGCTCCAAGGATGTCACATTAAGAAATTCATGTTCAGCCAGAAAGTGGCACAAATTATCTGTACTTTTAGGCCAGAGTGACTACATGTCCTCAACCAACCAATGGGAGCCAGAAAGAGAAAATATACCCTGTGCCTGAGTATCTCCCTGAGTATTGGAAATATTCAGTGAGCAGAATTCATTGCTACCACTTCTCTCCCTGAATAAATAGCCAGAAGTCCTATCAGAGTTTTAGCAACTTCTTAAATGCCAAGAAAAACGAATCCCCTTAGACAATGGAGATAATTGGAAAACTCTTGGCAGTAGGATATATGATTGTGGTTGGCACTTTCAGGGTGCCTGTTTCCTCTTCCCTTCTCTGGACACTGTGCTCCATGCTTACCCCTTGCTAAAGAGATGGGTTTCTCTGGACATGTTTGTACATGTAATCACCTTTCCCCATGACAAACTGAACTCGGGATTGACACCTACTGGATGCCAATCTGCTGGTTAGCCTGTCACCAAACATATTTTCTGAGTCACAGAATTTATAATCAAAATAGTGAGGGGGTCTATGATTTAAAAGTTTCTATAGAGTTGGGCCTATGGCAGGCATTTTCAGACAGGATCACAGTTCTAAATAAATCAATGAGAAATTGGACCGGGTAGCCAAACATTGGGGAAGATGAATGGAATAAATGGGATACAGGATTATATGTGGTTCTAAAGAGTTCCAGAATTTCTGTATAGATCTGGCATAGATCAGGGATGGCAAGAGTAACCAGAATTCTCCATTCTTAGAGAAAGAGAGAGAGCACTAGAGTACAAGAGAAACTTCTTGCAACTTCAGTGGTTCCTAGATCCCAGCTCCTGCCCCCATGAAGCCCAGCTTCATTTCTGTGAGGTAGCTTTATAGCCTTTTAATAAGTCCTCATTTAGCCACTTGTTTATCCATAAGAACGGAGAACCTGAGTTACTCTGTCTCTTCCTGGATTGTCATCCCTGGTCTAGGTTAGATCTATGCAGAAATTCTAGAATTAATCTGGGGTGTATGGCTGGGGACTGATGGAAAAGAATCTCACTGTGAACTTTTATTAACTTTCTTATTTCCTGTAATCTTGATGCTCTGGCATCTGGGACCTCACTGACTTTGAAGAGATTACAGTTCCCAGGTTACTTAGTTCCTAGAGAAAGCAAACATCTTGCCTGGGAGTACATCTTTGATTGCAAACAACCAGTCCAGAGGCTTCCTCCAACCCCACCCCAAACCCTCCTGTGTTAGACTCATACTTACATCTTACACTCCAGACCAGTGTTCCTCTGCCTTAATCGCCCCAGGTAAGGTGCCCGACAACTCAGGACAGCCCCTACACTCCAGCATCTGCTAAAATTATTCAGAGCACACAATGCAATTTTAAACCTGCTTATCCTGGTTTCCCCTGCCTTGCTTCTTCCTTCTCACAAAAACCACAACAAAGGGTTTTGCCCCTGCTTTCTGCTCATGTCCTTAGATCCTGGATTGACTCTGGTGCTTCCTCATGTGGCTCCCTTGAATATGGTGTGCTGCATCTCCGGCTTCTAGGGATCTGTGAGTATAAATCTTCATCCTTCACAATGGTCATTTCTGCTTGTCTTACCACACAAGACAAGTGTATTTTCTTCCAGGCCTCCATCTTATGTTACCTATTGATTTATTTGGCCCTCTGTTGGGTAGGTGGTCCACTCAGATATTCAAATCGTAAGCTAAGTGCATAGAAAAAGTAAAGGAAATATGCTTTCCTCCCTTAAGTTTATATTATCATTATAATGAAGCATCCTTCTAAGCATATTTTTATGTAGAAAATCAATACCAATTGTCACAGGCATGCTCTCTCTTGGACAGAACTTAGAAATACACAGATATATCCCTCCTCTTTTAGTCCAAACACGGTGACAACTACCATTCTTTTACTATGACAACAAACAATGACCTCAACTCTGTGAGAATTAAATTACTGTTCTGGGACACTCCTAGATAGCATTTGGCTAGGGGAGATGGAAATGCTTGAATCATGATTTTGATATCTCTCTCTAGGGGAGACTCTCAGAGAAGGCAATGGCACCCCACTCCAGTACTCTTGCCTGGAGAATCCCAGGGATGGGGAAGCCTGGTGGGCTGCCGTCTATGGGGTCGCACAGAGTCGGACATGACTGAAATGACTTAGCAGCAGAGGAGACTCATGGCACAATTCTCCTCTCTCTATAAACTCATGGCTTTGCTTCTGTTTGTAATAACCTGGCATTCAATCACGTATAGAATTTGTTGAAAATATTTACCTCCTTTTAGTTCCAGAACCTCAAGACAGGGGAGAGTTTAGGACAGCAATGTTTTCTTTATTTCCTCACTTAGTGTTGGTATAAAATAGTAAAGTGTATCTCAGAAGTTGGGTTCCCAGGTGCTGAATTAGTTCTTTCTGTCTCAACAAGAATAGACCATACAAGATTGATATGCTAGGTAAGGAACTCTCATGATTGCTCTCAGGTGTATTTGTCAGGGTATAGTCATGAAAACAAAACTACTTTAAATGTTTCAAATAGAAAGAAATTTAATATCAGCACTTGAGAAATCATAGGGGTGGGGCAAAGAGAGATCATAGGGAAGTACAAGAAGCTAATATGAAGCCACAGCCACCTCACAGCCGATAGATGAGAGAGGATGAGAGAAATGTGTGCAGTCTGAGGTAGCCTCAGCAAATGATTGCTGGTCTACCATAGTATTTCTGTAGCAAGAGTACATGTTTTGAGTGTCACCATTGCCTCTCATTTGCTAGCTTTAATAAATTCTAATGGGAAGGCTCCATGGGAAATGTCGTTCCTAAGCTTCCAGTCCTATGACCCCCAAGGACAGTATAAAAGGCACAGAAGTGATGCTGAGTGCTAAAATGATTTGTCCCACATTTATCAGGACATTACAATGCCTTATCACCCAGACACAAAGGCTGTTTCTAAAGGCCTAACAATTTCAAATGCAGTCACAAAGGCCTGCTCTGGTTCAGGGGTAGGGTATATAGACTCTATTTCTGAATTTTAGAAATATAAAAGAATTTGTGAATATGTTTTGAAATGATCATGATACTACACCTATTTTAAAAAATTTAAAATAGGCTTTGTTATAGACTTAGGTATCACAAATGTTGCATGTCCATTTGAATAACAAGGATGTTCTCTTTCATTGTGGACAGAGTTTAACATGGATTTTTCCATGTTCTACTCTATGGTGTTATTTAGAGCTCTGATACTTTTTCTAATTTTTCCCACTTGATTTTATTAAATTTAAGAGTTATATTAGTCTATTAGTTTTTGTCTCTTTATCTCCTTTAGTTTCTGCTTTATAAAGTGCAGGGGTCCAGCCCCGGTGGATCCAGGGTGATTCGAAGGTGGAGACGGAGTCGGCGTACTAGGAAAGAACTTATTCAATTACAGATAGAGAGAGATTAGGAAATTAGCAGAAAAAGGGGCTGAATAACTTGGCTTACATGGGATGCCAATCACCACCTACATAGGCCACAGGCGTCTTTCCATTCTCCCGAAGGAGAGGAGGCACTGAGGCCTCCCCGGTCTGATCTTAGAAGCCCAGGCAGGCTCGGTGAGGACCCAAGTGCCAGATGGGAATTTAGCCAGAAAATAGTGAGAGGTATTAGAGGAGAGAAAGAGGCTGAATAACTTGGTTTACACGGGATACCAATAAAATTCCAAGACAAGGAATTTGCACCATCTACGTTGGGCCACCGGCGCCACTTGAATATCGAAAGGTGCCCCTCCCTGGGCACCTTTTCGCATGGACTTGAAAGCCGGGGCAAGTAAGCAGACATGGCGGGCACCCGTGCTCCAGATGGGAATTCAGCCAGAAATACGGAGGATGAGAAAGAACGACATGGGGGAATCAGTCTTTCTGGAAACTGATCCGTTTTCTTTATTTTCAGATTTGCTTATATACCTTTTGTTACACATAGGGATGAATACAAAGTCACGCGGGGGTCAGCAGTCCTGACCTTTATCAAAAATCGGGTGCTTTACATAAAAAAAGGTCTTAGGGGTTTCACATCATCTTCTGGCCATGAGGCCTGATAACACTTCATGACCCTCTCTTTCTGATAACCAAAAAACTCATTTTTTCCAAGGGTGTTTTTTCTTAAACCAGGCACCACCCTCCAGATAAAGGTACATTCCTATAGGGTAAGGATGTAATGAGTTACAATCAAGAAAGGAATTTATCTAACCCAAGGTTAACATGATTAATCTTAAAGGTTAATACTTATTTCTCTTATATGCTAGTTATATTCATTATAAGGGCAGGGAATTAGAAGCAATTATTGGCACAACAAATGAAAAACCCTTCACCAATACAATTCCTAATCAACCCACTATACTAATAAATTCTAACTTCCCAAAAGAATCTGCCTTTAGTAAGTCTAAAACATCTCGTGCCTCTCGCTGTTGGGAGGCTGTAAATAATCACATTTGGCCGGACGAACCTATACAGGCAGGCTAGATAACCTTCAGAGGAGTTTGTAAGCTAAAACACTCTTGTCACGCCCAGGAATTTTATCAACTGGAGCTGCAAGTTAACTCCTTCTCCGAGAGAAATGGTTATCGGGGAGAGCCCCCCGTAAAGTCAGAGGTGTAGGTGAGAGCATAAAAAAGACTCTGGTTTTTGGGGGTAGATGCTCGGGAACAGAGGGTTTCCTGAGGCTTGATCACGCCTTTGCGAATGCCAAGCCTCCTTCCTCATGACCTTTGCCATGGGTGGAGTTCCTCACGCTGGCCCCCGGCAATAAAGTAGCTACTATGCTATTTTATGTATAAATATTAATAAAATTTTTCATTATGCATTTTGGTCCTTAGCATAATGAAAAATGTATAAAGTACACTTTTTTGGTCTCATTTTATATTTTGGAGGCTAAATTATGCCTTATTTGAAATCAAGATTCTGAATCCTTCTATTTATTTATGTATGCATGTACATTTCTGTTTGCCATCATCTAATCTGAATGATGCTGAAGCTGAAGCTCCAGTACTTTGGCCACCTCATGTGAAGAGTTGACTCACTGGAAAAGACCCTGATGCTGGGAGGGATCAGGGGCAGGAAGAGAAGGGGAAAACAGAGGATGAGATGGCTGGATGGCATCACCGACTCAATGGACATGGGTTTGGGTGAACTCCAGGGGTTGGTGATGGACAGGGAGGCCTGGCGTGCTGCGATTCATGGGGTCGCAAAGAGTGGGACATGACTGAGTGACTGAACTGAACTGAACTGAATCTGCATCATCATCTTTCTGAGTCTTTTTTGGGAAGAGTTGTACTTTGTTCTGACTGCCAATATGAAATTTTCATGGGTGTGATATCCTATTCACATTTAATTAAATAACCAATACCTTTGGCTCAGTTTAATCATGCTATTTTATATTTATTCTATGCATATGTTTCTGTATATAGAAGTATATGTAAGACATACATACTTGTAGTATGTAGAATTGTTGGGGGTTTTTTTCTTGGCATTTATTTTGGTATTTAGGATGATTTTTAAAATACTATTTTTTAAACCACAGTTACAGGTTCACAAAAAATGTTGAGAAGCTAGAGATTTCCCACGTACTCCTTGTGCTCACATATGCATACCCCTCCCGTTAATCAACATCTCCCATCAGAGTGGTATATTTGTTACAATTAATAGACCTATCCTGGCACATCATTATCCCTGGTAGCATATCAGACACTCACTGACCTGGGGGAGGTGGAGCTCATCTTCCAGTGTCATATCTTTTTGCCTTTTCATACTGTTCATGGGGTTCTCAAGGCAAGAATAGTGAAGTGGTTTGCCATTTAGGTGCTAAGTAAATGATACCATACTTTTAATGTTAAATTCCATTCAGCCATTGCTAGTATATAGGTAAGCAATTAACTTTTGTGTATTAACCTTGTATCCTACAACCTTGCTATAATTACTTATTAGTTGAAAGGATTTTTTTGGGGGGGAGTCAATTTTTTGGATTCTCTACAAAGGTGACTGTGTCATCTATGAACAAAGAGCTTTATATTTTCCTTTTAAATCTGTATACAAATAATTTCCTTTTATTATCCCATTGTTTTGGATAGAACTTTCAGCAACATGTTGAAAAGGAGTGGTAAGAGGAGATACCCTTGTTTTACATCTGATCTTAGAGGGAAAGCTTTCAATTTCTCATTTTTAGGTGCAATATTAGCTGTAGGTTTTTGTGGCTATGTTTTATTAAGGTGAGGAAATTCCTCTATATTCTAGGTTACTGAGTTTTTATCATGAATGGGTGTTCGGGTTTGTCAAATATTTTTCTGTATCTATTGATGTATTATTTTTAGTCTGTTATTGTGGTGGATTATGCTGATTTTTGAATGATGAATCAAGCCTGAAGATCTGGAATAAGTCCTACTTGATTGTGGGGTATAACTCTTTTCATATATTGTTGAATTCAACTGCCTAAAATTTGTTGATGATTTTTGCAAGTATGTTCATGAGAGATATTGGTCTGTAGTTTCATTTCCTTATAATTTGTTTTCTGTTTTGTCATTAGGATAATGCTATCCCATAGCATGAGTTAGGAAGTTTCCTTCTACTTTTATCCTCTAAAAGAGATTTTAGAGAATTGGTATAATTTGTTCCTTAAATTTTGATAGAATTCATGAGTGAAGCCATCTGGTACTAATGCTTTCCCTATTGGAAGTTTATTAACTATTTTTTAAAATTTCTTTAATATACATAGCCCTATTTAGATTGCTTCTTATTGAATTTTAGCAGATTAGGTCTTTCAAGGATTTGGATCAATTCATCTAGATTATCAAATTTGTGACTCAAAAGTTGTTCATATTATTCCTTTGTTATCTTTACAGTCTTCATGGGATCCAAAGTGATGGCTCTCTTTCATTTCTGATACTGGTAATTTGTATCCTCTTTTTAAATTTTTTCTTAGTTAGCCCACCTAAAGATGTATTGATGTGTTTATTTCAAGGAACCAACTTTTTGTTTTGTTGATTTCTCTACTGATTTCTTACTTCCAGCCTAATGGATTTCTGCTTTAATTCCTAGTACTCCTTTTGTTTACTTACTTTGGATTTAATTTACTTTTTTTGTTGCAGTAAAGAGCAATACTGACTCCATGAAGGATCTGTTTCTTTGACTTTAATCTTTGTTTTTTATTGCTTTGTTATTATAATCATACATAATTATCTGCTTTGGGGATCCCTGCCCCTCTGCCTGAAGAATTAACACACTCATTCCCTGAGGTTGGCCATTCCAGGAGATATTTGCAAGACAATAGTCTCCACTTTAAACTCCTCCCCTGCTCTGTCCTATAAAAGAACCTAGCATCCAGACCCCAATAAGAAGGTTATTTTGAGACATTAGTCCACCATCTTCTTGGTCAGCCAGCTTTCTGAATAAACCTCCTCTCTTAGTTAATTGGCCTATCCTGTGAGGAAACTGAGCTTGGACTTGGTAGCATTCTCTTTCTAGTTTTCTCAGGTGGAAATTGATATTACTGATTTTATGTCTTTGTTCTATCCTAATAAGTACATTCAACATTATAAATTTCTCTGTGTAATAATTATGGTACATCCCACAAAATTTGATAAGTTGTGTTTCATTTTAATTTAGTTCAAAATATTTTAAAATTTCTCTTGAAAATGGAGAGATATATAACAGAGTTTGGAATTGTAACACACATCCTGTAGCATTTTAAGAATTATGTGCTTTGATTATAGTTACCATGCTTGACATTGCTATACAAACCATCTCCCATGGCCAACCTTTTCCAGTTTTACATGAGTTTCAGGTTGTGTCGTCTCTAAACTTGTCCTCAAGTTTTAAAGAAGCTCCTGATGTCCTACCTTTTGTCCTATTAATACTACACATTGATTGCCAAATTTTGATGATTAGAATAAAAAAATATCAGTTCAGTCACTCAGTCATGTCTGATTTTTTGCGACTCCCTGAAGTGCAGCATGCCAGGCCTCCCTGTCCATCACCAACTCCCAGAGTTTACTCAAACTAATGTCCATTGAGTCAGTGATGCCATTCAACCATCTAATCCTCTGTTGTCCCATTTTCCACCTGCCCTCAATCTTTCCCAACATCAGGCTATTTTCAAACAAGTCAGTTCTTTGCATCAGGTGGCCAGAGTATTGGAGTTTCAGCTTCAACATCAGTCCTTCCAATGAACACTCAGGACTGATCTCATTTAGGATGGACTAGTTGGATCTCCTTGCAGTCCAAGGAACTCTCAAGAGTCCTCTCCAACACCACATTTCAAAAGCATCAATTCTTCAGTGCTCAGCTTTCTCTATAGACCAACTCTCACATCCATACATGACCACTGGAAACATCATATCTTTGACTAGATCAAACTTTGTTGACAAAGTAATATCTCTGCTTTTTAATATGCTGTCTAGGTTGGTCATAACTTTCCTTCCAAGGAGTAAGCCTCTTTTAATTTCATGGCTGAAGTCACCATCTGCAGTGATTTTGGAGCCCAAAAATATAAAGTCAGCCAGTGTTTCCACTGTATCCCCATCTATTTGCCATGAAGTGATGGGCCTGGATGCCATCATCTTTGTTTTATGAATGTTGAGTTTTAAGCCAACCTTTTCACTCTCCTCTTTCACTTACATCAAGAGGCTCTTTAGTTCTTCACTTTCTGACATAAAATTGAGAACAGTGTGCAGTAGTTTGAGCATTCTTTGGCATTGCCTTTCTTTGGGATTGGGATGAAAACTGATCTTTTCCAGTCCTGTGGCCACTGCTGACTTTTCCAAATTTGCTGACATTTTGAGTGCAGCACTTTCACAACATCATCTTTTAGGATTTAGAATAGCTCAACTGGGATGCCATCACCTCCACTAGCTTTGTTCATAGTGATGCTTCCTAAGGCCCACTTGACTTCACATTCCAGGATATCTGGCTCTAGGTGAGTGATCACATCATCGTGATTATCTGGGTCATAAAGATCTTTTTTGTACAATTCTTCTGTGTATTTTTGCCGCCTCTTCTTAATATCTTCTGCTTCAGTTAGGTGCATACCATTATTGTCCTTTATTGAGCCCATCTTTGCATGAAATATTCCCTTGGTATCTCTAATTTTCTTGAAGAGATCTCTAGTCTTTCCCATTTTATTTTTTTCCTCAGTTTCTAGGCATTGATCACTGAGGAAGGCTTTCTTATCTCTTCCTGCTATTCTTTGGAACTCTGCATTCAAATGGGTATATCTTTCCTTTTCTCCTTTGCTTTTTGTTTCTCTTCTCTTAACAACTATTTGTAAGGCCTCCTCAGACAGCCATTTTACTTTTTTGCATTTCTTTCTCTTGGGGATGATCTTTATCCCTGTCTACTGTACAAAGTCACGAACCACCATCTATAGTTCATTAGGCACTCTGTCTATCAGATCTAGTCCCTTAAATCTATTTCCCACTTCCACTGTATAGTCATAAGGGATTTGATTTAGGTCATATCTGAATGGTCTAGTGGTTTTCCCTACTTTCTTCAATTTAAGTCTGGATTTGGGAATAAGGAGTTCATGATCTCAGCCACAGTCAGCTCCCGGTCTTGTTTTTCCTGACTGTATAGAGCTTCTCCATCTTTGGCTGCAAAGAATATAATCAATCTGATTTTTGTGTTGGCCATCTGGTGATGTCCATGTGTAGAGTCTTCTCTTGTGTTGTTGGAATGTGTGTTTGCTATGACAGTGTGTTCTCTTGGCAAAAGTCTATTAGTCTTTGGCCTGCTTCATTCCGCATTCCAAGGCCAAATTTGCCTGTTACTCCAGGTGTTTCTTGACTTCCTACTTTTGCATTTTAGTCCCTTATAATGAAAAGGACATCTTTTTTGGGTGTTAGTTCTAAAAGGTCTTGTAGGTCTTCATAGAACAGCTCAGCTTCATCTTCTTTAGCATTACTGATTGGAGCATAGACTTGGATTACCATACTATTGAATGGTTTGCTTTGGAGACAAACAGAGATCATTTTGTCATTTTTGAGATTGCATCCAAGTACTGCATTTTGGATTCTTTTGTTGACCATGATGGCTACTCCATTTCTTCTGAGGGATTCCTGCCCACAGTAGTAGATATAATGGTCATCTGAGTTAAATTCACCCATTCCAGTCCATTTTAGTTCACTGATTCCTAAAATGTTGATGTTCATGCTTGTCATCTCCTGTTTGGCCACTTCCAATTTGCCTTGATTCAAGGACCTACCATTCCAGGTTCCTATGCAGTATTTTTCTCTTTATAATATCAGAACTTGCTTCTATTACTAGTCATACCCACAAGTGGGTGTTGTTTTTGCTTTGGCTCCATCTCTTCATTCTTTCTGGAGTTGTTTCTCCACTGATCTCCAGTAGCATATTGGGCACCTACAGATCTGGGGAGTTTATCTTTCCGTGTCCTATCTTTTTGTCTTTTCATACTGTTCATGGGGTTCTCAAGGCAAGAATACTAAAGAGGCTTCCCATTCCCTTCTCTAGTGGACCACGTTTTGTCAGAACCCTCCACCATGACCCGTCTGTCTTGCACGGCCCTACATAGCGTGGCTCATAGTTTCACTGAGTTAGACAATGCTGAGATTCATGTGATTAGATTGGTTAGGTTTCTGTGATTGTGGTTTCCAGTCTGTCTGCCCTCTGATGGACAAGGATTAAGAGGCTTCCTGATGGGTGAGACTGACTGAAGGGGAAACTGGGTCTAGTTCTGATTGGCAGGGCAATGCCAGTAAATCTTTAATCCAATTTTCTGTTGATGGGGGAAGCTGTGTTCCCTCTCTGCTATTTATGTGAAGCCAAACTATGGGGGAGGTAATGAAGATAATGGTGACCTCCTTCAAAACATCCTATACATGTACTGCTATGCTCAGTGCCCCCAACCCTGCAGCAGGCAACCACCAACTCACGCCTCCACTGGAGACTCCTGGACACTCATGGGCAAGTCTAGTTCAGTCTCTTGTGGGGTCACTGCTCCTTTCACCTGGTGCACAAGGTTCTGTTTGTGTCCTCCAAGAGCAGCAAGTGGTGACTGCGTGTTGGAGCTGGAGAGTGGCCAAGAGGAGATACCCCATATCCAAGGTCAGGAGTGGCAGCTGTGCTTTGCTTTACTGGCTGTGAGAAGATACCCCACATCCAAGGGCAAAGGAGAAGCCCCAACAAGATGGTAGGAGGGGGCAAATTCACCTTTAGAATCAAACCCCATTCCTGCCAGAGATGCTAAGAGGGCTCAAACAAACTGTGTGCACACTAGGAACCAGGGACCCCACAGAGACTGAGACAGAACTGTGTTTGAGCATTTCCTGTGGATGCACGGGTCAGCAGTGGACTGCCACAGGGATGCGGCCCTGGGTGCAGCAGACTGGGGTATGGCATAAGCCTTTTTTGGAGGAGGTCACCTTTAACCCCACCATAGAGTTGCCAGAACTTACACAGGACTGGGAAAAAATATATATAGCATACCAAACTAAAATTTCATTGAGGGGCTTCAGCTAGAATGTTAAAACAAACAAACAAACAAAAAACTGAAAGAAGCATCACTTCCAACAATAAGAGAAACCTAAGAAACAAACAACAAAACAAAACAAACAAAACAAAACCCCATAAAACACCAGCACTGTGACAAAATTATAACATTTCTTCAACCAGAGAATTGAGTTTCATAGGCTAACAAGCAACCTGAAAACTAAGAAAAGATAGGTGGCTTTATTAAAATATGGGGAAGTGAGTTTACTTGGGATAGAGCATGGGAGAAAATGGGGCTATCAAAAAGCAGGTAAGTAGAAATTACCTAAATTTTAAATGAATTGCTAAAGGCTAACTTTAGGTTAGTGTAGGAGCATAGAACATTGATTAGAAAACTTATATATAAAGGTCAAATAATAAGTATTTTAGGCTTTGTGGGCCACAAAGTATCTGCTGCAACTACTCAACTCTGTTTATAATACAAAAGCAACTACAGACATTAGGCAAATGATTGGGTATGAGTACACTCCATTGAACATTTATTTACAAAAACAGGTTATTAGCCCACAAACCAGTTTTCTGGGTCTTAATGTAGAATACCTGAAATGACAGACACAAAGGCATTTTGTACCCACTTCCAGATTCTTTTCCATGGTCTTCACTGGTTTCCCATGAGATAGATTGAGAATGGGGCAGTAGACCCAAAAGAGACCCCTGGCAATGCAGGACTCAGGGGAACAGCAGTGAGGGATATAGAAACCCATGCCTGGATCATTTCTTCTATTTTTTTCTATGGTATAAAAACTTTAAGAATCTGGGGGACCAGCAGCAAATACTATCTTTCCCAGACATAATTGGAGACCCACTGGAAATAGGGGAGGGAACAGAAAAAAAAAAAAAAAAANGCGTGCTGCGATTCATGGGGTCGCAAAGAGTCGGACATGACTGAGCGACTGAACTGAACTGAAAGAAACTAAAGACCTATATATAGAAAACTATAAAACACTAATGAAAGAAATCAAAGAGGACACTAATAGATGGACAAATATACCATCTTCATGGATTGGAAGAATCAATATAGTGAAAGTGAGTATACTACCCCCCAAAAACAGAATTTTGCTTTAAATGGATTAGAGCTGTTTCTTTGAATTTGCAAAATCCAGACGTTTGAAGTCTAATTTTGAAAATGGCTCCAATCTTAAATTGCTTTTTATAATTAGTCAAAAATTGGGTATAACAACAGTAGTATGTAACTCTCTGAAACTGCATGTTCATATAACAAATAAGTTATATTTATACATATGCTCTTAGAAGGAATATTTCTCTATAGGTGTGTGTGCTTATTCACGCAGTCATGTCTGACTCTCTGAGACATCATGAACTGCAGCCTGCCTGGCTCCTCTGGCCTTGGAGATTCTCTAGGCAAGAACAGTGGAGTAGGTTACCATGCCTTCTTCCAGGGGATTTGCCCAACCCAGTGATTGAACTCAGATCTCCCACATTGCAGGTGAATTCTTTACTGATTGAGCCACCAGGGAGCTCCAAGAATACTAGAGTGGGTAGCGTATCTCTTCTCCAAGGGATCTTCCCGATCCAGGAATCTAATCAGGGTCTCTTGTATTGCAGGCAAATTCTTTGTCAGCTGAGCTACCAGGGAAGCCCATTTCTCTATTGGTCGGTCAGTCAGTCAGTCAGTTCAGTTGCTCAGTTGTGTCTGACTTTTTGTGACCCCATGAATCACAGCACACCAGACGTCCCTGTCCATCACCAACTCCCAGAGTATACCCAAGCTCATGTCCATCAAGTCAGTCATGCCATCCAGCCATCTCATCCTCTGCTGTCCCCTTCTCCTCCTGCCCCCAATCCCTCCCAGCATCAGGGTATCTTCCAATGAGTCAACTCTTCACATAAGGTGGCCAAAGTATTGGGTTTCAGCTTTAGTATCAGTCCTTCCAATGAACACCTTGGACTGATCTCCTTTAGGATGGACTGGTTGGATCTCCTTGCAGTCCAAGGGACTCTCAAGAGTCTTCTCCAACACCACAGTTCAAAAGCATTAGTTCCTCGGCACTCAGCTTTCTTCACAGTCCAACTCTCATCCATACATGACCACTGGAAAAACCATAACCTTGACTAAATGCAATTGGTACCTCAGTATTAAGAGGGATAATGAATTTGAGAAAGAAACACAAGGAAAAAAGAGACAGGGAGCCAAGGAGAGACAGTGACAGAGAAAAAGAGAGATTACAACAGTATCAATCTTTAGAAAGAAAACGGAATTTTGTATCTTCCTTAACAAGATAAACTGTTGCCTCTAGTGCTTCTCTCTTTAGTTGTCAAGTCATGTCAAACTCTTTTGTGACCTCATGGACCATGGCCCACTAAGCTCCATGGTCTATGGGATTTTCCAGGCAAGAATACTGGAGCAGTTTGCCCTTCCCTACTCCAGGGAATATTCCAGACCCAGGAATCAAACCCAAATCTCCTTGGTCTCCTGCACTTGGTCTCCTTGGCACGCAGATTCTTTAACACTGAGCCACCTGGGAAGCCCTGTTGCTGCTATACAGCCTTGTAATTGCAAATGAAGAACCATAGGAAGCCATCTCCTAATTCTTATAAAGTCCAGTGATTGAAAGCTAAATTTTAAAACACTAGGACTGAAATTTCACTACATGATATTAATAATAAATTTTGGTGTGAAAATAACACGTTGAACAGGATTTAGCCTGGTATAACTATTTACTCATTGAAATTTAAATGTTAAATTGATCTTTTTATTCACATTAGAACAAAAGATACACTCAACACTTCCTTTCTTCTTAAAAAGAAAGTTAAAACCATGGGACTTTTCTTAACTAACTTTCCTCAAATCATCAGTATTTCTAAAGGATATTTCTTTTCAGCTTTTATACCGCAGAGATTTGCACCGTTTTGTCAAAAATCCTTGCTATTTAAGACCATGGCAGGAAGCAAGTTGAGGTCAGTAAAAGAGCATTATCATATATTGTCTTGTTCAGTGAAGTAACACTTGAAAAAAGTCTGCTGAAAGTCAACCTAATCACTGTCAACTCCAGAATTGTCAGGCAATTCCCAATTTTCCAGGCTGTTATTCAACTTCCCTTTTGTATTCAGGGATTTGCAGGCTAAGTAAATGCCTTTCAGAATAAGTCAAATTTAAGAGCATTGTCCAGCTCAATGTTTCCATTGCATGGGATAATCATGGTTCAGTGGATAAGAGCAAAATTGGAAGTGAAGAAATGCTCTAAATGGTTAGGCCTGTCCAAATTTCAGCCTGTGATACTGTCAAGAACCTTTTCCAAGAAGCTTTAATTACTTCACCTACAAACCAGGAGCAGTAAGATTTACTCTTCCTTTCCAGCCAGGCTGTTTTAGGAATTGAATTAAATAAATTTTTGAAAACACATTTGAAATAATAATTTATGATGGCATTATTTTAATTCTCACAGTATTCTGAGACTATCAAGTTAAAAGTTTCATTAGTTATAATCTTCAACCTTGATCACCAAATTTCATCAGAAAATCATATGCTCATCACTTCAATCTGTCACTCCTTGTGTCAGTCAAACATTTAGTAAGCAACTATGGTATGCAAATGATATTTTTATAATTAACATATAGTATTATGAATTTAAAACAAGAATAAGAATTATATGAAACCATGCTGGAAGACAGTTAAATGTTTTAAAGGAAATACATAAGTTTTACTTGATTTAGAAGACAATATCCTAATGTTAGACCTCAGTTTTTAGCAACAAGAGTAAATTTGAAATGCAAATCATTTTATTTCTCAATCACTCTAGAAATCTAAAATTGTTTTACAATTACCTTTAGAATAACACCCCAAATACTTAGTTCTTTAAGGCTTTGTATGAGTTGGCCCCAGCCTGACTATTCAAACTTACATAATATTGCTCTTCCTCCATCAAATATCCCTCAGAATTTTGTCATTATCTTAGAAATAGTACTCTACTTTTGCTAGGGAAGATATAACATACCATAACCTCTGATAAAGGCTTCTGCCAATGCAGGAGATGAAGGTTTGATCCCTGGGTCAGGAAGATCCCCTAGAGAGGGAAATGGCAGCTCACTCCAGTATTCTTGCTTTGGAATTCCCATGGGCAGAGAAGCCTGGCGTGCCACAGTCTATAAGGTTGCAAGAGTCAGATACGGCTTAGAGACTAAATAACAACAATAAGACTCTTTTGGATATAAATTGCTCACTCAGGAATCAGATAAAAATTTGGTGAGGTTAACTTTGCTTTTTGATAGTAGAGGATCTTAACTGCTGCTCTTATATAAATGGACAACTAACTAACCAAACTTCGGAAAATGTTGGATGTATTTTTTAGAAGTTAAAATTGGAAGTGGTACAGCAACAAACTTGTTATGAAGCCATATAGACTGTTATAAATTCCTCTAAGCTATTTAACAGTCAGTCAGTCAAAGATATCAAATGAGTCTATTTTGTTACTTTGCCTTCTTGGTATAATTCTAAAACAATCAAAGGACTTCACGAAGAGCCAACTTAAACATCAAGGGTTGTAGGGAGGGGTTGGTTGTTTGTTTCTACCATTCTAGCTTCTACTTTTGTATTCCTCAACACTTCTTTTTTTTTTTTCCAATAAAGTTGTATGCCTTATTCACCTTCCTCTATGTTAGGAGCACTTGGATTTCTGTACCTATTCCATTTCTCTGGCTTTCAATATTTTGGTACTTGACCAACACCATCTACTGTCAGACTAAGTCGACTATCATCTGAGACCGCTTGACTACTACACCACTGTACTACTTGGTAGCTGGGCAGATCTGTCATTAACCTATCCAATGATATGTAAATACTTTCCCTTAAATGTTCTTGAAATCAGTTACATTTTCAGCTTTACTCTATTTATGGAGAAATGATACAAGCACACAGAGATGCTCTCTCATTTTAATATTTTTATTCATATTCATTTCACATTTTTACTCATAGAATTACTTGGTATTTCCAGCCAGCACTCTTAAACCTTGATGTCATCTTTAACACTTGGGGGTGGTTTTCCCTCCTCTTTGAGCCATCATAATTTCACTTTTATTCTCTCCCTCTATACCTAGTCAGGTCTTTATGAACTGGCTACTGGATTTGAGCACTAAGTTCCTGCAGGGCTAGCATATGAGGATCTGCTTTTATAATCAATCAAAACCATGCAAAAATCACACTCACTTCCAGAAATACAACCTTGATCACATCTCTCACTTAAAAACATTTTTCAGTTTATGACCTCTGCTTATGGTTCAAGTCTTAGTTTAGACATTGACAGTTCTCTGAAGTCTAGCCTGAATGATCATTTCTATTCTTATTTTTCATATGTCCCAGGATGTATCTGACTCTCCTCAAAATGTATTGCTCACTTTTTTTCAGGAATATTTCCACATTTCTACTTCTACTTCTCTGTTTATGTTTTCTCTGGCATTCATTTTTCACTTCCTTCTAAAAATAACTTTTACTACTTTTTCAAGGGTCATTTAATATCAATTTTTCAATGAGAAGTTATGTTTAATCACTCCATGGAGTGCTCAGTCAAGGGAAAGAGGAAGTTTTAAAAGCAATAAATAAGGTCACAGTTAAATACATGCTGTGCTTGGAGATTTGGTTCAAAGGAACTTGACCACACACTGCATTATCCTTACTCTTTGAGACTTCTTCACCTAGATTATAGTTTCCTTACAGTCACAGGTTATATAATGTTCCTCTTCCTCTTTATTGTCTCCTAAAAATCTTTCAAATAAAATATATTCAATATTGATTTATTGTTTGATTGCTTAAGTCAGAAGGTATGTTTTATAAATGCAAGGCTCTGAGTAGAATTTTTTAATTTGATTCTGTCCAGTGATTCAAGAAATCTCCCAAAACATCATTAAAAAACTCACATTTTATGCACTTAGGCCATCATTTATTAATTATACAAATAATTATCAAATAATTTATTAGAGTATGAAGTACACTTTTAAATGCGAGAAGATGGCAGAGTGGAGGAAAATGCCTTGCTAAGTGCTATTCTCAGCACTTAGCCAATTTTAAGATTATATTTCTTGATATTTATAAACTATCATATACTTTTATTATATTACATTATTAAATATTTCTACATTTTATATTCTCTATATTACACATTGTTTTCCTTTTTTCTCTCTGCTGAAGAGGTACTCCTAATCACAGACTTTTTCTCATGGTAGATAATAAATACAGAATATGGGAACACCATGCATAAAATACTTAAATACAAATACCATAAAACGTGCAATTTTTTGTAAGTTTGTCTGATGTTCAGTTTACTCCTGTCTTTTATATGAATAAATTATTTTACTTGAAATCAATGTTTTCTTTTTCATTAAATTTATTTAAAGGAAAAAATCTTGGGATTGCAAAGAGTTGGACACGATTGAGCAACTTCATTTTTTTAATGATCTAACACATCTTTCTCCCAGAAAGTCACACTGTTGACTCCTTCACTTTCTTCTGTCTATACTTAGATGTCATTAAATATAGACCTTCTGGACCCAAGTTATATAAAATATCATTCCTTCTCCACTGTTTATGATCTCTTTTGTATTTATTTGCCATTATTCATGTACCACTTGCATTATCACGTTTTCTCATTTATATGCTGTGTGCTATGCTAAGTCACTTCACTCATGTCTGACACTTTGTGACACTGGACTGTAGCCTGCCAGGCTCCTCCATCCATGGAGATTCTCTTGGCAAGAATACTAGAGTGGATTGCCATGCCTTCCTTCAGGCAGGGTATCTTCCCAAGCCAGGAATCAAAATTGTGTCTCTTATATCTCCTTCATTGCAGGTGGGTTCTTTACCCACTGAGTCACCTGGGAAGCCCTTCTCTTTTATATATATATATATATATAAATGAAACATTAAAAATAATGTTTTTACTTGGTATTTGGTAGAATCTCTGTCAAGCAAGGAATGTTGTTTTCTTCACTTCTATGTTGAAGAAGTCAGAAAGAGTGACTTGTGAATGAAGGTGATTAATGAATATTTCTTGAATGTTTGAAAATCTGTGTTATTGAAACTTGTGGGGATCTTTACTTTTTATTTAAATGATTCTAATTTGAACATTTTCTATTTAATTTCAAGTAAGAATGGTGTGTTTATATGAAACCATTTAGACAAAATAGACATTTTTATATTCCATGTTTCATCCACTGGGAAGAAACATACTTCTGTGCTCGTATGAATGAACTACAATGAAATATGCACCACTGAAGCCTAGTGTTCAATGGAATAAATAGTTCTCTAGATTTCTTGAATTAAGTTATGAAATAGGAGAAACAATTGTCTCAGATGCATTCCAGAACATAAAAGGAAGATGACTTGCATTCAAGCATAGGTGTTTCCCATAGTTATAAAAGCAATAGTAACTTATTGAAATTGTTTCTCTACTTTTGTATCCTTTTCTTAAGTCCTATAGCTTGTGCATTTGAATATGTACAGCTTTATGAAGTCATGTAGTATGAAATGCTTTAGGATGTTTATGATCACCTACAGTTAAGGGCAGCAAAGTTGTCTAGTATTCTCATTGTTGTCTACTCTGTCTAAAGAAGGAGTATTATATTAAAAAAAATTAGTTGGCAAAATATGGCAAGAAAATAGATAAAATATATGCCTGTTCTGCAAAAATGTATGTGTATGTGAGTGTGTGTGGAAAGAGAAAGGAAAAGAGAGAGCTGTTTTACTATTCACACAAAAATAAAAGTTACAACATACATAGTGTCTTAAGGAGAGTTTTATTGTTATCTTATTATAACCCAGTCGAGCTCTATAAAAACTCTCAGAATGTATAATATAAAAGCCGGTATTATTTACCATCTCTACTGCTTCAACATTTACTGTCTAGATCTTTATGACAAAAAATATATTTTGTATATTTAACTGTTTATCTCTCCTTTTTAAATTTTATATTCTTTTCTAAGGATGAACTTACTATTTCACTGTGTGAAGTGTCAAGTCTTGCTACAAATTCAAGTCCATTTCACTAGGATAGATATATGAAACTTCATGCTTCCTAGCTGTGCATATATACACACCTATTAAAGAGAAATATTATGATGTCTTTCTTTGATATAAAATATTGAAAAGATTTTCTGTTTCAATCCCAACTTTAAATAGAACAGTGAAATAAATATAGGATATATAAAAGTAAATCTGTCACATGAAAGAATGTAGATCATACTCTTTCTAGTGTTATTTCAAACTCTCCAGTTCTACAAATGGTTAACTACATACTAGATTAATATTGAATGACTGCATCTTCATTATCTCTAATATGAGTAATTATATTATTAGAGATGTACTTTTCAATGACATTGCTTCTCCAAGAATTTCACCAGAGTTTACACTTTATGAATAAAGTAAAATAGTTAATGTTTTCTGAATTGCTAAACATAATGGGAAAACTAATCTACTAATCTAAAAGTAATATTTTAAAATATTTTTGATATATGAAGAGTGAAACAATTGCTACAGTCATACAATTACCTTCATAATTGTGTCCATTCATCATTTAAGAGTAACTCAACATTCATTTTATAATTTTCTGTTCAGTAATTGTTAAAGGCATTGTTTGTAAAAAAAAAAGTTATCAAATAGTATGAAATTAAAACACCCTTAAATAACTGCCACAAGAAATAAAAATATCATTCAATTATTTTAATCTTATGCATTCCCAATATAGATCATATTCTGTATCAGAATACCAGCCCAAATGAAACAGCATATATGTTCTCTACTGAAAAAATATGTATCTCTGTTTTTTTCTTGGTATAGCTATTTAGAGCAATCATTTATCTGGATTATTAAGATGAATGAGGATTACTGAAACAAAAAAGCCAATAAAAGAATGAAAAGGAAATGTAGCATAAGAAATATAAGAAAGAAAAATAAACAGGAATTTTTTTATATATTATCCAATTTAGTATATAGACATGGGCCTTCCTGGTGGCTCAGATGGCACAGAATCTGCTGCAATGTAGGAGACCTGGGTTCAATCTCTGGATTAGGAAGTCACCTGGAGGAGGGCATGACAAACCCACTCCAGCCTTGAGAATTCTCAAGGACAGAGGAGCCTGGAGGGCTATAGTCTATGAAGTCACAAAGAGTTGGACATGGCTGAGCAACTAAGCACAGCACAGCACAGTATATAGACATAGAGATACATGATGCCATTGTTAATGTATATGACAGTGAAAATAATTAGATAAGTGGAGTCATACTTCACAAATTGAGAATATCTCTCCTAACTCACTGACAATTGGTTTCTTTCATTATGATTAATACTTTTGAAAGACAGCCATTTCTGAGTAGCTTTACATGTAACAATATTTAGGTGAAAGACAGAACATGAAATCACATGTGAAAAGTCTAATTTTTCTGTGTAAAAAACATTCAAAGATGCATTTATTACCTTAATTAATAAATTCAAATTTTTCATTGAGTGAGCCTTTCTATCAAATTAAGTACTTAAAATATATATCATTCCTTTAGACAACTAAGGTACTTTTTCTTAAAAATAGAACTGGCAAAAGAACTAACGGGTTTGACACACCATGTCGGTCATGGCCAACAAAGTTATGACTGACAGCCTGCCCAGGGCCTCAGGGACATATCTTTAGAGGAAGGTTAGTGTCCAAAGCCAGAGTTCAAGGAAAAGATCTGGAATAGAGCAAGACTAATACCTCAGAGGGTAGCAAAAGCTGCCAAGATCAAATTAAAATCAATTCATCAGTTTATGGGCAACTCATGTGGCAAAGACAAGGCCAGAGCTCTATGATTTTGCACCATACAACCAATGAAAAATCATTTTTATTAAGCCTTCAGAGAGGACAGTGATATCTTGTGATAGTAACCAACAAGCTGTCAATTTATCTCAGGTGTTTGAGACGGTCTCTCTCTCTCTCCTTATTCAAGAAAGACATTAATTTTGCAGAATTGTATTTTGTGTTCCTTGGAGAATTTTTCACAGTCATTGTTAAAAATGGTAAACCCATATTTTGCAATCTATATTGTGGCATAATGTTAAAACTGTGGAAAGGTATCACTGATGCTAAAAAGACTGGTTTGAATCACATTTCTGCCACTTAATAACTGAACAAACCTGAGATGTTATTTTACATCTCTAAGCTTTGGTTTCACCACTTCTAAAATGGTGCTGATAATAAATAGCTTGCAATGTTGCTATGAAGATGAATTGATAAAATGAAAGTACAATATTTAAAGAGAGGTTGGAGAAGAGCTATAGTAGCTATAATTTTATTGTGCATTCCTCTGACAGCTAAGTTCAGAGACTAACATACAACCACCACAGTTCATTCTGCTGCAGAAGATGAAAATTATAGAACCAGGATGGCATAAATCTTTCCTCTCAGGTGTTAATGCCAACATACTCCTAATGCTTACATGGTGAAATATATCAAGGAAAGTTTTGGAGTTCATTCAAGTCCACCATGAAGCACTATCTATAGTTGGTAGAAAAGAATGACAGGATAACTATAGATGCTAACCCCTATGTACAATGCTTAATTAAAATAATCTGACACTTTTCCTTCAATGTAAATTACCTTAATTTGGAGTGTTTATAAAAATTACTTAAGTGCTATGTAAGTGGAAAATTAGCTATGCTGTTAGGTTCATAGAAGCACACAAAAACAAAATAATTCAAATATTTGGATCATCAACACTGTTAATACCATCAATAACATAACAATCACTCAGATATGATGACTATATATTTTTAAAAAATATGTATGTGAGGTGAAAGTTTCTCAGTTGTGTCTGACTCTGCAACTCCATGGACTATACAGTCCATTATATTCTCCAGGCCAGAATACTGGAGTGGGTAGTCTTTCCCTTCTCCAGGAGATCTTCCCAATCCAGGGATCAAACCCAGGTTTCCTGCATTGCCGGCAGATTCTTTACCAGCTGAGCCACAAGGGAAGCCCTGTAAAAAAAAAAAAAAAAGAGTACCTATATATAAACCATAAGCAAGGTAAGGAAAATATTAATAGCTACCATTCACTTTGTCATATTTCCCTTTTCTTTCCTAGATGTATTTAGAACTTGTATAATTAGATTAATATGCCAGGAAACTTTCTTTCATTTGTTCTTGGAGAACAATCTTTCTGAAGCATCATATAGATGGTAGAGCCACAACAGGAAGACACAATAAAAATACATGGTAGTAAGAAACTCAAATGTCACATATTTGAATTTTTGTTGAAGATATGACATTCATCAATCCTTCAAGAATATTAAAATTTAAATATAAAACTGTTGAGGTGGGAGGGATGTTCAAGTGGGAGGGAACATGGGTAAATCTATGGCTGATTCATGTTAATATATTATAGAAATCAATGCAATACTGTAAAGTAATTACCTTTCAATTAAAAATAAATAAACTAAACAAAAACATAAAACTGTCTTGGAGATAATTTTTAGTACCCAGGATCTGCTTAATGCTAATACAAAAATTTTAATATTTTGACAGATAAGGGAATAAAATGAAACAAGTCTAATAATTAATTTCTATTCCTTTGAAATAATTAGGTGCCCCTAAATAACAATTCATCTAAAATGCCTCAGATGGTCCTGAATGCTTAACAAGGCATTTTGTTGTTGGCGGTGGTATTGGAAGGCATTCACAGGTAAATTATGTTTCTTGCCAGAGTTAATTGGATTATATTTTTCTTCAGTTCAGTTCAGTTTCTCAGTCATTTCCAACTCTTTGAGACCCCATGGGCAGGAGCACACCAGGCCTCTCTGTCCATCACCAATTCCTGGAGTTTACTCAAACCCATGTCTATTGAGTTGGTGATGCCATTCAACCATCTCATCCTCTGTTGTCCCCTTCTCCTCCTGCCTTCAATCTTTTGCAGCATCAGGGTCTTTTCAAATGAGTCAGCTCTTCACATAAGGAGGCCAAAGTATTGGAGTTTCAGCTTCAACATCACTCCTTCCAGGGAACACTCAGGACTGATCTCCTTTAGGATGGACTGGTTGGATCTCCTTGCAGTCCAAGGGACTGTCAAGAGTCTTCTCCAACACCACAGTTCAAAAGCATCAATTCTTCAGTGCCAGGTCTCTTTACAGTCCCACTCTCATATCCATACATGACTACTGGAAAAACCATAGCCTTGACTAAGGTGAGCTAAGGTGAAGTCGCTCAGTCGTGTCCAACTCTTTGCGACCCCATGGACTATAGCCCACCAGGCTCCTCAGTCCATGGAATTTTCCGGGCAAGAGTATTGGAGTGGGTTGCCATTTCCTTCTCCAGAGGATCTTCCCAACCCAGGGATCGAACCTGGGTCTCCCGCACTGCAGGCAGACGCTTTAACCTCTGAGCCACCAGGGAAGTCCATAGCCTTAACTAGACGGACTTTTGTTGATAAAGTAGTCTCTGCTTTTTAATATGCTGTCAGTTGGTCATAACTTTCCTTCCAAAGAGTAAGAGTCTTTTAATTTCATGGCTGCAGTAACCATCTGCAGTGATTTTGTAGCCCAAAAAACTAAACTGTGCCACTATTTCCATTGTTTCCCATCTATTTGCCATGAAGTGTTGGGACCAGATGCCATGATCTTCGTTTTCTGACTGTTGAGCTTTAAGCCAACTTTTTCACTCTCCTCTCTCACTTTCATCAAGAGGCTCTTTAGTTCTTCTTTGCTTTCTGGATAAGGGTGATGTTATCTGCATATCTGAGGTTATTGATATTACTCCTGGCAATCTTGTTTCCAGCTTGTGCTTCCTCCAGCTCAGCTTTTCTCATGATGTACTCTGTATATAAGTTAAACAAGCAGGCTGACAATATACTGCCTTGAGGTACTCCTTTTCCTATTTGGAACTAGTCTTTTGTTCCATGTCCAGTTCTAACTGTTGCTTCCCGAGCGGCACACAGATTCCTCAAGAGGAAGGTCAGGTGGTCTGGTATTCCCATCTCTTTCAGAATTTTTCACAGTTTATTGTAATCCACAAAGTCAAAGCCTTTGGCATAGTCAATAAATCAGAAGTAGATGTTTTTCTGGACTCTCTTGCTTTTTTGATGATCAAGCAGATGTTGGCAATTTGATCTCTGGTTCTTCTGCCTTTTCTAAATCCAGCTGAACATCTGGAAGAAGTTCACCGTTCATGTATTGCTGAAGCCTGGCTTGGAGAATTTTGAGCATTACTTTGTAGTGTGTGAGGTGATTGCAATTGTGCAGTAGCTTGAAAATTCTTTGGCATTGCCTTTCTTTGAGATTGGAAGGAAAACTGACCTTTTCCAATCCTATGGCCACTGCTGAGTTTTCCAAATTTGCTGGCATATTGAGTGCAGTACATTCACAACATCATCTTTTAAGATTTGAAATAGCTCAGCTGGAATTGAATCACCTTCACTAGCTTTGTTTTTAATGATGCTTCGTAAGGCCCACTTGACTTCACATTGCTGGATGTCTGGCTGTAGGTGAGTGGGAGTTTTCACACCATCATGATTATCTGGATTGTGAAGATCTTTTTTGTGTGGTTCTTCTATGTATTCAAATGAGTCGGCTCTTCACATAAGGTGGCCAAAGTATTGGAGTTTCTTGGGCCTCCCTGGTGGCTCAGAGGTTAAAGCGTCTGCCTCCAATGCAGGAGACCCGGGGTTGATCCCTGGGTCGGGAAGATCCCCTGGAGAAGGAAATGGTAAACCACTCCAGTATTCTTGCCTGGAGAATCCCATGGACAGAGAAGCCTGGTAGGGTACAATCCATGGGGTCGCAGAGAGTTGGACATGACTGAGTAACTTCACCTTCATCTTCTGTGTATTCTTGCCTCCTCTTCTTAATATCTTCTGCTTCTGTTAGATCCCAACCATCTGTCCTTTATTGTGCTCATCTTTGCATGAAATGTTCCCTTGGTATCTCTAAATTTCTTGAAGAGATCTCTAGTCTTTCTCATTCTATTGTTTTCCTTTATTTCTTTGCACTGATCACTGAGGAAGGCTTTCTTATCTCTCCTTGCTATTCTTTGGAACTCTACATTCAAATGGGTATATCTTTCCTTTCCTCCTTTGCTTTTTGCTTCTCTTCACATCTATTTGTAATGCCTCTTCAAACAGCTATTTTGCTTTTATGCATTTCTTTTTCTTGGAGATGGTCTTGACCCTGTCTCCTGTACTGTGTCATGAACCTCCACCCATAGTTCATCAGGCACTCTATCAGATCTAGTCCCTTAAACCTGTCACTTTCACTGTATAATCATAAAGGATTTGATTTAGGTCATACTTGAATGATCTAGCAGTTTTCCCTACTTTCTTCAATTTGAGTCTGAATAAGGAGTTCATGATCTGAACCACAGTTGGCTCCTGGTCTTGTTTTTGCTGACTGTATGGAGCTTCTCCATCTTTGGCTACAAAGAATATAATCAATCTGATTTCAGTGTTGGCCATCTGGTGATGTCCATGTGTAGTCTTCTCTCATGTTGTTGGAAGATGGTGTTTGCTATGACCAATGTGTTCCCTTGGCAAAACTGTATTAGCCTTTGCACTGCTTCATTCTGTACTCCATGGTCAAATTTGCCTGTTACTCCACGTGTTTCTTGACTTCTTGCTTTTGCATTCCAGTCCCCTATAATGAAAAGGACATCTTTTTGGGGTGTTAGTTCTAAAAGCTCTTATAGGCCTTCATAGAACTTTTCAACTTCAGCTTCTTCAGCATTACTGGCCAGGGCATAGACTTGGATTACTGTGAAATTGAATGGTTCACCTTGAAAATGAACAGATATCATTTTGTCCTTTTAGAGATTGCATCCAAGTATTTCATTTTAGACTCTTTTGTTGACTATGATGGCCACTTCATTTCTTCTAAGGGATTCTTGCACAGAGTAGTAAATATAATGGTCATCTGAGTTAACTTTATCCATTCCAGTACATTATAGTTCACTGATTCCTAAAATGTTGACATTCACTCTTGCCATCTCTTGTTTGACCACTTCCAATTTGCCTTGATTCATGGACCTAAAATTCTAGGTTCCTATGCAATATTGGTCTTACAGCATCAGACCTTGACTCTCTCTCCAGTCACGTCCACAACTGTGTGTTGTTTTTGCTTTGGCCTCTTCTCTTCATTCTTTCTGGAGTTATTTCTCCATTGATCTCCAGGAACATAATGGGCAGCTACTGACCTAGCAATCCATCGTTCAGTGTCTTATCCTTTTGCATTTTCATACTGTTCACAGGGTTCTCAAGGCAAGAATACTGAAGTGGTTTGCTATTCCCTTGTCCAGTGGATCACATTTTGTCACTATTACTTTTATTCAAATAATAGTAAATTGTTCTTTTTCAAAAATATCCATGATTTTCACAGAGAATCTGGTTAACCTACAAATGAATGATTTAAACCTGACTGTAATTTTTTTTTTAATTTAGAACAAGGAATATATAATTTTTTGCAGTTTTCTTTTTATCTTTTTCTTCCTATACAGTTTTTTAAAATTCTGTAAGTTTGCTTTATTTCACAACACAGAATATTTCAAAATACAGAATGTTAAAAATTTAATCTTACCCCTATACTGCTTTGCAAAACCAATCCATTGAGCAATTATCCATAATAGTCTTATAGAACAAGGAATATGCATTTTTAATTTAATTTTTTTAGGAAGGCACTTTTCTATGAAAACTTTAGCATTAGTAATTACCTAATATGTTTTTGAGCATCCAAGGAAATTTTTTTAAACATTAGGCCTACTATAGATTTTTTCAGACCTAAGACCTGTGCTGAATTTGGTCAGTGCATATACTTTGGTCAGATAGCTAGGAGAAATTGTTGACAAAATAACCAAAGTGCAAAATCTAGCTTAATTATTCTAAAGGTAAGCCATTATCATAATAAGATCTAAACAGGTCAGTCCCCAGACTTTCGAACAGTTTTTCTCAGCAAAAATTCTATACCACATCTCAGCATTTAGTGCTGACAAATACTCTACAGAAATGCAGCATTATCTGAGAAAGGAGGAAAGAAACAAAATGTTCATAATTTATTTCTTACTGAGAAACCATGGAGTTCAGGTGGGTTATCCAGAATTCATGACCACTAAACTTTGATTCAAATAGGAGAAAGCCCTCAGGAAGAACATGATTTGGCATGATGCATTATCAGAGCTAGAAGGAGGATATCATCTCTTCCTATTCTTTCCTCTCAGACAGGAGTTTTGTGGCACTTTTGCTAGGTCAGAGACTTAAAATTGGGGATTGGTCTTAGCCTTGGGCATCAGATGATATTTAAATGCCTACTATTGCTTTTTGGGGGATTTCTGTGGTGGCTCAGCAATGAAGAATCTTCCTGCAATTCAGGAGACATGGGTTCAATCCCTGGGTCAGGGAGATCCCTTGGAGAAGGAAATGCATACCCACTCCAGTATTCTTGCCTGAAAAAGCCATGGACAGAGGAGCCTGGTGAATTACAGTCCATGAGTTCACAAAGAGTTGGATACAACTGAGAAACTAAACAACAGCATTCATTCCTGGATATTCTAAATCTATGAATAACTTTTTCTGCTTTGTAATGCCAATCTATGTTTGCTGCCAGAACTCTGGAGCCTAGAACATCACTTCTGTAGTGCTTGTAGAATTCAGTTGCATGTACCCAATTCAAGGTTAAGCTTGAAACTCAACATTTAAAAGACACCCTGACACTTCCTTGGAGTTTGTGCTTAACCCATGTGTGGCCCATGGCACCTATCTGCTGTGCTGTGCTGTCGCTTCAGTTGTGTCCAGCTCTTTGCGACCCTATGAGCTGTAGCTCACCTGGCTCCTCTGTCCATGGGGTTCTCCAGGCAAGAATATTGGAGTTGGTTGCCATTTTCTTCTCCAGGGGATCCTCCCAACTCAGTAATCAAATCCACATCTCCTGTGGCTCCCTTATTATGTAGGTAGATTCTTTACCACTGAGCCACCAGAGAAGCCCATGGTGTCTTCTACTGTTACCTAAAGTCAAGAAGCTACACAATTTATTTGTAAAGCACAAAATGCAAAAAACAAAAAAATTTAGCAAGTTAAAGATCTATATGTTGTAGCATCCTGTAAGTGCATTCCAAATGTAAATCCACCCACTCTAGTGAAGTCAGAAACTTCAATCAGTATTATTTTTCTATCTTAAAATGTTACTTTTTCCATTTCTTCAATTTTGCAAAACAATAGTTTCAATTTAAGAATCTTGAAGTTTTGCAGCTATTCAGTTGAGCAGAGATGGCCCTTTCCAAATTTATGGCATTCAGGTGCAGAAGTAAAATAGGTACTTTCTGTAGGTAGGTTCCTCTCAAGAGAAAAAAGAGGCAAAGCACATTCCAATCCCATTCACACTGCCTCCCCTGGGAGGACACTATTCTAAAAAGCATCTCATTTCACATGAAATAAAATATCTTCAAAGAAAGAAGAAGTTTTCCTTTTACATCTGAGATGGGAGTGTGAAGAGCTCCATGGACCCACTGCTGGTGAAACTACTGTAACTGATAAAGAATTTACATTAAAGTCATAGAAACTGTACTGAGAGTATAGAGCAAACAGCATTTACTCAAGAAAATCTACTAAAACTTAATAAGAATAGTTAGTCTATGTGATCTAGCCATGACCAGCTCTCTGCCTTTCCCCACCACACTCACAGCTGAGCATAAAAAAAGGTTTGTTCTGGGTGGGTGTGACTGAGAAGATTGTGCTGTCTCTCTACTCCACTCCAGTCAGAGAGATACACTATCTCTTGTGAAGGAGAGGAAGGATGTGAGCATTTGTCATTCTTTCCAGTTTAAAGTTGAGGCTAAATTGCTGGGGAGAGTGAGGGAATTTTGGGTACTCTCCTCTCCACCCCATCCCATACATCTGCTTTACATATACACCTGGTTTGACAGGCTGAAAAATTCTGAAGCTCCAAACTCCCTCATATCAGCTTGCTAATGACACAGAGTTCCTATCAAAATAGGGGCAAGCTGAGAAGCATACAGAGCTGCTCCTCTTCAGGTCCATCCTTAACTTTTGATCAGATAATGTTATCAGAACTTTTCTTAATTTTTGAAGCATAGCTTAACTGTTCTTGAATATATTTATAATGGTTGCTTTGATGTCTTTGTTAAATCGAACATCTTGGTCCTCTCTCAGACAGCTTCAGCTTCCTTTTTTTTTTTTTCTTTTTTCTTTTTCCCTGTGTGTGGGCCATCTGTGCATGCATGCTAAATGGCTTTAGCTGTGTCCAATTCTTTATACCCTATGGACTGTAGCCCACCAGTATCCTCTGTCCATGGGATTTTCCAGGCAAGAATACTGGAGAAGGCATTAACCAGAGGCAATCATTCCACCAAATCACCTGTTAAGTAGCTTAGAGATTTTTTTTTTTTTCCTGGAGATGAGACAATCTATGAGAGCAAAGAGACCCAAACTCTAGAACTTCAGAAACAAACTATTTAAAAAAAAAAAAAAAAAAGTAGGAAAGTTCAAGGGTAAAGGTGCTCTTTTAAACAATAGCTCCTTTTGTTTAAAAGCAACAAGATAAAACACAGTCCATTTCCATCAGGGAGAAGAGGAAACAGAGAAAGCTAAGAAGATACTTTAGGAGGACCACCCGCAAAAACTGCACCCTGTTCCAGTTTAATTGGATTAGACTCTAGAGTGGTTTATGCCATAAAACCTTGTTGAAAGCAATACAGCAATCAGCATGCAATTAGTGGATCCTAACAGCTGGGTGAAAAGCAAATTAGGCAGACAATTAACAGAGAGATGAGAAAAAGAGATAGCCAAGGAGAGCCTTCCAAAACTGTTGGCATCCCAGAATAACTCTGAGCATAGTTCCTAAGGTTGTGCCCTTCAGATAGCAGAATCAGAGGCTTCTCAGTGCAGGGGAATAGCTTCACTAGGATAGTTGAGCCAAACCACTATCAAATAAACTGACCACAACTAAAACAATTCTGGTCAGGAGGGAGATAAATCACTATCCAGATTTGTTAAACTGTGTTCTCTAACAGGTTCACTAATATATATATATATATATATATATATATATATATATATAACATGCAAAGAAGCAAGACAATATGGTCCATGGGCTTCCCCTGTGGCTCAGGAGTAAAGAATCCCCAAGCAATACAGGAACCACAGGAGACTCAGATTCCCTGGGTTGGGAAGATCCCCTGAAGGAGGGTCTGGCAACCTCTCCAGTATTCTTGCCTGGGAAATCCCATGGACAGAGGATACTGGTGGGCTACAGTCCATAGGGTCATAAAGAATTGGACACATCTAAAGTGACAGCATACATGCACAGATGGCCCACACACAGGAAAAAAAAAAAAAAAGGAAGCTGAAGCTGCCTGAGAGAGGACAAAGATTTTGGGTTTAACAGACAAAAACATCAAAGCAACCATTATAAATATATTCAAGAACAGTTAAGCTATGCTTCAAAAATTAAGAAAAGTTCTGGTGATATTGTCTTATCAAAAGTTAAGGATGAAAAAAAAAAAAAAAGTTAAGGATGGACCTGAGGAGGAGCAGCTCTGCATGCTATTGAAGCTATTTTGGTATCAACTCAAATTGGGTTCTTAGAAATTTAGGATATTAACTATAATCCCCAGGATAGTAAGTAAGAAAATAACTAAAAAATACATAGAAAAGAAAATTTGGAGGTAATCCAAAATATGCACTAGGAAAAGTACAATAAGCCACAGGAGAAAGGATTATTGGAGGAACTGAGGAACAAAAAATTATATGGCATATAGAAAATAGCAAAATGGTAATAGTAAATCATTTCTTACCAGTAATCATTTTAATTGTAAATGAATTAAACTCCTCAATTAAAAGATAGTCTGGTAGAATGGATAAAATATATGATCTATTTTCTTTCTTTAACTCTATTTCTGTCCAAAGAGTCAGTTTAAACTCAGAGACACAAATAAGTTGAAAACAAAAGAAAGAAAGATATTTCATCCCTGTAGTAACCAAAAAAGACCTGAGGTGA
The DNA here is from genome assembly GCA_006408695.1 of Aepyceros melampus. Classification (NCBI taxonomy): domain Eukaryota; kingdom Metazoa; phylum Chordata; class Mammalia; order Artiodactyla; family Bovidae; genus Aepyceros; species Aepyceros melampus. The sequence continues at coordinate 156,035 of SJXQ01004153.1, read as the reverse complement.
CTATTGTAATATCAGAAAAACAAACAAAAAAACCCAAACAGACTTCATGTCAAAATTTTTAGAAAAGAAGGTTAACTGATCAAGTGATTAAAGGGTCAAATTATCAAGAAGACATAAATATTATAAACAGACTCACACAGATACAGATTACAAGGCAAAGACTCATATCAAGCACATAAAGCACTAGAACTGGCCAGGAAATAGGGGTGTTGGGGAAACTGTGGTCAAGAGCCTTTATTGTGGTTTCTGCAGGAAGGAGGAGGAGGGGCAGTGTTAGCAGATTATTCTGATCATTTCAGGGGACTCTGTGGCACAAGGCTGTCCTTAGTTGTTAGGGGTGATTAGAATGAGTGGAGACTGGCCTGGTATGTAAGGGTTCCAAAAAGGAGGTTGTTGTGGGTATGGCGTCTGGATTGGTTGGTATGCATTTGAAGGCACACTTAGGGGTAAACTGTTTACTATAAGAAGGAATTGGCTGACCCCAAAAGAAACTGCCTCTCCAGGGACAGCAGGGTCCCCGATGTCAAAACATCAGAATACATAAATAGGCAGATCTCTGCCATGCAGACAAATTCCAAATAATTTCTGTAAATACTCTGCCATTAAGGAGGTGGAGTACAATTTCCCAGTCAGTGTGGACTGTGCTAGAGATTTTTCTTCCACAGATAACAGTAGGGTCAAGCAGGTAAAAAAAAAAAAAAAAAGAAAGAAAGAAAGAAAGAAAGAAAGAGTAGTTTATGGTGGAGAAACCAGTTTCCCAAGTCAGGTCATTAGGTTAACATGGACAGAGATGAGTCATATTAACAGCATGTGCCTTTGCTATGGCTTCCACAGTGGTTCAGAAGGTAAAGAATCTGCCTGCAATGCTGTAAATCCAGGTTTGATCCCTGGGTATGAAAGATCCCCTGGAGAAGGGGATGGCAACCCGTTCCAATATTCTTTCCAGTAAAATCCCGTGGACAGAGGAGACTGGCGGGCTGCAGTCCATGGGATCAGAGAGTCGGTTAAGACTGGCTGACTAAAACTTTCACTTCCTTATGCTATGATGAGGTATAGAATAGTATTTCTACTCTGTATCTTTTCCAAAATATATTATTCAAATTGAATCATGAGAAAAATGTCAGACAAATTCTAATTTGGAGACACTGTGAAATGTTAAAACTTCTAACCAATAATGCTTAAAATTGACAAGGGAAAAAAAAAACATTCTGAGAAACAGTCACAACCACCAAGTAGATCCTTAGAAAACCAGATGACTATATGTAATGTGGTATACTGGAAGAGATTTTGTGAAAACTGAAGAAATAATTGACTTTAATTAAAAATAGTATATTAATATTGAGTCATTAATTTTGACAGATGTATAGGATGTAGAAAATGTTATTATTTTTTCCTATGTATATATATATATTTTCACAATCATCTCTTATTCTTCTAACAAAAATGTTATGTTAGGTAAAAAGTGATTTTATTGCATATATTCTTAACTTCCATAGGACTGCTTTTTCTTTCTTTTCGCTTTGCATTTTCTCCCTAAAACAACGTTAAAGTTTTAGTTGCTCAGTCATGTCTGACTGTGATCCCATGGGCTGTGGCCTGCCAGCCTCCTCTGTCCATAGAATTCTCCAGGCAAGAATACTGGAGGGGTAGCCATTCCCTTCTCCAGGGGATCTTCCTGACTCAGGGATTGAAACTGGATCTTCTGCATTACAGGCAGATTCTTCACCATTTGAGCTACCAAGGAAGCCCAGTAAGAATCACCAAGCTATTATATTTTGGATGGAGAAATAATTAAAGTAATTTTTAAGTTTTCCAAAATTAAAACCATTTGCTTTAAAGTTTCAATTTTTACCACTGCTTGTGTTAGCATGCACAGTGG
>SJXQ01004153.1:131217-142886 GCA_006408695.1 Aepyceros melampus | reverse complement strand
AGTGTGGAGATTCCTTAAAAAAATTGCAAATAGAACTGCCTTATGACCCAGCAATCCCACTGCTGGGCATACACACCAAGGAAACAAGAATTGAAAGAGACACGTGTACCCCAATGTTCATTGCAGCACTGTTTATAATAGCCAGGACATGGAAACAACCTAGATGTCCAGCAGCAGATGAATGGATAAGAAGAATGTGGTACATATACACATTGGAGTATTACTCAGCCATTAAAAAGAATACATTTGAATCAGTTCTAATGAGATGGATGAAACTGGAGCCGATTATACAGAGTGAAGTAAGCCAGAAAGAAAAACACCAATACAGTTCGATACAGGATATAGGATGCTTGGGGCTGGAGCATGGCGATGATCCAGAGGGATGATATGGGGTCGGAGGTGGGAGGGGGTTCAGGATTGGGAACTTATGTACACCTGTGGCAGATTCATGTCAATGTATGGCAAAACTAATACAGTATTGTAAAGTAAAAGAAAGTAAAAATAAAAATTAAAGAAATAAAGTATTAACCTCCAATTAAAATAAATAAATTAATATTAAAAAAAAAAAGAACTACCATATGATCCAGCAATTCCATTGCTGGGTATGTATCTGAGAAAATAAAAACATTAATTTGAGAAAATACATGAATACAGTGTTTATATTTGCATTTTTTACACTTTCCAAGGTATATAGAAGCAACCTAAGTATCCATCAACATATAAATGGATGAAGAATAAGATGTGATATATACATAAACATATATAAACACATGTGAGTTCAGGTGGGCATATAATTATATATACATATATAAAATCATATATAATATACACATATATAAATTATATATAAACATGTATGTATATATACAATGAAATACTACTCAGTCATAAAAAAAATTATTTTGACATGTGCAGCAACATGGATGGACTTGAAGGTCACTATGCTAAAAAAATGTAAGAATAATGTTAGACAGAGAAAGACAATATATGCTATCACTTGTATGTGGAATCTAAAAAATATAACAAACTAATTAATATAACAAGAAGCAGACTCAGGGAGACCAAACTGGTGGTTACCAGTGGGGAAAGGGAAGGCAGGAGGGGCAAAATACCTGTAGGAGTTTAAGAAGTACAAAAATTTATGTATAAAATAAGCTACAGGGATATGTTATACAACACAGGGAATATAGTCAATATTTTATAACAACTATAAGTTTAACCTTTAAAATAGTAAATCAGTATATTATACATCTGTAACATATAATATTGTATGCAACTGTACTTCAATTTAAAACAAATTATAAAATAAATGAGCATGGACTCCAAAGCCAGACTCCCTGGCTTCAGCCTCTGCCTCTGTTGCTAACTATCTGTGAGCTTGCACTAGTGTCTGAAAACCCTCATGTCTTAGTTTTTTCATCTTTAAACTGGAGGTGAAGATGATAATAGCATCTACCTTAAAGGCTGGATGGGGATTAAATGAGATCACATTTGTACAGCATTCAAGACAGGGCTGGGCATTTAGTAAGCATTGTATGCTTTTTTTTTTTTAAAAGCCACCTTGTACATCATAGGCATGAAGCAAAATATTAGTTAAAAGATTTTCTAGTTAGTTTAGGTTAAAATGAAATGTGTAAATTTTTCTTGATTTTTTAATATGATCTTGAGCTATAACTCATATTTTATATTAACATCTTATATAATTCACTTTTATATCTCAGATATTTCACTGAATCAGTATCCTTTAAAAAAAATAGGGGATGTTAAAGTAGTATGTTGGTCAACAAAATTCAGCTAAATGGCATATCCTATAAACTGGAAATGTTTACATACTTATTTATAAGGACAATCACCCAGAATAAAGACTAGAATAAACCATCTATGGATCATGCTTTTTCTATAACATTTTAGTACCTCTGTGAAGAAACACTGGCTTGAAACCAAGAATAAAGAGATAAAATGTGGTAAAACTGAAGTCCCAAGGGACTTAGCAAGTAGCTATTCTGTATGAAAATAGTAAGGCTTAGCCTCATTCAAAAAGAACCATTTCCAGGGCTGAAGTCTGAGATTCAGCCAGGGCCAGATTCACACATGGTGAGCTGGGAGAGTAGGGTCTAGTCTTGGGAAATCAGAGAGGTGACAACTGTATAGTCTGTGAATGGAAGATCTAGAAGGTATCACTATATAGCAAGCAAATAGGCACCAATCTTCTTACTGGGGAAAAAAAAAAGAAAAACAGCACTTTTTCCTCTTTTCCAATCATATTCATCTCCACTGCTTTGAGAGTAATTAACGGCATATTAGGTAGACCTGAGTCTAGAATAATTTAACAGTTTTACTCAGAGGAGGTAGTTATTTAATAGCCTTCTTAATTCACTTACAGTTTCTACTATTTAGTACAGAATACTCGGCTATTTCAAATTCTACCAATTTTGAAATTTTAAAAAAGTCTTCAGATAATTCCAAATCGTTTGCCACTGTTTATAAAGTAGAGAACCTTGAGGCAGTTGAAATAGGTTAAGTTTACCTTATTTGGCATTCTCAGGCTAAGTGGATCTTTATCCATAAAGTGTGCTTATGTAAAGTAATAGCCTGTTAGGTTTCTATTCCTGCATAATAAGTGACCACAAGCTTGAAAATGAAAGTTGCTTAGTCATGTCTGACTCTTTGTGACCCCATGGACAATACAGTCCATTCAATTCTCCAGGCCAGAATACTGGAGTGGGTGGCCTTTCCCTTCTCCAGGGGATCTTCCTAACCCAGGTCTCCTGCAATGCAGGTGATTTCTTTACCAGCTGAGCCATAAAGGAAGCCCAAGAATAGCCTATCCCTTCTCCAGCAGATCTTCCCCACCCAGGAATCAAACTGGGGTATCCTACATTGCAGATGGATTAAACTATCAGGGAAGCCCAACCACAAACTTAGTAGCTTAAGATGACACATATTTCTTATTTCAAGGTTTTCTTGAAATTTCAGGCAGAGGGTAACTGAATCCTCTGCGTGGGTCTCACCAGGCTGAAATCAAAGTGACAGATGGGGTTGTAATCTTGTATGAGGCTTAGCAGCCTCTTCTGAATTTATTCAGGATGGTAAGTTTCTTGGGATTGTAGGACTAAGATTGCTTGTTTTCTTGCTAGCTGTTGGCTGAGACTGAAACTGAGCAGGATCTTGTGGGGCTCCTGGACTCAGAAACCTTTCTATGTTTCCTTTCCTGAGTTCCAAAGAGCACGTTCAAACAGTTGCTAATCAGGGAAGGGAGGGGATGCAGAGAAGAGGGAGGCACCACCAAGAAACAATAATACAGTCTTGAGGGCAGGTCTTTGTTCCCCCTCAAGGGATACACATACCATCTTTCAACTCTTCTGCAGAACTAAAACACCCACCAAATGCAAGATGTTAACTACGTCCTGAAGCACACTTCATTCCAAAGAACATCACAGCTCACCCATCATCACGTGATGCCAGATGATCTCCGGATTGTAGGAATGAGGGCCTTGCATGCACCCCAATTCTTATCAGCAAATCCACCTCCTTGACTATATACTTCTTCACAAACCTCCCTGGGTTGGGACACAGCTTTAACGGCATTTGCCCTCCGGGACACCTTTGCTTGGTAAAGCAATAAAGCTATTCTTTTCTTGTTGCTGTTGTTCAGTCGCTAAGTTGTGTCCAAATCTTTATGACCCCATGGACGGCAGCATGCAAGGCTTCCCTGTCCTTCACTATCTTCCAGAGTTTGCTGAAACTCATGTGAATTGAGTCAGTGATGCCATCCAACCATCTCATTCTCTGTTGCCCCCTTCTTATCCTACCCTCAGTCGTGCTGAGCATCAGGGTCTTTTCCAGTGAGTTGGTTCTTTGCATCAGGTGACCAAAGTATTGTAGTTTCAGCTTTAACATTAGACCTTTCTATGAATATTCATGGTTGATTACATTTAGGATTGACTAGTTTGATCTCCTTGCTGTCCAAGGGACTCTCAAGAGTCTTCTCCAGCACCACAGTTTGAAAGCATAAATTCTTTAGTTCTCAGCCTTCTTTATTGTCCAACTTCCACATCTGTACATGACTACTGGGACAACCATAGTTTTGGCTAGACAGACCTTTGTCAGCAAAATGATGTCTCTGCTTTTTAATATATTGTTTAGTTTTGTCACAGATTTTCTTCCAAGGAGCAAGTGTCTTAACTTCATGGCTGCAGTCACTGTCTGCAATGATTTTGGAGCCCAAGAAAATAAAATATGTTAGTTTTCATTTTTTCCCTCATCTATTTGCCCTAAATATCTGTTTCTGAGGTTTAATTTGTTGTCAGGGTACAGAGACCAGATTTGGCATCAGGGTACTCTAAGGATTTAGAGGCCACCAGAGATCCCTACTACATGGTCCTCTGACAACACTGAGGCTTCTTCCAAGTCAGCAAGTCTTCAAATGGCTACAGTACATTTCTATATCACATGATGTATTCATGCAATCATGTGTCAAGTATCAGAGTTACTGTCCCATTATATTCACAGGTCCCACCCAGATTCACGGGAGCCATCTAAGAATTCGCTTATGCCAAATAGCTAGCAGAGGAGACAGTGATAAATATGAAATCAAATGCACTTTCCAAATTGACAGCTGTTACTCAGTTCCAGCCAACTGTTGCTACATGATAAAGCCAGATGCTCAAAATTTTAGAGTGATGCTATAAGTCTAGAATTTTATGTTACATTTTCCAGTATTTAAAATAGTACCAACCATTCATTTATCACAACCTCTAGACTAGAATAATATAGTATACAGCTAATTACAGAAATCTAATCATACCTTCATGGACTAGAGTGTGCTACATATGTAAAGAAAAGAAAATAATGTGAAAAAGAAAACATGAATATACCCAAAACAGAAAACAAATATTTTTTTTTTTTTTTGGAGGAAGAGTTATGGAATTGTCATTGAAGACAGAGAAGAAGTGAATCTGAATTTCAACTTGACATAAATAAAAGTTCTAATACAAAGATCAACAAAGTAAAACTCATGGCTTTAAATCTGACCCATGAACTTAAACATTTTAAATGTTTGACAAAATATCAAATCAATGAAAATAATTCATGACACATGAAAATCAGTTAAATTCAATTTTCTGTATTTGTTATTAAAATGTCTACTGAACTGGATAAAACTCCTCTGTTCATGTATTGTCAACGACTGATTTAAGATATTACAGAGAAGTCAAGTTGTTGCAATAGAAACCATATGCCAGCTGAGAATATTTAATGTGTAGCTCAATGCAGAAACACTTTTGCTGAATTCTGTTGTAGTAATGATGGGAGAGAGCTGAGTGTCATTATTTCATCCACCCACTCACACCCACATACACCTTCAAACATACACAAATGCATAGTAGTCATACTCTTTTGCATAACATTGACAACTCATGATAAAGCATAGCTTCTGTATTCAGGAAAACAAAACAGTAAGGGTAACTGCATATAAGAGAAAGTGACCCACTCTCTCTCCTGCTCAACTGACAAGGAAACTAGCTTCTGCATGAGTTCCATATCACTCACTCTCTGTAGATCACCAATCAACAGTGGCATCCTACTGATGGCTGATCCATCCCTGTGCTGGCCTCAGTAACTCTATCACTGTTGAAACTTTTCTAATTGCACGAATATCATACATTCCCAAACATGAGTTTCTATCAGATATAACAATTCTTCTCCACTACTGGCAATTATATTCTAATTACATTAATGTAAAAGCAGAAATCTTAAAAAGAGCATCTCTAAGTATCAGAGAGTCTATGGAAGAGAATTTGGAGAAAACAACTGTGGATATCTTTCTTTGGGGACACTGAGATACAAAGAATAGTGAACAAAACTCTCATCCTCTTTCTAGATATCTCATTCTGTATATGATCCAGCATTTCAGCAACATTCACATTAAAGAATTGTTGTGATGCAGTAACAAATATAGACTAACTGGAATGATAAGGTAGACAACCTGGGGTATGCAACAAATCAGTATATAATGTTATGATTTTAATAGATGATACACATGCATTGATGTTGAATAAATCTCTGTTTTAGTCATAATAGATATTGTTTTTATAGTAAAATATAAATATAATTAAGTATATAATCTAAATGGAGATAAAAAGGCTATTGAAGAAGGAAAACTGAAAATATCAACAAAATGTAGTCACAGGAAAGGCAGGGGTATTTATGTCTGTGTGAGTGTGTTTAAGAATAGTATTGTGAATGAAGTCTGGCAGGGTTAATATTAATAGTAAAATATTAAAACATGACTACATTTTTTCCCCAGATTTTTTTTAAATGGGTTCCATATACAAATATAGTTATCTGATTAATAGTTTATTAAAAATTGTTGCTTCCTTAGAAAAAGCCCTTATGTTTTAAAAAAGTGTTTTGTGAGGCCAACCAAGAATATATTATTTGTTTTATTCTTTAATTCCCAAAGCTAATATCTAATTTATTCTTTAAAGGGAAATAGACACAATCTTTCTTTTTTTATGAATTTTTAATGAAGACTTCTATTTGGAACATGAAACTTTAAAATTAATTCTATTTTTTTATGCATATGAGTACAGTTATCTTCAAATAACTGTTCTAGTTATTTTTCTATGGGTATTTCATTTGAGACTAGAGAAACTACCTGGAGTCTCATCACCAAAAGAAAGATAAAGTCACAGAAATATAGTTATATCACTGAATACTCCTTGGCTATGAAAGGAATGGATCACTGACATATTCAAACATAAATGAACACAAAAGCATTATGAAGGAAAGAAGAAGCCAGATTCAAAACTAGTGTATTATAGAATTTTTTAAAGTAGCCACCTCTGGAAGACACTGAGGATTTGACTGAAAAGGTATAGTAGGAAATTTTCTGGCTTTATAGAAATTTGCTATATCCTATTACAGTTGAAGAGGCATATTCAATTATCAAAACTCCAACTGAAGACTTAAGAGGCCTGCAGGTTTTCTCTTTGAGTTGTGAAGAAGCCTAAGCTTTCATCATGATAGTAATGTATCAATCATGTGATTTGCTATTAAAATTGTATTCATCTGACATCCTATCACAAAAATGGCAATGTGTATATCAGATATTATAATATTCACTTGTGAAAAGTTGCATAAAAGTGGTTCTCACAGAATTCACAATTTTTATCATAGTGTTATATAATTAAGCCTAATAAATGATATGAAGAAGCAATGATTAAGGTACAGGTATTACATTGATCCATATTTGAAATATTGATACTTAAAATAAAGTTTTGATATAATGGATATCATCAAGGGATTTGAAATCTATTCTCATTCCTCTCCTTGGTTTAACCAGTAATAATGAGACCTTGAAGAATTCATCTCATTTCTCTGGTTCTCAGTTTTTGCTTTAATTAAAAATAATTAATGAATAGAACTATATAAGTTAAAGGTCTTTTCCATGTCTCACATTGTGATAATCCATATTAATTAAGTGGCAGTATTTGGGACAATATAATAAACTACACCATTGATTGTCAAAGATCACAAAGCTTTTCCTATATCAATGTGGCTGCCTGCTCTAAAACTATTCGTTGTATTCAGAAATACTTTAATGAGTGTTAAATAAAATCAATGAGGTTGAGGGGCAGTCCTAAGATGGAGGAGGAATAGGACGGTGAGACCACTTTCTCCCTCACAGATTCAAAGATCATTTGAATGTTGAGCAACTTCCACAAACAGGCCCATTCCCCTTCTGGAAGCAGAGAGGCAGGCAGGTGACAGCCAGAGCCAGAAGGCAGGGGCAATTTCAGCCCCAGAGACTGCATCCTGCACCAAACTGTGAGCAGGCTCCCAGTTGCTAACCAAGTCTTCCAGGGATCCTGGGTGGTTGACATCTGCCAGGAGGGTCACACCAGAGATCAGCTCCTCAGAGGAGACACACAGCACACTTGAGATGGCACTCTTGTGGCACACCCAAGAAACTGAGCGGCTGGGATAGGGAAGGTTACTAAGACACAGCCCACTTGGCCCAGGGCACTTGCCAAGCACCTGGATGCCTGACTGCTCGGACTTGGGCACAAAATGCCCAACCAAGTCTGTACCTTTGTGGAGTACCCCAAAACCTGAGCCTGAGCAGCTTAGACCTGTGAAGTGGACAAAACCCAGGACTCTCTTTGGACAGTTTCCTTGCAGAGCAACCTGGAACCTGAGGAGTGTAGACCAGGAAAGTGCACATGCTGGGAGCTGGGGCAAACCCAGTGCGGTTCATACATTGCAAGCACTCCCCACACATGACAGTGATAGTTGTTTGCAGTGTTCCTCTCTCCCCACAGCACAACTGAACAAGTGAGCCTAAGTAAGTGACTGCCTTCGCCCCCTTGTATCACAGTGGAAATTAGACACTGAAGAGACTTGCAAACAGAGGAAGCCAAAATAGACAAAGAGGGAACCACTCTGGATGTGACAGGTGAAAGAGATTAAAACCCTATAGTTAGCACTGACTAAGCATTTCTCAAAATTCTCCAACCCAGGCTTCAGCAATATGTGAACCGTGAACTTCCAGATGTTCAAGTTGGTTTTAGAGAAGGCAGAGGAACCAGAGATCAAATTGCCAACATCTGCTGGATCATGGAAAAAGCAAGAAAGTTCCAGAAAAACATCTATTTCTGCTTTATTGACTATGCCAAAGCCTTTGACTGTATGGATCACAATAAACTGTGGAAAATTCTGAAAATGACGTGAATACAAGACCACCTGACCTGCCTCTTGAGAAATCTGTATGCAGGTCAGGAAGCAACAGTTAGAACTGGACATGGAACAACAGACTGGTTCCAAATAGGAAAAGGAGTACGTCAAGGCTGTATATTGTTTGCCTGCTTATTTAACTTAAATGCAGAGTACATTATGAGAAACACTGGACTAGAAGAAATCCAAGCTGGAATCAAGATTGCCGGGAGAAATATCAATCACCTCAGATATGCAGATGACACCAGCCTTATGGCAGAGTGAAGAGGAACTAAAAAGCCTCTTGATGAAAGTAAAAGTGGGGAGTGAAAAAGTTGGCTTAAAGCTCAACATTCAGAAGCCGTCCGCTCCGCTGTGCCCCTGGGGCGGGGCGCCTCCCAGGGCCCTCCCTCCACCCTCCCTCTCTGCAGTTAGCCTGAGTCCCACACCAGGCACCGCCTCCCAACCGAGGGCTCCCGCAGTACAAAAGGGCCAGGGTGCAGTCCGAAAAGGTCAGGGTTCACCGTGTCCCCGAGGACGCCCCAGGCACGCTGTATGTGCCTTTACGGAAGGGGCGGTCACTGCTGTTCCCCCCGTCAGGTTGCACCGGTCATGTTGTGGTCCGGCCAGAACGGGGGTAACAGACGTGTCTGGAGCTGTGTGCGCATGTGACTCGGCGTGGGTCCGACTCCCTCGCCCCAGTGCACCCCACTTCTCCCTGTGCTTCTGCGGGGTCCCTGGGGCTCTGTTCCTCCTCCGGGCTGAGCAGCCCGCCCTTCCCTCTCCGCCCCCGGCCTCGTCCCCGCCCCCACGTCTCCGGGGGAGGGAAGAGTGCGCGGTCTCCCTGGAGTGAGAAGGCTTCCGGGAGCGCGCTGGTTACCATGGCAGCGGGGCGCGTCAAGGGAGGGGGGCGGCGGCCCGGCTCCGGGGTGACAGGGTCCCTGTGTCAGCAGACTGGAGCTGGCTGCATGTTCTGCCCCACCTCCGCACTTACTGACGGTGGGGTGAGGAGCGTCCTGCCGCCTCCCACTCGCAGTCGGGGCTCCCTCCTCCCTCCCAACCCCCAGCTTCTGAGGGGGCTCAGTCAGCGCCTCTGGGCTGGGGGCCGACCTCGGCGTCTCCAGGAAACGAGAGCGCGCCCAGCCTGTCGTCATGGCAACGCGGGCCCGGCTGGTGCCTCCGGGTGGATGATTGACGTGGGGGGTCCAGCTCAGGTCACCCACCGGGAAGGGTGGACCCCACCCGTCCCCCCCGGATTAACCCTTCAAGGCCCAGACTTGGGGAGCCCCATCGTTTCCCCCACCCCCATACCTCAAGGTCTGGAAAGCCAGCCACCCGCACTGCCAGCCACCTTCCCCGACCAGGAAATGCTCTGGCGCCGCTGCCACGGCTCAGAAGGGGGGGCTGCCCTCCCTGTGGGCTGAGGAGGGTGGACAGACGCAGGGCCCAGAGCTGTTCCCCTCCGGCCAGGGAGAGACACGCGTCAAGGGGCCTCAGGAGAAGCGTTCTCAGTGCCTGCAGCGTCCTCCCCCCTTCCCTGTCCTTTGATGTGTCTCCTCTGCCCTGAAGACTAGGCCTCTTTCTACCCCCTTCCCCTGCTCTGTGGGCCCCAAAGGCAAGCAAGCCTGGGACTTGGAACCAGCCAGAGGAAGTGGCCTGTCAGCCTGTCCCCCTGCCAACTCTGGGCCTGCCACCAGCATCCCCACCCTTGGCAGACAGGAGAACTGCCTTCACAGGCTCCCAGTCTTGTTCCCTCCTCCATCTGAAGAGAGACTGGGGGCCTGGAGAGGCACTGTGGAGTGCTGCTCTTCCTTCTCCCTCCTTCTTGGAGGAGGAGGGGAATGGTCTGTACAGTTGCTCTAAGAAGGAACCCTCTGGGAGGGAGGTCCATCTCCAAGCTGCCTATTGATTTTAATTGTTGATTTGAGGGGTCTTGGGGGCCCAGCTAAGCTGCCTTGCCAGCCAGAAGGATTCGGGGCTGGTTGAGATGGGCCGGGAGTGGGGGACTGTGCCCCCACCCATCTGAAGTTGGATTCAGACCAAAGAACAAGCCTGTGCTAGAAGGACGACGCACACACTGGAGTTCTCAGCAGACGGCATTTTCAGACCCCTAGAGTCCTCAGGGTGGCGACTCACGGGGGGGCTGGAGTCCCTGGCCTCCTCCCTAGTCTGGGGTCTCAGCAGGTCAGGGCCCTGATCACCTGCGGGTCATGAGTGCAGCACAGAGGCAGAGCGCTTGCTTAGGGCCACTCAGCATATGGGGCTGCTAAGCCTGGGGGGAACAAGGACTCTTTCCTCAGCGTTAGACCGCCTCCCCAGTCCTTCCATGCTTCAGTAGTTAGATGGCTTGGGTTCCTTGTTCTGTGGGGCTGGCTGTCTGGGGAGAAGAGCAGAAACTGGTTCAAAAGGGAGCTCACTTGGGTCCTGCCATCTCTCCTGCTCCCGCAGAGTGCTGCAGCGGCCCCAAGCCCAGTGATGGGGGGCATGGCCCCCAGTGACGCAATGGCACCAGGCCCCATGGCACCCGGCTTCTTCCAGGTACAGCCAGGGCTGGGACCCCCTGTCTCCCTGGGTGGGCAGTGACAGGGTGGGTATATACTGTGCCGTCTGTGCTGGGCCAGAGAGGGGCAGAGCTGCCTGGGCCCCAGTGCCAAGGAGGGCGGGGGCTCTGTGCTAGGACTGCTTGTGTGTCAGGGTGCTTGGGGCCGCAAAGCTTGGCTCTCTGAGCCAGGGGTCCTGCCCATAACCCTACCTTCAGGGTCCCGTAGAGGGGGCTAGCTGGCCTCTTCTCCTGCCTCCGGCGTCCCCGCCCCTGCCCTGCCAGGCTCAGCAGAGCCACAGGAAACCGTGGAACTTCGGGTGACCTCACTCCTCCCAACCCGCTTGGTTCTGTCCTCCTAGGGCCCCCCCAGCTCCCAGCCTTCCCCCCACAACCCCAACGCCCCCATGATGGG
>SJXQ01004153.1:70357-117094 GCA_006408695.1 Aepyceros melampus | reverse complement strand
AGGGGCTTAGGGGGCTGCAGCAGAGAGCCTGGAAGTGTCCACAGCCAAGTGGCCAGCCCCAACCCAGGAAGCAGCCCTGACCAGCAGACTGGCCGTCAGGAATACACACACAGCCACAGAGTCAAGTCAGCGCACGCGTGTGCACACAGGCAGGAATACACACACACACACAGCCACAGGGTCTGTGCTGCCTCTGCTAACCTGCAGGATTGGGAGTGGGGAGCAGCAGGTGAGGGAAGTACTCACAGCAAGTAGTCGGGCGTCTCCGAGGTCGACGTGGGGACACTTGAGCTGCTGCAGGTCCCGTTTAAACCTACAAAGAGAAAATGTGTCTCCTGAGTCCATATCTCGTGTGTCTGTGATGACATCCAGAAGGTTGATGCCCTATTGTCTAAAGGCCTCAAGGGGGAGGCCACGCAGAGGGAGCCAGGATAGGCAGAGGCGGTGTGAGTCAGGGCGAGCACCATCTGGCCGTCGTCGGGGGGCTGCCTGGAGCTGGAAGTGCTCCCTGCCAGTGGGAAAGGTGGGTGAGCCAGCATGGTGTGTGTCCCCAGAGCACAGCCGTGCATAGATGGCATCATGGGCGCAGTTTTCAGCAAGCACCCAAAAATACGGGTTCACTGCAGGGTCGAAGCTTGGGAAGCTTGTCCAGAGCCTTTGCTGACCCCATGTAAAAGGCCACGAAGATGAAAACCGGTGACCCCTGGCCAGTTGAGTCCCAGGGGCATACCATTTTCGGGCCCACAGGACAAAGCCAGATGGCCGCCACGGTTTTCCCCGTCCTCTCCCTGTGGATGAAGTTGCAGGCCCTGCAGGCTCTGGTCTCTGGCCTGACCATCCCCATCCTGCCACCCCACCCATCCTCCATTCTTCCCACCAGACCCAGGACTGCAAGGGTCAGCCCTGGGACTGTGACCTGAGACAGTGCCTAAGGCCTGCCCGGGCTACAGTCTGCTCCTTTTCCCTGGGGACTTCTTCCAGATGACCTTTGCAACCCTGAGACACAAGCAACGGTATTACTCTGCAGCATTTGCGGACTGCCTATTTTGGTGACTCTCTTGAGGAGAGCAGCCCTCCAGTCGACCAGCGGTCTGCTGAGCCATGCGCTTTTATACTCCATCCAGTGCAAGGGGAGATTCCCACCTGTGGATGGAGCCCACCCACACCCATCTCCGGGTGTTGTCTCTGAAAAGGCTGTGGCCTCCCTGGGATGCAGCCCAACAGGCACAAACATGCAGATTTAGTCTGCATCCCCACCTCCCACAGCCCAGGCACGTCAGGCATCCCGGGGTGCTTCACCTTGAGGCTGAGAATCAGATGGACTTGGCAAGACGCCACTGGGGTCCAGCCTGTGGCAATCAGCGCTCTGTGAGCCCCGCTCCTGCCCCACACTCGGCCACCCCTGCACCAGCCCAGCTGCTTCCCACCCGTGTGCCCCCTCCCAGGGCAGTGGGGCAGGGATGTGTCTGTAGGGTCACCCTGCAGGACCCAGGTCTGGGTGCCAAGAGAGAGGGTGCCCCAGTTCCCACATAGGGATCAGTAGGCCTGGAGGAGCAACCTGAGGAGTGGTGGCTGGGCAGGCACAGGAGGGCCTAGAGGAGCTATCCTACGTTGAAGGTCAGGAACGGTGGCGGTAAGGAGANTGCCTTATGATCCAGCGATCCCACTGCTGGGCATCCACACCAAGGAAACCAGAATTGAAAGAGACACGTGTACCCCAATGTTTATCTCATCACTGTTTATAATAGCCAGGACATGGAAGCAACCTAGATGTCCATCAGCAGATGAATGGATAAGAAAGCTGTGGTACATATACACAATGGAGTATTACTCAGCCATCAAAAAGAACACATTTGAATCAGTTCTAATGAGGTGGATGAAGCTGGAGCCGATTATACAGAGTGAAGTAACCCAGAAAGAAAAACATCAATACAGTATACTTACACATATATATGGAATTTAGAAACATGGTAATGATAAACCTGTACACGAGACAGCAGAAGAGAAATATATAAATATCTTCTCATATATAAATATCTTCAAAACATTTTTAAACATAAATTCAGAATATGTCACTTCTGATGGCAATTTGAGGAGATAATAAAAGTGAGGGAATAAGAAAAATATGATTGCTGAGTATCTACCTTGTATAAGATTTGTCACATTTTTACTTGAATTAATGTTTTTTATAATCAAAGTCTATGACTGTGAATTAAATCATTAATATTTTATAACTATATGTTAAATGCATAGCCCAATCAAATAGAAAGTCAGCTATGGACTTTTGATTCAAATTAAAAAAAAGGGTGGCACTAATTACTCCACATTCATAGTGGTTTTTAATCTCTTCATAAGTAAATATATGGAAAAAAATGTTTGAAAAATACTTATTCCATCTACTGTTGTGTTGTACATTTCTTTTAATAACAAGCTAACTGAATCTAGTTGTCATCCTCTCACTTTGATTTCTTTAGTTTTTATTTTTATTGCTTATGGCACCTATCAAAAATCTTGCTTCTCATCAACTTGCAGCAATTTCTTTTCCTTGACTGTGTGTTTCTTGTGTCCATTCTTTAAAATAATGAACTTTTCACTGTTGGTGGTAATGTTAATTGATACAGTTAGAGAACAGTATGGAAATCCCTTAAAAAAACTAGGATAAAACATCATTCAGTTCAGTCACTCAGTCATGTCTGACTCCTTGCGACCCCATGAATCACAGCATGCCAGGCTTCCCTGTCCATCATCAACTCCTGGAGTTCATTCAAACTCATGTCCATTGAGTCTGTGATGCCATCCAGCCATCTCATCCTCTGTTGTTCCCTTCTCCTCCTGCCCCCAGTCCCTCTCATCATCAGGGTCTTCTCCAATGAGTCAACTCTTCACATGAGGTGGCCAAATACTGGAGTTTCAGCTTCAGCATCATTCCCTCCAAAGAAATTCCAGGGATGATCTCCTTCAGAATGGACTGGTTGGACCTCCTTGCAGTCCAAGGGACTCTCAAGCGTCTTCTCCAAAACCACAATTCAAAACCATCAATTCTTCGGCACTCAGATTTCTTCACAGTCCAACTCTCACATCCATACATGACCACAGGAAAAACCATAGCCTTGACTAGACGGACCTTAGTCGCTAAAGTAATGTCTCTGCTTTTGAATATGCTATCTAGTTTGGTCATAACTTTCCTTCCAAGGAGTAAGTGTCTTTTATTTTCATGGCTGCAATCACCATTTGCAGTGATTTTGGGAGCCCCCAAAAATAAAGTCTAACACTGTTTCCCCATCTTTCTCCCATGAAGTGATGGGACCAGATGCCATGATCTTCGTTTTCTGAATGTTGAGCTTTAAGCCAACCTTTTCACTCTACTCTCTCACTTTCATCAAGAGGCTTTTTAGTTCCTCTTTACTTTCTGCCATAAGGGTGGTATCATCTGCATATCTGAGGTTACTGATATTTCTCCCGGCAATCTTGATTCCAGCTTGTGTTTCTTCCAGGCCAGTGTTTCTCATGATGTACTCTGCATAGAAGTTAAATAAGCAGGGTGACAATATACAGCCTTGACGTACTCCTTTTCTTATTTGGAACCAGTGTGCTGTTCCACATCCAGTTCTAACTGACCTGCATATAGGTTTCTCAAGAGGCAGGTCAGGTGGTCTGGTATTCCCATCTCTTTCAGAATTTTCCACATTTCTTGTGATCTACACAGTCAAAGGCGTTGGCATAGTCAATAAAGCAGAAATAAATGTTTTTCTGGAACTCTCTTGCTTTTTCCATGATCCAGCAAATGTTGGCAATTTGATCTCTGGTTCCTCTGCCTTTTCTAAAACCAGCTTGAGCATCTGGAAGTTCATGGTTCACGTATTGCTGAAGTCTGGCTTGGAGAATTTTGAGCATTACTTTACTAGCATGTGAGATGAGTGCAATTGTGTGGTAGTTTGAACATTCTTTGGCTTTGCCTTTCTTTGAGATTGGAATGAAAACTGACCTTTTCTAATCCTGTGGCCACTGCTGAGTTTTCCAGATTTGCTGGCATATTGAGTGCAGCACTTTCATAGCATCATCTTTCAGGATTTCAAATAGCCCAACTGGAATTCCATCACCTCCACTAGCTTTGTTTGTAGTGATGCTTTCTAAGGCCTACTTGACTATTGTATAACCCAACAATTCCACTACTCGTCACATACCCTAAAGAAACCATAATTTAAAAAGACACATATATCCCAATGTTCATTCAGCACTATTTTCAATAGCTAGGACTATTGGAAGGAACCTAGATGTCCTTCAATAATGAATTAAGAAGTGTGGTACATATATACAATGAAATATTTCTAAGGTCTAAAAAGGAACATATTTGAGTCAGTTCTAATAAGGTGGATGAACTTAGAGCTTATTATACACAGTGGAATGAATCAGAAAGAGAAAAATGAATATCATGCATTAATGCATATATATGGAATCTAAAAAGATGATACTGATGAACCTATTTGCAGGGCAGCAAAAGAGATGTGGACATGAAGATATTTGTGCACACAGCGGGGGAAGGAGAGGATGGGACGAACTGAGAAGACTAGTGTGGAAATGTATGCATTACCATATGTAAAATAGGTAGCCAGTAGGAATTTGCTGCATGATGCATGGAGCTCAAATCTGATGCCCTGTGACAACCTAGAGGGAAGGGATGGCATGGGAGGTGAGAAGGAGGTTCAAGAGGAGGGGACATATGTATACCTATGCCTGATTCATGTTGATGTATGGCAGAAACCAATACAAGATTGAAGTTATCCTCCAATTAAAAATGAATAAATTTGTAAAATAATAATAAATTTTCTAAGCTAAAATCGTGCTTTGAGTACTCTTCTTAATTCTGTAATGTCTCTCAAGATGACATTTTTAGTGTTAGAAAAATTATTTAGGTGATCAATAAGAAAGAGAAATAGTTTTTCTCAAAACCATGTGTATTCCTTTAAACAGCTATCAGTAAAGACACTATTAATTGGCTGTACCCCAACACAAAATAAAAAGGTTTTAAAAATTAAAATGAAAACACTATTAAAACTCATCCATTAGGCCTATAAAATTGGCATATTTGATATATGTAAAATATAAATTCCCAGTTATTTGCTTTGTATAGCTGAGGATGATTTTTCTTTTTGAATTGAGTATAATAGAAATCACTTTGATGAAGAAATAATGAAAAATCTGCCCTTGACTAGATGCATTTTAAAATAGTTTCACTCAGATGTTACAGGAACAAAAAAATCATGCTTGCTGGAATGTTCTCATCGTGAGACAAACAAACTGCACTTCCTTACATTTAAAACAGTTGCAGTTTTTGATTTAGCTGTGATTCACCATCTGCTTCATGGAAAGCGGTATCAGCCCTGGAGCTGAGATAAGCAGTTTATGATATCAAATAGATAAATAGAGGGGAGCCATCACTCTCTGTCAGAAAGCATGGTTAGGCAAACCAATTTTCCTGCTAGTGTTTTTATGTTTCCAACTTCTCACTTACATTGGAGGACTGACATTGAACACATTTTTCCTGCTTATCTTGCCTGCATTCAAGAAGTCCAAAGCACACAACTGTATTTCTATTTGACACCTGCTGAACACTGACATATGATACCCATAGAGAGTGACAATGAGGTACAAACGAAACATCAATTTGTTTAGTGATATATTTAGATATTCTGTCTCTTCTATGAGTTGAATGAATTCACTAGTTTTCATCCATTTAACAGAATACCACCTAATAATTTCATTCATTGTTATTAAGTCTTATGTATGGATCAATGTCTTACTTAGCTAAAAGCATCAAAATGACTAATGCAGTGATTGATGTCAGTTTGGGAAATCACAAGAACAACTTCAATGTAGTCATTTGTATGTGTGAGTTTTTTAGAGTAACTATAATTCCATTAATACAATGAACATAGTAACTTCACTTGTATATTATATTTTTGACAATTAAAAAGTGGATTTCTTGGTGATAGTAACTGGTTATATTTTCTCATGTAGCTATTAAATGTAGGGAGGGATGGAGGGTATTTTAAATGGATTATTTGATTAAATCCTTACAGTAGTCCTGTGACTCTTTTCACAGATAAGGAAACTGAGGTTCAGTAGTCTAGGTAACTCAACCAAGGCCACATAGATATTAAGTGTCACAGTTGAGAATAAAACTTATGTTATGTTTCATAGATGTGACTATAGTTTATTCTTTAATACTACCACTTTAATGGTTTCCATGACCAAGACATAGATATTATTTTGTTAATCTGGTTAATTATAGAAGAGTTGTTCTGTGAACTATAGTCATACTGCATTCTTCACTGAAGCGAAGATGTATTCTTCCCTTACCTTTTCCTCTGTTTTTTTTTTTTTTAATTTTTAGACTTTAGTTTATCACAGTAATAATGTGCATAGAATTATAATATTTCTGTATGTCTTATAGCAAATGTAAAGATCAAATCCCTACCTGAAATCCCTCATCAAATTCCTGCTTTTTGGAAGTAAATATATTTCTAGTATTTATTTTTGACTTTTTAGATAAAATGATTATCCTACTACTTACATTTTAATTTTTAATTTAAAATCTTGTCTATTTACTTTCTGTGGACAAATATGAGAACTTGACTCTCCTTACTGGTTCCCTCAAACATATATGTTTGTCCTCTTGTACTTCTAATATAGTCATAATATAATTTTTGCCTTTATAAATACTCAGTGTTTTCATGAGTATAACTAGGTAAAATTGTTCACAATTCAGGCACCTGTATACTATAACTGAGTTTCATTTCTGGTAAGTTTTTTTTCCTTGCAGTCCATAGTTGCTAATATTTTAACTTTATATATAACCCTATCTCCAATTGTCTGAAACTATTATTGTGTCTGATCGAACTAATCTGATCAAACAGAATCCTCCATCTCTCTGCAAATTGCACTTGGCCACTTGGCCTGCTGCAGGCATCCCAGGTGGCACTACTGGTAAAGAATCTACCTGCCAATGCAGGTAGATGTAAGAGACAAAAGTTCAATCCCTAGGTTGGGAAGATCCCCTGGAGGAGGGCAGGTCAACCAACTTCAGTATTCTTGACTAGAGAATCCATGGACAGAGGAGCCTGGCAAGCTGTTGTCCACAGGGCCACAAAGAGTTAGAAAAGCAACTTAGCATCAATGCACACACTTGGCCAGCTGCAGAGCCCTTGTTCTGGGTCTTCACTTTATCATCAGTTTAAAGAATTCTCTTCCTCTCTCTTCCATGTTGGTCTTCCCATTTCCAGGATCTCATAATTTTTTTTTTTTTTTACTTTCTCATTTTCTGAAACATATTCTACAACATCTTCCTGAGAATGAATAAATGGAAAACAAATGTTTGAATCACTAGGTAAATTAATATCCGCTTGCTTTAGTTGAGGTATAATAGACATATAGCATTAGCTTAGCTTCAGGTCTACAACTTGCACCTACTGTCAAATGATCTTAAGTCTAATTAATGTTCATCTCCATACATAATTCCTTTTCAATAACTTAATTTATTTATTTATTTATTTTTGACTGTGCTGGGTCTTTGTTGCTGCACAGACTTTTCTCTAGCTGTGGTAAACCGGGGCTCCTCTTTAGTTGTGGTGTGTGGGCTTTTCATTGTAATGGTTTCTCTTGGTACAGAACATGGGCTTTAGGACTCTTGGATTTCAGTAGGTGTGGCACGTGGGCTCAGTAGCTGCTGCTCCGGGGCTCTACAGCACAGACTCAATATCTGTGACATGTTACTCATGGCATGTGGTATCTTCCTGGATCAGAGATCAAACTCATGTCTCCTGTATTAGCAGGCAGATTCTCTACCACTGAGCCACCAGAGAAAATCCTACAGAGTGACTTTTTTTTCCTTGTGATGAGAAATTTGATCTACTCTCTTAGCAACTTCCAAATATGCAACACAGTATTATTAACCATAGTTATAAAAGAGACTTATCAATTACATCTATGGGCTTCCTATGCCAAAATTATGGATCTTACAGAGAAAGAGTCACATCCTAAGTCATTTTGGGTGGACAAGTTTGAGAATTTCTCATTCCTGAATACTCTAGGTCAGTGGGAACATTCCCACCCCTGGCTAGAGGAGAGAAGTTTCCTTTTGACCAGAGACACTATAGAACTATCATCTCAAGAAGGTATTTCATAAGATTATGCTTTTCCTTTTCAAAGCGGGTGTCCTCACCTTTCATTACCTTCCAGTGAATAACCAGAGTGAAGTTACAGCACAACTTGAACAAAGGAAATGCAGTCTCTACTCTAAAACTAAATAGTTTATACCCAGAAAGAATTATAGGACCTCACTGCACTTGCTAATGATTTGGGAAAACAAATAGGAGTGGTTCTTTGGGGTATTAGATCAGGGAGATGTTACTACAAGGTTAAAAGTGGGAAAAAAAATTTTTTTTAATATGGGAGCATTTTCTCATGAGTTAAAGTCCTTGCAAGAACTGTTGGAACTAGGCCTAATATGCTGCTGAGATAACTTAGTGAAGCTTGGGTAGGTCAATAGCTCATAAAAGAGATGCCAGGACTGTTTGACACAGAATTGACAAGATGTCATGAAAGCAGAGATGCTATAATAGGCTTCCTATTTCAGACCAGAGTATCCACATCCAGATAAGTTCTTCAGAAGAACTCAGAATGAATCCCATTCAATGAGGCAATAAGAGATGTTTTATAAATAACTATAAATAAGAACTATATTTTAAAGATTAATGTTGATACTCTATAGATTAAGGTTGAGAGTAACTAGGCTCCTGGCAACAATGAGAATATTGGAATTCCAGACTATTAGAGGCCATGTGAAATTACTGAAATGAAGGTGCATTTATACTAATCGGTAGCCAACTCAGTGTCGCAACCAAATTTCTTTAACTTTCAGGAGTCTTGGCTAATTCATCACTGTATTCTCAGAAGTAAGATGCCAAACTAGGCTATTTAACAAGGAAAAAAAAAGTTTTATATGTTTTTCTATGTAACTAGGAAAAGCACTGACTAGCAGAAGGCTGATGTCAGCCATTACAATGGAAAATATTCCATCTCTTCTTCTTCAATCTCATGATTTTATCCAATTCTCAATCTCAGTGTATATCAATTTAACTTTGATAAGGACCCCCTAAGGAATAATTCTACAGTAGATATGTAAAATATATATATATATATATATATATATATATATCAGACAATTATTACCTTAATATTTTCCCAAAGTTATCATCAGTGGCCAGTTGCCAGTCTAACTGCACACTGGGGAGAAGGAGAGTACTCAGACTTTTCTAAAGCTGTTAAATGAAGGATATGAGTTGGCCTCCCTGATAGCTTAAACGGTAAACAATTTGCTTGCAGTTCAGGAGATTGGAGTTTGATTCCTGGTTAGGGAAGATCCCCTGGAGAAGGGAATGGATATCCACTCCAGTATTCTTGCCTTGAGGATTCCATGAACAGAAGAGTCTGTTGGCTTACATTACATGGGGTCACAAAGAATCAGACACGACTAAGGGAGTATCACTTTCACTTTCTATATGCCATCAGAGTCCTGCTCAGAGTGGAGGTTTCAGAAGCCATGTGAAGCATGGAGTCCTAGCCAATGAGTTCAGTGGATTCTGAGACTCAACTTCAGATGATTTCCCCAATTAGCGAGTACAATTGCCAGAAGTCTCACATTGGTTCACCAATCATGGGCATCAAAACAATCCTGCAGAAATGTTCAAGCAAATCTCTCACAAGTTCCATAGTAAATGTGCATCTCAGAGGAATTAGAGAGATTCACAGCACTTTCCAAAATTCACAGGATACAAAAGTGATGTATGCATATCTCTTTTGACTTTATCTGTGTGGCTCCTGGGCAATTCAGATAGACCACGGCAGATGATGTTTTCCCTGATGGCTCAGACAATAAAGCATCTGCCTGCAATGTGAGAGACCTGGATTTGATGGCAACAAAACATCAAATGGCAACCCGCGCCAGTACTCTTGCCTGGGAAATCCCACAGACAGAAGACCGTGATAGGCTAGTCCATGGGGTCACAAAGAGTCGGACACGACTGAGTGACTTCACTTTTCTTTTCATGGCAGATTATGGTACACCATCATAAACTTACCCAAATGATAGCCCCAGTTACAGCAATGACTGGTTTGCTAATGCACCTTTGGATTAGCTTTCTGTTCTTCACTCATACAATCTTTTAAATTACTATTTTTATGAACATTTTGAGAATAAACTATCTGCAGGCAAAGCCCTTTCCTTAGGCTCTGAATTGGAAAAAAATTCAGGCTGAGTTCACAGTTTTCTTTTTGGCCTATATAACTTTCCATAAATGCCACATTGCTTTTCATTTCCTTTGATTAAGATGTGCAATCCATTTTCCAAATCCTTGACTCTAGGCTATGTTTCTGACTTGTTTTGACTAATGGGACTTAGCAGAACTGCTGCTGTGACAGTTCCAAGTTTATTCATAAAAAAGAGCTTATAATTTCCATTCTTGCTGGTTTTAGTATTTCCCAATTACCCTATGGACATGTTTGGAGTGTAAAAAATTACACAAAGTCCTTGTCCAGGTGAAGCTATCATAAGTGACAGTCAACAGCCAACACAATAGCTGATGGATATGTGAACTGAGGTGAGACTAGTCTTCTCCAGACTGGAAGACTTGTCCAGCTGATTAGCTGATAGTTTTTTAAACCCTGAAAAAGAGAGTTTCTTAGATGATTGACAGATGACTGCAGATACATGGATGATATGAACAGAAGAATTGCTTAGTCCATAGAAAACTGCAGACTCACAAAATCATTAGCCAAATAAAGGCTGCTGTCATAAGCTGCTAAATTATGGGGTTGTTTTTTAGGCAGGAAACATCTCACTGATTCAGAAATTGGTTCATAGAATGAGAGGGCTGCCATAACAAAAACCTTGAACTTGTAGCATTGCCTTGAAGAGGCTGGAGAAATTTAAAAAATTCTATAGCATTTGAATTGCAAGTGCCTCCTTACACTTGTTAGAGTGGGCAAGTGCCTCCTTACACTTGTTAGAGTGGCTATGTATATTTCTAGGAAATTATCCATTTCTTCTAGGTTAGCCAATTTGTTGGGATATTTATGTTCACATATGTTTCTTATAATCCTTTTTGCATTTATGTGGTATCATTTTAATATTTTCTTTTTTGCTTATAATCTGAGTCTTCTCTTTTTAAAAATTAGTTAACCTAACTGCAGATTTGTCATTTTTTAAAATCTTTTCAAGAACCAATTCTTAGTTTCATTAGTTTTTTAAATTGCTTTTTTTAAGTCCATATGGTGTGTGTTTCAGCTCTGATCTTAATCATTTCCTGTCTTCTGTTAACCTTAGGTTTAGTCTTTTTCTAGTTCCTTAAAACGTAAAGTTATGTTGTTTATTGGAAATCTCTTTTTTTGGCTCTATCTATCCTTAGTTGCAGCAGGTGAGATCTCTTGTTGTAGCACAGTCTCAGATTCATGCGAGATCTTAGTTTCCCAACTAGCAATAGAACCCATGTCCCATGCACTGAAGGGCAGATTCTTAACCACTGGACCACCAGGGAAATCTCAAAGATCTTTTTTTTTTTTTTTTTTGGATGTGTTTATTGCTATAAATATTCCTTTTAGAACTGCTTTTTTATGCATTTCCTAAGTTTTGATATGTTGTGTTTTCGTTTTCATTTGTCTCAATATTTTTTACTTCCATTTTGACTTGCTTGACCCATTGATTGTACAGGAATGTGTTGTTTAATTTCTACACATTCATAAAGTTTTCAATTTTCTTACTGTTATAGATTCCTAATTTTGTTCCACTGTGGTTGGAAAAGAGACTGATATGAGTTGCCTTTCCAATTGCCAATCTACTCTTCTCTTTAACTGACAGAATCTCAGTTTTATTGAAAATAGCAAGGTTTCAGAAACAAAATTGATTTTTGCAGCCACCATTAGTGCCAAGCAATGATGAGTATTAGACATAGTTCTGGTCAATACACTGCAACTAGACTTTATGTAGTATTATTTACATATGAATGCAGGTTCCAAAAATAGCAAGGAGAAATAAGAAACCCTTCCTCAGCAATTAATGCAAAGAAATAGGACATCAATAAAATGGGAAAGACTAGAGATTTCTTCTGAATATTAGAGATACCAAAGAAACATATCTTGCAAAGATGGGCTCAATAAAAGACAGAAATTGTATGGATTTAACATACAAAGAGGAACGTATTAAGAAGAGGTGGCGAGAATACACAGAAGAACTGTGCAAAAAAGATCTTCACAACCCAGATAATCACGATGGTGTGATCACTCACCTAGAACCAGACATCCTGGAATGTGAAGTCAAATGGCCCTTAGAAAGCATCACTATGAACAAAGCTAGTGGAGGTGATGGAATTCCAGTGCAGCTATCTCTAATCCTGAAAGATGATGCTGTGAAAGTGCTGCACTCAATATGCTAGCAAATTTGGAAAACTCAGCAGTGGCCAAAGAACTGGAAAAGGTCAGTTTTCATTCCAATCCCAAAGAAAGTCAATGCCAAAGAATGCTCAAACTACCACACAATTGCACTCATCTCACATGCTAGTAAAGTAATGCTCAAAATTCTCCAAGCCAAGCTTCAGCAATATATGAACCATGAACTTCCAGATGTTCAAGCTGGTTTTAGAAAAGGCAGAGGAACCAGAGATCAAATTGCCAGTATCTGCTGGATCATGAAAAAAGCAAGCGAGTTCCAGAAAAACATCTATTTCTTCTTTACTGACTATGCCAAAGCCTTTGACTGTGTGGATCACAATAAACTGTGGAAAATTCTGAAAGAGATGGGAATACCAGACCACCTGACCTGCCTCTTGAGAAATCTATATGCAGGTCAGGAAGCAACAGTTAGAACTGGATGCTAGTAAAGTAATGCTCAAAATTCTCCAAGCCAAGCTTCAGCAATAAGTGAACCATGAACTTCCAGATGTTCAAGCTGGTTTTAGAAAAGGCAGAGGAACCAGAGATCAAATTGCCAACATCCGCTAGATCATTGAAAAAGCTAGAGAGTTCCAGAAAAATATCCATTTCTGCTTTATTGACTATGCCAAAGCCTTTGACTGTGTGGATCACAATAAACTGTGGAAAATTGTGAAAGAGATGGGAATACCAGACCACCTGACCTGCCTCTTGAGAAACCTGTATGCAGGTGAGGAAGCAACAGCTAAAACTGGACATGGAACAACAGACTGGTTCCAAATAGGAAAAGGAGTACATCAAGGCTATATATTGTCACCCTGCTTATTTAACTTATATGCAGAGTACATCATGAGAAATGCTGGACTAGAAGAAACGCAAGCTGGAATCAAGATTGCCGGGAGAAATTTCAGTAACCTCAGATATGCAGATGACACCACCCTTATGGCAGAAAGTGAAGAGGAGCTAAAAAGCCTCTTGATGAAAGTGAAAAAGTTAGCTTAAAGCTCAACATTCAGAAAACGAAGATCGTGGCATCTGGCCCCATCACTTCATGGGAAATGGAGAAACAGGAGAAACAGCATCAGCCTTTATTTTTTTGGGCTCCAAAATCACTGCAGATGGTGACTGCAGCCATGAAATTAAAAGACGCTTACTCCTTGGAAGAAAAGTTATGACCAACCTGAATAGCATATGAAAAAGCAGAGACATTACTTTGCCGACTAAGGTCTGTCTAGTCCAAGCTATGCTTTTTCCTGGGGTCATATATGGACGTGAGAATTGGACTGTGAAGAAGGCTGAGCGCTGAAGAATTGATGCTTTTGAACTGTGGTATTGCAGAAGCCTCTTGAGATTCCCTTGGAGTGTAAGGAGATCCAACCAATCCATTCCGAAGGAGATCAGCCCTGGGATTTCTTTGGAAGGAATGATGCTAAAGCTGAAGCTCCAGTACTTTGGCCACCTCATGAGAAGAGTTGACTCATTGGAAAAGACTGATGCTGAGAGGAATTGGGGGCAGGAGTAGAAGGGGCCGACCGAGGATGAAATGGCTGGATGGCGTCACTGACTCGATGGACGTGAATCTGAGTGAACTCCGGGAGTTGGTGATGGACAGGGAGGCCTGGCGTGCTGTGATTCATGGGGTCTCAAAGAGTCGGACACTTCTGAGCGACTGAACTGAACTGAACTATATTTTGTCAGCTGGTAATAAACACCTTTGAGAAAAGCAAATAAAGCATATGGTGGTTGGAGATGTGTTACAGTTTTAAATAGGGTCGGGAGTAGGGTGTCATTGGGTTGGTGACTTTTAGGAGAGGATTGAAGGATGTGAGGCAACCAGGCTTATCAGATTTCTGAGAGGGAAAATGTTCTGCTTATTTGAACAAAGCAACAACAACAGATATTTTTCTAAACCTCCAACCTGATTCCCTTTGACAAATATGTTTTTGAGGTGTTTACCAAAACATTTGAAGTTAATTTCCTTTTTTCTAAGAGAATTGTCCAAATGAATGAATGCTTATATATCCTGGCACTGAGGCAGACATGAACAATCACTGATGGAGTTTTCACCTGCAGTATTTCCAGAGAGGGAAGTTGGGCATACCCTGACATTTAAGGAAGAGTAGTCCTAAATTTTGTCCAGATTTTCAGACTCCATAATTTTTATTTAATGCAGATTAAAAATTCATCTTAATGGTCTGCTTGTCTGAGACAGTGAATCATAGCCCAAATGCAGCTCATCAAAAGAGCTCACCTTAATTTTTGATGCTTAAGGATGAAGAATTTGAGGCAAATTTATATACATCCTCAAATATATTTGACCAATGAAGGATTAAGCTATTGGTCCTGTAACCTTCTTTATTTCTTCAGGAAACAATGAAAGCTTTTCATTTTGTAGAGGATACTCTGTTAGCATGGGTTTATTTCCTCCCATTGAAAATGGATATTCAAATAATGAACTTTTGCCATCTCTGAAGCTTTGGTACTCTTACTCTGAGCTTCCAGGGAGAAGAGTAGATAACTACGAACACTAAAGGAAGAAAGGCATATGGAGATTAAATCCAGAAGAGATCTGCCCTAACCAGAATTTCCCTTAAAGCTACAGAAGAGACTGAACTGATTTGATGAAGGTAATGAACAAGTTTTGAAACCATGAGTTACTTTAATCTCCTTTATCAAATAATTAAAATTAAAAAGATAACACCATCTAGAAGTTTCTGCTGATGCCTTGTCATACTAGGTCTTGCTTCTGTAAGTGGAAGGCCAACCTCAAACACTGATAAGAATGAGCACCAAAGGAAGTATAAGTCATCACTCTTTTTCATTTCACTAGCAAACAAAAAAAGGAGGGTACCTATTTGCTTCCTGTGAAAGCAAACGTCTGGCTAATTCAGATGTATCCTGTCATTTACTGATTTTCAACAAGTAAAGTGATGGAGTCACAGGTTTAACTTTTATTTCTTTGGGATGGCTTTCTGGAAGGTAGTGCTACTGACTTAAAACTATATCTGAGCTGTTACAGCACTCAGAATAGTACCAAAATTAGAGTAAGCCAACCACTTGTCTTTAGGACTTTACAATGGAATGGTAGGTAGGGAGGAGAGGGCATTTGTAGGTTTCATTCCAAAGTACCGTCTTTTCTAACTTGCAATGAGGTCAAGTTATTCAAGAGACTGCCTGTAAGGCACTTGGCATTATGTCCAGAACAAAGTGGATGATGTTGCCATTGGGAAAGGTAAGGAGGAGGGAAACCTCACAAGCTTGAAGATAAGAGTGTCTAGCAATTGAAATTATGAAATCTAGGTTAAGACTGGGCTCTTCTACTAGTGAGTTTCGTGCTAGAGAAACAAACACCTAGGTTGGATTTAGTTTGCTGGTAGAGTGCTAGGTGTGGAGAGGGCAATGGCACCCCAGTCCAGTACTCTTGCTTGGAAAATCCCATGGATGGAGGAGCCTGGTGGGCTGCAGTCCATGGGGTCGCTAAGAGTCAGACATGACTGAGCGACTTCACTTTCACTTTTCCCTTTCATGCATTGGAGAAGGAAATGGCAACCCACTCCAGTGTTCTAGGCTGGAGAATCCCAGGGATGGGGGAGCCTGGTGGGCTGCTGTCTATGGGGTTGCACAGAGTGGGACACTACTGAAGTGACTTAGCAGCAGCAGCAGAGTGCTAGGTGAGGGATAATAATCACTGCCCAGATTCATTGTGGTATCATAAGTGTGATTATAAATATGAAAGCACTCGAAGAGGCAAACAGGTGCACAAATCAAGAATACTAGCAGAGAGAAACTTGAAATCCATATTTCCAGGATGTATGCACTACAATGTTCATTGCAGCACTGCTTACAATAGCCAAGACAAGAAAGAACCTACATGTCCATCAACAGGGGAATGGATAAAGAAGATGTAGCACATATATACAACAGAGTATTACCCAGTCATTAAAAAGAATGAAATGATGCCATTTACAGAAACATGGATGGAACTAGAGATTGTCAAACTGAGTGATGTAAGTCAGAGAGAGAGAAATATTTTATGATATTGGTTATCAGTGGAATCTAAAGTGAAATGATACAAATTAACTTATAAAACAGAAACAGATTCACAGACTTAGACAAGGAACATATGATTGCCAGGGAGAATGATGGGGGAGGGATAGTTAGGGGTTGAGATGTACCATCACTGTATTTAAAATGGATAACCAACAAGGACCTACAAGTACAGGGAACTCTGCTCAGTATTATGTAACACTTAAATGGGAAAATAATTTGAAAAATAGATACATGCGTGTGTATAACTGAATCACTTTGCTGTACCTCTGACACTATCACAACCTTGTTAATCAACTATACCCCAAACTAGTTTTTATGAAGTATATTTTGTACTATATAAAAGTGCATTTTATACTTTTTATAAAATAAAACATTAAACAAAATTTTTAAAAAAGAAAGAGGGAAAAACATATTCAGGTGTGTACAGTAGTGAAATCTATATACCATTTCTCTATTAGGAGACAAAAACTAAAACTTTTGATGAAAAATTAAAGTACTTGAATCAAAGATCACAGAACTAACAAGCAGCAGAGCTGGGATTTGAATTCAGTTTCCTCCACTGGCAAAGCAAAGACACCTGTTTACCTCTCAGCCTTGGCACTTAACTTTGATACTGAAACAGTTTTCAAAGATGTTGATGTTGTATAAGTCTACAAGATTTGAATTACTTTTAAATTCACATTCTGCAGGGATTTATCTTGGATGCAGTCTTTCAGAAAAATGCTGTTATTAAGATATAAGAACAAAAATAAATTAGTCTTCATTTAGTAGTTTAGGTAACCTCCCTCCCTGACATTTAATGTTCCATTAAAACTTATTTATACAGAAGAATCTAGGTTATAAATACTTTCTAAAATTATTATTCAAAGCAGTAGTTTTCAAATCAGTGGATAACCATATAAGTGATGATGATCAATTAGCATTAACCCCCTCCTTTAGGAGGACTTCCCTTCTTTTTGACAGAAATAGCACCTCCCTCCTTGGTGTTCCTACTGAACTTTGTTCCTCTTCCATTGCAAAGTCACGTTGCTTTGTCTTCACCTCTCACTAGGTTATCATTTCTTTCTAGATTATAAATTCCTCACTAGACCATAGGTTCCTCCACTAGACCATTCTCTTCATTAGTAATATCTTAAAGATGGTAGGTAGGATGTCAATAAAGGTCAGAAATTGTAGGCACCTAACAGAAGCAGATGATATTAAGAAGAGGTGGCAAGAATACACAGAACTGTACAAAAAAGAGCTTCACAACCCAGATAATAATAATAAACAATGGTGTGATCATTCACCTAGAGCCAGACATGCTGGAATGTGAAGTCAATTGGGCCTTAGGCAGCATCACTGCAAACAATGCTAGTGGAGGTTATGGTTTCAAATAGTTGAGCTATTTCAAATCCTGAAAGATGACTCTGTGAAAGTGCTACACTCAATATGCCAGCAAATTTGGAAAACTCAGCAATGGCCACAGAACTGGAAAAGGTCAGTTTTCATTCCAGTCCCAAAGAAGGGCAATGCCAAAGAATGCTCAAACTACTGCACAGTTGCACTCATCTCACACGCAAGTAAAGTAATGCTCAAAATTCTCCAAGCCAGGCTTCAGCAATACATGAACTGTGAACTTCCATATGTTCATGTTGGATTTAGAAAAGGCAGAGGAACCAGAGATCAAATTGCCAACATCCACTGGATCATGGAAAAAGCAAGAGAGTTCCAGAAGAACATCTATTTCTGCTTCATTGACTATGCCAAAGCCTTTGACTGTGTGGATCACAAGAAACTGTGGAAAATTCTGAAAGAGATGGGAATACCAGACCACCTGACCTGCCTCTTGAGAAACCTGTCTGCAAGTCAGGAAGCAACAGTTAGAACTGGACATGGAACAACAGACCGGTTCTAAATAGGAAAAGGAGTACATCAAGGCTGTGTTTTGTCACCCTGCTTATTTAACTTATATGCAGAGTATATCATAAGAAATGCTGGACTGGAGAAAGCACAAGCTGGAATCAAGAGTGCCAGGAGAAATATCATTAACCTCAGATATGCAGATGACACCACCCTTATGGCAGAAAGTGAAGAAGAACTAAAGAGCCTCTTGATAAAGTGAAAGAGCAGAGTGAAAAAGTTGGCTTAAAGCTCAACATTCAGAAAATGAAGATTATGGCATCTGGCCCATCACTTCATGGGAAATAGATGGGGAAACAGTGGAAACAATGGCTGACTTTATTTTTTGGGGCTCCAAAATCACTGCAGATGGTGACTGCAGCCATGAAATTAAAAGACACTTACTCTACGGAAGAAAAGTTATGACCAACCTAGACAGCATATTGAAAAGCAGAGACATTACTTTGCCAAGAAAGGTCCATCTAGTCAAGGCTATGGTTTCTTCAGTGGTTATGTATGGATGTAAGAGTTGCACTATAAAGAAAGTTGAGCGCTGAAGAATTGATGCTTTTGAACTGTGGCATTGGAGAAAACTCTTGAGAGTCCCTTGGGCTGCAGGGAGATCCAACCGGTTCATCCTAAAGGAGATCAGTCCTGGGTGTTCATTGGAAGGACTGATGTTGAAGCTGGAACTCCAATACTTTGGCCACCTGATGCGAAGAGGTGACTCTTGGAAAAGGCCTTGATGCTGGGAAAGATTGAGGGGAGGAGGAAAAGGGGACAACAGAGGATGAGACGGCTGGATATCATCACCAACTAGATGGGCATGGGTCTGGGTGGACTCTGGGATTGGTGATGGACAGGGAGGCCTGGGGGGTCACAAAGAGTCGGACATGACTGAGCGACTGACCTGAACTGAAAGATGGTAGATATTCTGAGTACTTATTAGCTTAATTGAATTCTATGTCAGTATTTTAAATCTGTTTCAGAGGAACTTAATTTTAACCATATCCAGTTTTTTTGTCAGATAATTCATGGATAAGAAAGAACATTAAAGCATTAGCCCTGGTAATAAGTAGACAGAAGGAAAGAATTTAGGGTAGGATCAGAGGGTTAGAAGAGAGAAGAGCAAGAATGGAAAGACTTTAGAGGCACCACAAATATATTTTCAAGACCACAATTTGCTGAATGCATTTCTCATATTAGGAATAGGAAAGTGTTGATAATTGAATCACATTGGCGCTTTTGGACAAACTATTAATAATTTGATAAAAATGAATCTCTGATTCATGCCTCCCTTCTTGGCTGTGACCCATAATGGTTAGTAGAATTCATTTCTGTGGGAAAACATGTAGCTGTGTACAGCTTGTGATATGATCAATGAATCTTTTTCTTTCTCCCTTTGTTGTTGTTGTTGTTGTTGGTTTGTCGATCTTATTCTGCATGTACTGAAAATGACCATCGTGACTTTAGGTCTCTGTCTCAACGAGGGTTCATGTGCTACAGTTAAAATTATCTTTAAAGTGCATCAACACCTTCAGTTCAGTCACTCAGTCTTGTCCAACTCCTTGCGACCCCATGAAGCACAGCACGCCAGGCCTCCCTGTCCATTAGCAACTCCCGGAGTTCACTCAAACTCATGTCCATAGAGTCAGTGATGCCATACAGCCATCTCATCCTCTGTCGTCCCCTTCTCCTCCTGCTCCCACTCCCTCCCAGCATCAGGGTGCTTTCCCGTGAGTCAACTCTTTGTATGAGGTGGCCAAAGCATTGGAGTTTCAGCTTCAGTATCAGTTCTTCAAATGAACACCCAGGACTGATCTCCTTTAGGATAGATAGGTTGGATCTCCTTGCAGTCCAAGGGGACTCTAAAGAGTCTTCTCCAACACCACAGTTCAAAAGCATCAATTCTTCGGTGCTCAGCCTTGTTCACAGTCCAACTCTCACATCCATACATGACCACTGGAAAAACCATAGTCTTGACTAGATGGACATTTGTTGGCAAAGTAATATCTCTGCTTTTAAGTATGCTATCTAGGTTGGTCATAACTTTCCTTCCAAAGAGTAGGTGTCTTTTAATTTCATGGCTGCGATCACCATCTGCAGTGATTTTGGAGCCCCCCCCCCAAAAAAAAGAGTCTCCCACTGTTTCCACTGTTTCTCCATCTATTTGCCATGAGGGACATGACTGCGTGTGATGGGACACCCAGACACAGAAGTGATGGGACCAGATGCCATGATCTTCATTTTCTGAATGTTGAGCTTTAAGCCAACTTTTTCAATCTCCTCTTTCACTTTCATCAAGAGGCTTTTTAGTCCCTCTTCACTTTCTCCATAAAGGTGGTGTCATCTGCATATCTGAGGTTACTAAAATTTCTCCCGGCAATCTTGATTCCAGCTTGTGCTTCATCCAGCCCAGAGTTTCTCATGATGTACTCTGCATATAAGTTAAACAAGCAGGGTGACACTACACAGCCTTGATGTACTCCTTTTCCTATTTGGAACCAGTCTGTTGTTCCATGTCCAGTTCTAACGGTTGCTTCCTGACCTGCATACAGATTTCTCAAGAGGCAGGTCAGGTGGTCTGGTATTCCCATCTCTTTCAGAATTTTCCACAGTTTCTTGTGATCCACACAGTGAAAGGCTTTGGCATAGTGAATAAAGCAGAAATAGATGTTTTTCTGGAACTCTTTTGCTTTTTTCCATGATCCAGCAGATGTTGGCAATTTGATCTCTGGCTCCTCTGCCTTTTCTAAATCCAGCTTGAACATCTGGAACTTCATGGTTCACGTATTGCTGAAGCCTGGCTTGGAGAATTTTGAGCATTACTTTACTTGCGTGTGAGATGAGTGCAATTGTGTGGTAGTTTGAGCATTCTTTGGCATTGTTTTCTTTGGGACTGGAATGAAAACTGACCTTTTCCAGTTCTGTGGCCACTGCTGAGTTTTCGAAATTTGCTGGCATATTGAGTGCAGCACTTTCATAGAGTCATCTTTCAGGATTTGAAATAGCATAACTGGAAACCATCACCTCCACTAGCATTGTTTTTAGTGATGCTTCCTAAGACCCACTTGACTTCACATTCCAGGATGTCTGGCTCTAGATTAGTGATCACACCATCATGATTATCTGGGTTGTGAAGCTCTTTTTTGTACAGTTCTCTGTATTCTTGCCACCTCTTCTTAATACCTTCTGCTTCTCTTAGGTCCATACCATTTCTGTCCTTTATATAGCTCATCTTTGCCTGAAATGCTTCCTTGCTGCTGCTGTTGCTAAGTCACCTCAGTCGTGTCTGACTCTGTGCGACCCCATAGATGGCAGCCCACCAGGTTCCCCCACCCTTGAGTTTCTCCAGCGAGAACACTGGAGTGGGTTGCCATTTCCTTCTCCAATGCATCAACGTAAAAAGTGAAAGTGAAGTTGCTTAGTCGTGTCCAACCCTCAGAGACCCCATGGACTGCAACCTTCCTGGCTCCTCTGTCCATGGGATTTTCCAGGCAATAGTACTGGAGTGGAGTGCCATTGCCTTCTCCAGAAATATTCCCTGGTATCTCTACGTTTCTTGAAGAGATCTCTAGTCTTTCCCATTCTGTTGTTTTCCTCTATTTCTTTGCATTCATCATTGAGGAAGGCTTTCTTATCTCTCCTTGTTATTCTTTAAAGAATACCATAACATTTTGTTTTTTTGTGTGTGTGGGGGAGCTATTAATATTTCTTGCAAAGGGAATCAAACAACATATGGTGAAAACCTGTGCTTTTTTTTTTTTCACAAACTGAGTAGGACCGGACTGGGAGAAATTGTGAGGTAAAAGAATTTGGCCTGAAGTTTTTTTGATTCCCTCACTCCCAGCAGCCCAGATAATACGTCATATTCCTTTCCCCCCCATCTTCTATTCAACCCTCTGTCTTTTGGTCTCAGAAACAAATATAATAAATCTCTTCACTCTGAGGTATCTCTGTTGGTTGTAACACTATTACAGATTTTTACACAGAAAAAAAGTCTGCAATAGTTTTAAGCCTACAAATGAACATCTAATTGTGGAAGGTATGCCATAAAGAAGTTAGCTGAAGGAGAATTTCTTTAGACCCAGTTTCAGGCTTCCTGCCAAAGTTTGCCTTGACCTTTGAAGATGATGATCTGAACTTTTCTGAAGAAAATATATAATTTAGAAGATAACTGGAAAACAGTTAATTCAATATG
Organism: Aepyceros melampus; assembly: GCA_006408695.1. Classification (NCBI taxonomy): domain Eukaryota; kingdom Metazoa; phylum Chordata; class Mammalia; order Artiodactyla; family Bovidae; genus Aepyceros; species Aepyceros melampus. Next base: position 94,479 of record SJXQ01004153.1, on the reverse strand, counting down.
GCAAAAATTCCAGTTGTTTTTAGTTTTTGGTGTGTCTTTTGATTTAGTATTTTTTCCTTGACAGTTTCTTGGAGGATGTTTTGTTCAGAAGAGCACCTTCATTTTCAGGATGCCTAAAAGAAATATTCTCCTCCATCAGTTAAAATAGCTGCTGTGGTGGGGCTTAGGAAGGGAAAGGTTAGCGAGTAAGAAGTAGCTGTCTGGGGAGGGAGGACCAGAAGCTATAGAAGCTCTCAACTCAGGAGAACGAAGGTTAGCATAAGGAAAAGTCACATTGAACCAATTATTCTCTCCATCTCTCTGTGGCTCCTCCAGTGCCACCACCAGTCATCTGATTTCCACTGACAATCTCACCTTTATCATTTAACATAAGTGCTCTTAACAAAGGCATCCTACTCTCGCTCCCTTTGTTTGAAGAAATAAATGAGAATGTTTCACAACTAGCCCAACTGAACAGGTTGAAAAAGCAGATGTTAAGTTTAAATGCCACACATGGCTACTTTTGGATCTTGAAAAACCCAATGGTAAATGACATTAGGCATACAATTTTTAGCCTTATTTATAATATAACATTTACCATCTCCTCATTGTCAGTGTTACTTCCAAAGGATTTTGATGGAGGATCTGACTTAAAGCCATTAAAGCCCCTTTGACTTTGAACACATATTTTGCATAAGGAAATCAAAAAAATTTGGAGTAGATTCAAATAAAAGTTTTCATCCTGAAGTAGTGTTTAGATGATTTGAAGTTACTCATTTAAAAATTTTGCAAAATCACTTGGGTCTGTACTTCTTGGTTTTCTTCTTCATTCATTAACTAAACAAATATTAATTAGGTACTTAGTATGGATCAAGTATGGTGACAAATTGTTGGAGATATAAAGATAGCTTTGAAGAACTTCATAGTTTGGAGGGCAAGATAGTCTTATGAAATAATAATTAAAAAAACAGAGTCATTGTTACTATCAAAAGAGGTATAAACAAAGGGTGACTCCAAAGGAGCCTCGGCCTCTGAGGAAAATGCAGGGGGAATCAGGGAAGGCTTTATTAAAAGGTATTATGAGAGGGACATGGAAATTAGACAAGAGTACAAGAGGTATTCAGGCTGCAGGGCAACAGGTGCACAGATTCATCACAGCAAATGCAGCAACATAATGTTGTAACATCATAGCAAATGCACGCAACTGTATTTGGCAGATTGTATGTGACAGCTGGTTTTCTTCCATCAGCACTAGACAGTTGTGCTGGCTTTTTTGGTACTGCTGGATGTGGGATGTAAACACTAAGGAAGGGTGTGGGCACACAGATTGGATACATAAAAGACCACTTCCCCCACCATCCTCAGGTGCTATAAACAGTTACATGATACCATGGTTGAAACAAACAGGCAAACGATGATGCAAGGACTCAAATGTGGCTCAAGACCAATTGTCAGCAGTGGATCCTAGTGGCCTGAGCCCAGGACATGGCCTGGGAGTGGGGTAAGAGTCACTCGAGTCTGCCATTCTTGGGGTCTAGTCTCATGAGATCTAAGGAAGCCAGAAGGAGTGGTTCACTTGTCCAGCCACTGTCCGGGAACCCACGTTTGGGCCAGTCTCTTTTTACCCATAGGTGTCAGTTTCTAAGATCCTCAAGATCTAGTTGATCCCAATGTAAGGTAGAGAGTTGGAGAGCACTTAGAAAAGAAGAAATAGGTTCAGGATCCATCTGGTTCTCCACCCAGGCTCAGGGCATTTTGTCCAGACAGCAGTGCAGAACCCAATTTGTCCCACACACTTGAGAGGAAGTCAACATTTTGAAGGAGGCAAGCCTACCTCAAAAATCACAGGGACTCAAGCAGTGGCCCTCCTTTCTCATATCTGCCCATGTTCATAGTCCCAATTCCATTGCTTACAAACTCTGTGCTCTTAGAAAAGTTACTCAGCTGAGCCTCAGTTTTATCATAGGTAAAATGGGGATAATGCCTTACAAAGATGTGAAAACTATATAAACTAATATATAAAGTGCCCCAAATATAGAAAATGCTTGGTAAAATTGACTATTATTAGCAATTCTTCCTTGGCCAGGGGTATGGCTAGGGTCAAACTAAGTTTTTTGAATACAGAAATAACTGGCTGTTATTTAGGAAATTCTTTCTTGTACATAGAAAATATGTTTTTCCTGGGTATACAAATGATTATTTTAGAAAATATGAAAATATGCAAAAACATTAATTTATTCACAGATACTTATTAAGTATCTACTGTGAGCTGCAGTGCTGCTTTTAGACAAATAAAGTCCTTCTCCTCTTAGAGGAAAGTGTTAGTTGCTCAGTCATGTCCGACTGTTTGCCAGCTCATGGATGTAGCTCGCCAGGCTCTTCTGTTCTTGGAATTCTCCAGGCAAGAATACTGGAGTGGATAGCCATTCCCTTCTCCAGGGGATGTTCCTGACCCAGGGATCAAATCCAGGTCTCCCCCATTGCAGACAGATTCTTTACCATCTGAGCCACCAGGGAAGCCGCCTTTTAGAGAAGAGATATATAATAAAATAGACACAAACAAATTATGTATATACATTTATGTGAGGTGAGGTGAAGGTGAAGTCGCTCAGTCGTGTCTGACTCTTTGCGACCCCATGGACTGTAACCTACTAGGCTTCTCCGTCCATGGGATTCTCCAGGCAAGAATACTGGAGTGGATTGCCATTTCCTTCTCCAGGGGATCTTCCCGACCCAGGGATCGAACCCGGGTCTCCCGCATTGGAGGCAGACGCTTTAACCTCTGAGCCACCAGGGAAGCCCCATACATTTATGTACACATACATAAATTATACACAGTATATCATAAAGCCAGATGGTGATAAGTATGAAGCAAAAAAATGCTGGATAGAAGGATGTGAAATGCCAAGAAGTTTAGAAGTAGCAGTTATAAATATGGTCAAGAAAGGCTTCACTAAGAAGGTAACATTTGAACAAGCTCATGAAAACATCTTGGAGGAAAAGTATTCCAGGCAGACCAACAGTAAGTCCAAGAGTTCTGAGCAGGATTGTCCCTGGTGTGTGTGAGGAATAGCATGGAGCCCAGTATGACTAAGGTAGGATGATTGGTAGAGATAATTTGCAAAGAAAGAAAGACATGGACATAGAGGAATGCAGATAGTGTAGGGCCTTGTAGATCATAGGAAAGACCTTGGCTTTTATTCTGGGCCTTTCCTGATGACTCAGGGAAAGAAAGAATCCACCTGCAGTGCAGGAGACCTGGTTTGATCCCTGGGTCAGGAAGATCCCCTGAAGAAGGAAATGGCAACCTGCTCCAGTATTCTTGCCTGGTGAATTTCATAAACATAGGAGCCTGGTGGGCTATGGTCCATGGGATTGTAAAGAGTCAGACATGACTGACTAACAATTTATTCTGATTAACATGGGAAGCTACTGTTGGGAGAAACTATCTTTCATGGATTTCTTGCCCTCCTAGTTGTCTTGCCAAGTATGCCAAGAATGCAAGGTCCTGACCACTCTTTATGCAAGCTATTTCTCAGGGTTGTCTTTGTAATTAGCATCCTCGAGGGATAATGTGACATCTTCCACCAGAACAAAGATCAGGCTTGCTCAATACTTCCTACAAAATGGTGGAGGTTTTGACCTCAACGTTCGTCTTCTACAAAGAGACCCATTGTCTATGCACGTAATCATTTAGGCCCATTGTATTGCCCTCTTGGAACTTAGAGCATATGAGGAGCTGTTGCAAATATGCTGATACTCATGCTGCTTGCCAGTCTGTGAGTAATAAAATCCTTTTGGACCCAGGAGCCTTGTGTTTTCTGTTAACATCCATAAAATAGTAATAGGCTAGTTTATCAACTTGTAAGTAAGAAAAATAAGATCTTAAATTCTTCACAGTTTTTGGCAGCTATTGGAAAGTTTTTGATCAATAGAATGACATGACATGTTTTAAAATGGTCACTCTGACTACCCCATAGACTGCATACTTATAGGGCCAGGGTGAAAACGGAGACCTTCAAGGAGACAGCCACAGTAATCCAGCTGAGAAGAGGCGGTAGGTTGGATCAGGGTGGTTTTGTGATGTTAATGAAAAGTTAGTTAATGAAAAATTAGAATTCCTATTCTGAATATGTTTGGTTAAGTAGAATTTCAGACAGATTGGATATAATTTATGAGAGAAAGGGAATAAAAATGAAGATAAGATTTTGGTCCAAGCATTTGCCTAATGGTAAGATGGGAAAGAAAGGGGACTAAATGATTATTGAGGGGATCTAGAAATTAGTGGTTGTATTTTTACATTTATATTTGAGTTGCTTATCAGACATATAAATAGATGCTGAGTGGACAATTAGGTATCTGAGTCTGGCGTTCAGGGCAGAGGTCAAGACATGAGATACAAAAATGTAAGAAGAAAAATGCTTACATAATTCCACTTGCCAGAAGCAGACACTGTTAATTGCTGGTTTACTTTTCAGACTTTTTATGCAGATATATTATTTGAGCAGAAAGAATATTTTAAAAATATATAGGATCTTGGCCAAAGGCAATGATATTTTAATCTCTTAATAGGATTTGGAAACACGTTGTTGGAACTCTGACCCAGAGTCACTTTTTCATAATGATAGATCTGACAAGGTGTTGCCTGGGATTATAACGCAGACGTCCTGGCAGATGGATTTGATAGTTGCCATTCTGGAAATTGGGGTGGCTTTTTACCTGGACCAGACTCTGTGATTCAAAACACACTGCTTGTTGGCCAAAACCACTCCAACTGAAATTTCAAATGGGCAGACGTGGAAACCATGCTGGATAAGAAGGAATTGTATTTTTTCTACTCCAAGCCACATACTGACAGCTTCTTCCATGAACATTACCCTGTTGTGGGTTTTTCAGTGAATTCCTTTCAGGAGAATTCAGGACCTGAGGCTAATACAGAAATTTTGAAACAACAGTTACCCCAAGTCCCAGGTATGGGGGGAAATTTGTCAGCACAGCCTTTTCAGTGTCTGTACATATCTGTTACTGCATTGCTACTTTTGAGCATGGTGGTATGTTGCTGTGTTTCTCAAACTGAGTCTGCTTGGAAAATGCTTGGTAAAGCTGATCCTTTGTCAAGGGTCTCCTAAAGACCTTGTTAAAACACGTATTCCTAGGCCCCACCTTCAAAGTTTCAGTAGATATGATGTGATGTCCAGGAATTTAAATTTCTAACAAGTTCCCAGAGAAGGCTGCTGTTGCTGGTCTGGGGACCATCTTGTGAAGACCACTGGTTTAGTGGTTAAGAACATATACCCTGGAGCCAGCTGCCCAGTTCAAATCAAGGCTACAGCTTGGGCAAGTTACTTCTCTCTCCATGTCTGATTTCCATATTGATATAATGAGGGTAATGATTATATCCACTTCATAAGATCACTGTGAGAATTAGATAAATTGATTTATATGGAATACTTAGAACAGAGGTTGGCACACAGTAAATATGTGTTATTCTTCAGTAAGACAATGCTTTTGAAGAAGTTATAGTTATTCTCAGTTTCTGGGAAAAGTCTTGTTTTATTGTAAGCAAGTCTTGTTAATGTTTACATTGAGGGCATAATGAAAGATATGAAGAAACCGCATGAAACAGGTTAAGAGGTAAAAGACTTGAGGATGATCAGCCACATGGACATCCAGGCATGACTAGGCAGAAAAGGTGAAAGATCCAAGTCTAAATAAAGTAAATATGCCTCTTTTCCCTCTGCTAACTCATGTTGACAACTTCAGAGTAACAACCACATTTGCGTACACACACACACACACACACACAAGATGATACTCTGCCTTTTTTTTAATTAGTTTTTATTTTTTAGTTTGTTTTGCTTTGCAATACTGTATTCGTTTTGCTATACATTGACATGAATCAGACACGAGTGCACATGAACTCCCAATCCCGACCCCCACCTCCCCCCTCCCGCCCCACACCCTCTCTCTGGATTATCCCCGTGCATCAGTCCCAAGCATCTCTGCCTTTTGCATCCAAGATGTTCATATGGTGATCATTTAGTCATTTTTTCCATAAACTTTTTTTTATCCTGTGGTTGAAGTGACTGGCTTCACTTTAAGATCAGGTTTGTTGATATTTAAGCAGTTAAGTAATTTTTTGGCCGTCCTATCATTGAGGCCTCTGTGCAACTGTTGCGAAGTCAGGAAATCTTGCACATCAAGTGTAATTATTTCAGCATTGGATATTTAATGCAGTTTTCTGAGCACCGCATATAGTAATAGGTAGGTTAGATTAGCCCCTGAAGTTTAGGTTTCTAGGATATATCATCTTTTTCTTTTCCCCTAAACAAAATTAAGGAGGGCTTCCCAGATGGAACAGTTGTAAAGAACCCACCTGCCAGTGCAGGAGTCTCAAGAGACACAAGTTTGATCACTGCATCAGGAAGATCACCTGGAGGAGAAAATGGCAACCCACTCTGGTATTCTTTCCTGGAAAAAGTCCATGGACAGAGGAGTGTGGCAGGCTGCAGTCCATGGGGTCATGAACTAGAGCCCATGCGGATGCAGAGTCAGACAGGACTAAGCATTAGCGCTAATCCAGAGTTGCTCTAGTGAGAATTTCATTGTGAACCACATTGAGAATTTGTGACAGAAATAGAATTGCCTTGATCGTTCTCCAAATTCCAGAAAGTCCTTCATGGCTCAATGTGCCTTTTGACATAAGTCTGGAAAAATTCAGCACTCACACTGACCCATCCAATCCCTTAGGAATTCCTTCAATCACCCTTCAAGGACATTTTTTTTCACTCAATTTTAGCAAGGTACTTTCATGCCAGTGCTCTGGAGCTTTAATCAATTTTAATGGTTTTTATCACTGAAACTTTGTATTTTCACATTCCATCCTTTGATCAAAACTCCATTTAACCCATTTGCTTTTCCATTACATGGTGGTCTTGCTACCTGCACTGCATTTACTCAGTTCCCTCACATCCTTTCCTCCCCAGCTGGGGCCCTGTAGTCAATCATTTTAATTTCATTCCCAGTAACTTGTTAAGCCTGTCTCGCTATCACTGTGATTCACCCAACAATCCTTTCTCCTTGGATTAACATGTGTTGAAGAAAGTACATATCTGGGCTCAACTGGTGTCATCACAAATCTGTGATTTATAATTTTTACTGAACTCCTAGTAGTGCACAAATGCAGACCTGGATTGTCAGTCATGTGAGCTGCTCCATGTCGTGAGCTACAGAGGAGGAGCAGCAGGGCCTATTTATTTAATGATGACTAATACTTCTCCAGAGGAGAGCTCTAGGAAGTCATCTAATGGAACAATAAAATTAGTCACAAAAGGCACAATATTTTTGGACCTTTAATAAAACTCACTACTTGCACTGCCAAAATTCCCTCTGCCGCCACATAGGGATGTGGCAACAGCCTTTCTGGAATCTGAACTTCAGTCTTCTTTGCTTCCTTGTGTCTTTCTTACTGCTTTCCAGCAACAGGGTGATATTTTAAACTGCTTAGAAATCATCTAATCATTTTATTACAAGCATGAGGCTTCTCAGGACCTGAACACTTACTTACCTTTGGGTAAATTGAAGGGCCCCATGTCATGGCTACAGATTTGTGTAGCCTTGATGTTTTCAGTCATTTACCTGGGCCCCATCTCTTCCCCACTCACATTCTTGATTGTTTCCGCTTTCCTAGTGCAATTCCCAAGTTGAAGTCAGAATACTACCTTTAGGATCCCTTTTGCTGAGGAATCTTGGAGGAATTGTGGCTCCTCCCTTGGCTGACCAACCATCTTCATCTGACCAGGACTGAGAGGTTTCTCCAGAGAAGGCAATGGCACCCCACTCCAGTACTCTTGCCTGGAAAATCCCATGGACAGAGGAGCCTGGTAGGCTGCAGTCCATTGGGTCGCTAAGAGTCGGACACAACTGAACAACTTCACTTTCACTTTTCACTTTCATGCATTGGAGAATGAAATGGCAACCCACTCCAGTGTTCTTGCCTGGAGAATCCCAGGGACAGGGGAGCCTAGTAGGCTGCCATCTATGGGGTCGCATAGAGTCGGACACGACTGATGTAACTTAGCAGCAGAGACGTTTCTCAGGATGCAGGACTCTCCATTCTGAAACCTAGATAGTCCTTCAGAAGCCAAGCTGTGCTGGTCCTGTGTTTATGTCTTGTTCCTCCCAGTTATTCCAAACTCATTTACATCAGAAAAATATTCTCATAACCTTAAAAAGCAGCCCTCTCCAAGTGCCTGTCACAAGTAACCTGTTCTCCTGTGGTGTTGTCATTTCTAAATCTGCAAACACTTCACACCAGTCAAAATGACTCTCATGAAAAAATCCACAAACAATGCTTGAGAGGGTGCAGAGAAAGGGAACTCTCCTACACAGTAGGAATGTAAATTGGCACAGCCACTATGAAGAACAGTACAGAGGCTTAAAACAGAGTTACCATATGATCCTAAGGGAAATCAGTCTTGAATATTCATTGGAAGGACTGATGCTGAAGCTGAAACTCCAATACTTCGTCCACCTGATGCGAAGAACTGACTCATTGGAAAGGACCCTAATGCTGGGAAAGACTGAAGACAGGAGGAGAAGGGGATGACAGAGGATAAGATGGTTGGATGGTACAATTAACTTGAAGGACATGAGTCTGAGCAAGCTCCAGGAGTTGGTGATGGACAGGAAGCCTGGTGTGCTGCAGTCCATGGGGTCACAAAGAGTCGGACAAAACTGAATGAAATGAATTGACTGAACCATATGATCCAGCAATCCCACTTCTGGCCATATATCCAGAGAAAAACATAGTCCAAAAGGACACATGCACTCCATTGTTCACTACATCACTGTTTACAAGAGCCAAGACATGGAGGCAGCATAAATATCTATCAACAGAGGAATGGATATAGAAGATATGTACATATATACAATGCAATATTACCCAGCCATTAAAAGGAATGTAATATAGAAACATGTATACTATCATGTAAGAAACAAATGACCAGTCTATGTTCGATACAGGATACAGGATGCTTGGGGCTGGTGCATGGGGATGATCTAGAGAGATGATATGGGGAGGGAGGTGGGAGGGGGGCTCAGGATTGGAAACTCATGTACACCCGTGGCGGATTCATGTCAGTATATGGCAAAACCAATAGAGTATTGTAAAGTAAAATAAAGTAAAATAAATAAATAAATAAATAAATAAAAATAAAAAATAAAAGCACTGCAGTTCCAACAGGGCAGAACAATTTATAATAAAATCACAGAGATAGAATCTAAAAAAAATATAAATAAATAAAAGGAATGTAATAATGCCATTTGCAGCAACATCAATGGACCTAGAGATTGTCATAGTGAATGAAGTAAGCCAAAGAGAAATATTATATGAATTCCTTGTGTGTGGAATCTAAAAATAAATGATGCAAATTAATTTATTTACAAAATAGAAACAGAGTTACAGACTTAGAGAATAAACTTACTATTGCGGAGGGGAAGGATGGGAGGAAGGGATAGCTAGGGAGTTTTGGATCCACATGTACCTGCTGCTGTATTTATTAACAAAATGGATAATCAACAAGGTTCTACTGTATAGCACAGGGAACCCTGTTCAGTGTTATGTGGCAGCCTGGATGGGAGGTGAGTTTAGGGGAAAATGGATACATGTATAGGTATGGCTGGCCCCTTTGCTATCTACCTAAAACTATCACAACATCATTAATTGACTATACTCCAGTATAAAATAAAAACTTAAATAAAACTAAATCTGTTTAAGCTTTTGTAAAAACTTACTAAAACTAGGTCTTAGTAACCAGTTAGATGTGTAGCAGCAAGCACCCTTTCTTCAAACATTTTACTTCTATTCTGCTGCTCTCCATTTAAGAGTATGGCATTCTCACAACAAAGTTGCATGTTCTTTGTCCTCTTGCAAGCATGCATGCATGCTAAGTTGCTTCATTTGTGTCTGACTCTGTGCAACCTGATGGGCTGTAGCCTGCCAGGCTTCTCTGTTCATGGGATTCTCGGGGCAAGGATACTAGAATGGGTTTCTGTGCCCTTTTCCAGAGGATCTTCTCAAAACAGGGATTGAACCTGTGTATCTCTTGTCTATCTGCATTGGCAAGCAGGTTCTTTACCGCTAGAGCCACCTGCGTGTGTCTTCTTACCACATTCCATATTGCCCTGCTTTCCCTCTACCCATCTCCCACAGCTGAGAGGCCCATCTAGAAAGAACAGCAATGGTTACATCAACATGGTTTCTCCTTCACCTCTGCTCCGTGTTCTGTAGTATCAACCTGTGACTCTTTTGGTACCTGTGACTTGATCGTGCTTTTATTACTCATTTTCCTATGAATTCTGGAAATTATTGGATAAGCTGGGTCATGACATCCATTTTGGGAGGGAACTGTATCCCCAAGTCTGATGTAGTACACATGTTCTTTTATTATCCTTCACAGTTTAGCAGATTCGTGTCCTGACTCATGTATTGAAAACATGGCCATTTCCCTGACCTATTGAAGATGATATTTCCTTCCCTATTTTTTACTGTTTTGACCCATTCAGTTGGCCTCAAGAGGAGGAGTGAAGGACAACACCTTTATTTGCTGTCTTCATAGAAGAAAAAAATTACCAGTTACACATTTTTTTCTATTTCTTCTTCAATTTTCTTTTTCTTCTCTTGGGCACATGTAGTGTACTGAGAACCCATGTAGACAAGAACCCATGGGATTCTTGGGGACTCTGTTGAGGCTTTCATCTCAACCTGACAACATAGAGACAGGCTAAGCATAGGTCAGTTTATTTGTTTTCAGTAGTTTTTTTGATTCTGCCACTTCCTTTTTTCCTATGTCAAAGAAAAAAGGTATCAAATAAATGACATTTGGGAATTCTTTAAACATTAGCATGAAAGTCTTTCACAAAATTCTTAGCAGTCATGCATTAAACATTTTTTCCATCTCTTTTTGAAAAAGGACAGGTTAAAAATCCAAGATCTCCCTGACTCTAATGAAAACATTTTGTGGAAAATCAGTGAAAGGTTTCTATACTTAAAAACATAAGACATGGCATTCTGTCTCTGAGAGACTTGAAATTTCCATTTAAAGAAAATTGTGATGATGCATATGTATGTCTTTGGTTCCCAAATAACTATAAGAAAGAAATGTTTCTGTATGGTTGAGTACACATCTTGAAGTTAATGAAATTGCTATAATTAAAAATCTACATATTCCCCTTATAATCTGAAATTTACAGTTCTATGTACTAGCTTTCAAAATGTCAAACATTACTGAACATTTGTTACTTTATGATTTGGTAGTAAAACTCTTTCAAAAGTTAAACTCTGCTCTGTAAAAAAGAGCTAAGTTAATAATTCAAGCTATGTTAGCAGAACTGAAGATTTATTTTATTTGACTGGTATGGGAATGGGGAAAAACAAATGAGGAGAACTTTATGAAACTAGTCTAATTCTGAGACTGCAAACTTTGCAAATCTGGTGACATTAAAAATAAAAAGAAATTAGTAAAGTAACATTATTTTCCTCAAAATTACTTATCTTCTGAATTAATCTTTCTGTGCTATGTCCAATATTATCAAGTCATTTTTGAGTGTCTACTGTGTCCCAGGCTTGGGAAGTAAAAGGGAAACTCCTTCCTTGAGGGAGCCTATACTCATATGCCTCGTGTGATTATGGACACTGTGCTTTGGAGTTTTTGGAATACCCTTCAATTTAGTTGTCCAATAAATTCAACTGTATATTTTGGAAACTATGGTTACTAAATCTAAGCTAGACATACAGCTTTTCTCTGAAAAATGAGACCTTGACTTGTTACCTGAGACTTAAGATTCTGCCCCTTGCCCTCTGACGTATTATAAGCATATTTGATTTGATATTTTTATACATTTCTTTCCTTTCCCTTTCCTTTTTCTCCCCCTTCTCCTCCTTTCCTTTTCCTTCTCCTTTAAGCAAAGCTTACCATTGTGAACGCACAATGACATTGTCAGGGCATCAGATCCCTGAGTTTTCTTCCTACAGTTTTGGTTTTTTGTCCTTCACCTTCTCTAAATCCTCCTTCTCTAATTGCCCTTAAATCATTAGCTTTCCACAGGACTTGCATTCTTCTTTAACAACATGCTCTTCTTAAACTGTGTCAATCCATTTTCATAGTTATAAATACCATTTACTGACTGACTCCACCATGGATTTCTCTGTATGGGATCTCTCCTCTGAGCTCAATTTAGGAACGACCCAAATTTAAACCCTGGCTCTTCCCCTCTTCAGCTATATGATGAACTTGGGCAAATTTTTTGACCTCTGTATGTTCTAGTTTTTTCATGTGTTTAATAATAGTATAAAACTTGTACATTTGTTTTGAGGGTTAAATGAGTTAGGGCAGGAAAATTGGCTTAATAATAATATATAACACCAGGAGTTATGTAGCCTGAATTACTTACATCTTAGTTGTGCTGCTATAATAAAATACCACAGGATGAGTAAACAACAAACATTTCTTTCTTACAGAACTGGTGAAAGGTATGCTTTCTGGAGGTTGGAAATTCCAAGATTAAGATACCAGCAAATCCACTGCCTAATAAGGGACACCTTGCTGGCTTGCAGATGGCTGTCTTCTGTATCTTCCAGACCAGAAAGGGAAGGCAAGCTCTTGTGTCTCTTATAAGGGCACTAACCTCATTAATGAGAACTTCACCCTTGGTCTAATTACCTCTTCGGTAATTTAAAGGATTTTGCCTCATTATACCATTATATGTGGGCTTCTCAAGTGGCACAGTGGTAAAGAACCTGCCTGCCAATGCAAGAGATGCAAGAGATGAATGTTCAATCCCTGGAGTAGGAAGTGGCTACCCACTCCAGTATTCTTGCCTGTTAAGTCCATGGACAGATGAGCCTGCAGGCTAAAGTCCATGGCATTGTAGAGTCAGACATGACTGAGGGCACACCATTATATGAGGGGTTAGAACTTCAGCATATGAATTTTGGGAGTGACATAAACAGTCAGTGCATAATGATATATAAACCTCTTATACATATAAACCCACTTAGATCTAGAGTGCGGTTAAGTCATCAATAACTATTGGCTATTATACCCAAATACCTACCCTACTTCCCTGCCAGGTCTTATCAAAGCATCTCAAACTTTGAGTGTCCCTCTGTCCTTTTGTGTCTTGCTTTTTCCCATATCAGGAAAGCACAAACTTCCTTGTTGTTATCAAGTCAGAAGCCAAGGATCATAGTTCTCCTTGATAGTTGCCCCTGGTGTTCTAGATATCAGTAACTTCTCTTAGTCTAAAAAATTTAGAAATTCAGTCACTTTTCATTTTCTCCCTCAACTCTCTGGCCAAGTTCTTGTTTGTCATTCTCTGAATCTTAGTAGAAGAATTCTAACTGACTTTACCACCTGCTCTTGTACCTCCCACACCTGATCTTTGTGATCCACTAAGCTCAACATTCAGAAAACAAAGATCTGGCATCTGGTCCCATCACTTCATGGGAAATAGATGGGGAAACAATTGGAAACAGTGTCAGACTTTATTTTTGGGGGCTCCAAAATCAGTGCAGATGGTGACTGCAGCCATGAAATTAAAAGACACTTATTCCTTGGAAGAAAAATTATGACCAACCTAGATACCATATTCAAAAGCAGAGACATTACTTTGCCAACTAAGGTCCATCTAGTCAAGGCTATGGTTTTTCCAGTAGTGATGTATGGATGTGAGAGTTGGACTGTGAAGAAGGCTGAGCACCGAAGAATTGATGCTTTTGAACTGTGGTGTTGGAGAAGACTCTTGAGAGTCCCTTGGACTGCAAGGAGATCCAACCAGTCCATTCTGAAGGAGATCAGCCCTGGGATTTCTTTGGAAGGAATGATGCTAAAGCTGAAGCTCCAGTACTTTGGCCACCTTATGCGAAGAGTTGACTCACTGGAAAAGACTCTGATGCTGGGAGGGATTGGGGGCAGGAGGAGAAGGGGACGACAGAGGATGAGATGGCTGGATGGCATCACTGACTCGATGGACATGAGTCTGAGTGAACTCCGGGAGTTGGTGATGGACAGGGAAGCCTGGCGTGCTGCGATTCATGGGGTCACAAAGAGTCAGACATGACTGAGTGACTGAACTAACTGTCTATACTGTACATATCAGTACACATGTCATTGCCCTGCATGAAATTCTTCTCCTCTGAACTGAGGAGAAGACATCTATCCCTAGGGAAGAGGAGGCTGAGGAAAAGCTAGTAACTAAATTGGGAATTGGAGTGAGAAAGGGACTGCCTGCTCGAATGCCTAACTATTATCTAGACATAGGAATAGATGGTGGGAAACTGAGCTGGGGCTAGGTCAAAGGGATTGTGATGAGTAATCCAAGGTAGATAATGGGATAAAGTACTGCCTGTGTGTTTCAAGAATGTAGATGAGAATGAAGCTATCACTGGAGGGAGTAAACAAGCTGACTTACAGACCTCAGACAAGCCAGCTTAAAGTAATCAAAAGTAGAAACAATGGAGCCAGGAGAGTTGAAAGAAGGCCAGCCAATAATGGAGCCAGTCAGGCACAGTAGCTGAGAATGTGTATTTCAAGATTACTGTTTTAACAGACCAATTTGGCATTTCCTGGACAGCTCTGCCTTGAGTGTTGTCTCTTCTTTTTAGAGGCTGTACTCACTCCAGTGTTCTTGCCTGAGAATCCCAGGGACGGGGGAGCCTGGTGGGCTGCTGTCTATGGGGTCACACAGAGTCGGACACGACTGAAGCGACTTAGCATCATCATCATCATCAGCAGCAGCAACCTTCTGATCTTACAAGCAAAGCTAAAATGAATAATTTGTGCATATATCAGTTCCAAATATAAATCAGATTATATTTATAGAAGTAGTTTTTCTGGGTCAAAGGATATGCACATTTTTTATTTGAATTGCCATTGTTAAATCAGCCTTCTCAATGACTGTTTCAATTTATACTCCCTCTGGTAATATATGGAAATGCCTGTTTTTTCCACACTTTGGCTAGACTTTTTTTGAAAATAACAGTTTGTGATATGTACCAATCTGACAAGAGGGAAAGATCTGTAGCTGCATGTGGTTAAAAGTTATTTGAGGACTTCACATTGTGATATGAGTTGTGGATAATTTTTCTAATTTTATTTTGCCTTCTATAGATTTTCTTTTTAACCTTGATAAAATTTTTGGTAGTTGAAGTTATCAATCTTTTATTTGGCTTCTCAGTTTTGTGTTACATTTAGAAAAATTTCACTCCAAGCTTATTTTATATGCTCCTTCCATATTTTCATTTGGAGATTTATACTTTTTATTGTTGATGACAGCATTTATGAATAAACTGCATTTTGTTCATTGATTTGAAATGTTGCTTTTATTGTATTTAACATACAATGTCTCTTTGTGTGTTTCACCTATTACTGGATTTCCTTTTCCCACTATTAGTTTTCTATTATTATAGCAAATTATATGCTTTTAATTGTAGCTTTATGACATTCATGTACTGGCTTAATTATTTAGTTTTATAATATGCTTTTACTTCTGAAAAACTGATAATCACTCAATACTTTTGAGTTTCCCTAGTGGTTTTTCTTTGTTACTTTTCTATATGAACTTTAGAATCAGCTTGTTTAACTTGCTGGGTGTTTCCATGGTGTTGAATCTTCCTTCCAGAGGACACGGACTTTCTAGTTGTTTCTGTCTTATTTTGTGTCCTGCAGGAGAATTTTAAAGTTTCTTCTAGAGAGATCTTGAAGGTTTCTATTTAATTTTATTCCTAGATTTTTAAAAAATCATTTGTTTTTGTTGAAGTCTAGTTGATTTATGATGTTTCAGGAGTACAGCAAAGTGTTTCATATATATGAATGCACAGATAGATTCTTTTTCCGATTCTTTTCCATTATAGGTTAAGATATTGAATATAGTTCCTTGTGCTATACAGTAGTTTGTTATTGTTTATTTTATATATAGTAGCCTGTAACTCCAATATTTTTGTTGTTATTTTACTTGCTTATTTTACTTGTGACAATATATCTTAAAGATGCATGAAGTTTTAAAAATTTCTATACATTAATTTTATATCCACCTATTTTGCTGAATTCTTTTACCTTGTCATTTGGTTCTCTGGATTTTTAGTAGCTCTAGGTTTTTAAGCAAGATGTAATCTTAATCCCTTGTTATTTACTTTTTCTTTTTAAAAATATATGTAATAGACATTTAAAACAAACTTGTGGTTACCGAAGGAAAGAGGTTGGGGAGTGATAAATTAGGAATTTGGGATTAACAGATATACATTACTATAAATAAAATAGATGAACAACAAGGACCTACCATGTAGCACAGGGAACTATATTCAATATCCTGTAATACCTTAGAAAGGAAAGGAATCCGAAAAAGAATCATATATTTCTGAATCAATTTGCTGTACACCTGAAACAATATAAATCAACTACAGTTCAGTTAAAAAGTTAAAATAAATAAAAAATGAAACAAATATATATATATGTATATAAATTCTTATTTCTTATCTTTGGAGATTCATAATCTTGGAATGGGTTTTGAGATCTGCATTTTACATAGCTTTGTAAGTAATTTTCAGTCCTACCAAGGACAAGAAAAGATCAGCTAAAAATACTGAGTCCTAGCTGGTTGATGTAGCCATGTGTTCTAGGAAAACAAACTCACTCAGAAGGACAGTGCAAATAGTGGAGTGCAGTTTATTACACTGGTGGGCCCAAGGCAGAGTCTCCTCTTAGGCAAGGACCCTTACCAGTTTTTGTGAAAACCATATATACCCTAAGTGTACATGCCCAAACCCACCTCCCCAAATTCCCTGAAACTTGTCTAAACTAAGGAAAAGAAAGATACAATCAAAGTTAACCCGTGATTCATATGCCTTAAGCCTAGGTAGTTAACAGTGGATAATTATCAATAGGCCTGTGGTTATACCCCAATAAGCATAATAGAATTTATGATTCCATTCAGTTACACAGATAATAAAGGTATTCTTTTAGGCGATGGAAAGTCCAGGTACGAGCCCTGGGGTTCTTCCATCTGGGTGGGGTAGGGGGTCTGATTTTCCAGTTGGTGTGTCGTTTCCTTAGATACTGGGCATACAGCTCAAAGTCCACAGTCCAGCCCAAGATGGAGTCCTGCTTTCAAGATGGAGCCTGTTCTGTCTGTTTCCTCCTTCACTGATATTAGAGTTAGCTGTAAAACTGGGGATTCATATTTTTCTGAACATTAAATGTGTTTATGAAATTCTGGATTACAATCATAACAGTTTGTTGCTTCTTTCTTTCTAGTTCCTTATTTCCTCTCTCTCTCCTTCCCTCCCTCTCATAAAGGGAAACACTAATAGTACAACATTGATATAAATCAGGGCTAGGGCACACACTCTGTTAACTTTCTCTTCCTGAGAGTTTATTTTTCATCAATGTGTTGGTTTTATGCTCTGATAATTTGTCTTCATGTCTTTATAACAATGGAATAAAAAATTGTGGAATTTTTTTTTTATTGACAAATTTTATGTGAAAAAGAAAAGGAAATCCAGGTCACTCAGCTGCTTTGGTACAGGTTTTGCTGTATTACAACAGCTTTTAAAATGTTTCTCTTTAAACATGGCTTAAAAAAAATCAATTGCATAATTTCCTGTTCAGCAATAAATGCTCTGATATCTGCACCTATTTTTTCTTATTCTAAAGCCCTTAAAAATTATTATTCTTCCTTTCAAGGGGAGAGGCTGACAACAACTCTATAGATAAAATGCTAAACTGCAGGGTATGCAGGAATTTTAACTCAGACCAGAAGAGAAATCATGAATATATTCTTGAACCCTTAGTTATTCAAAATACTTGAAACAGAAAGGCAAACCTAACAGGGACCCACAGAAAATAAACAGAAGTGTTTTGCATTCCTGGGACTACCCTGTTGCACTTTCTCTAAATTTTAATGAAAGGTTTTCATTTTCCTTGACATGTGTTACCCTTTTATAGTGATGTTTTGAAAAATATTATTTCATATGGGAAGTGAGTAATTTTGTTAAAAGTCAAGTAGGTCTTTTGGGTTACTAATTGAATGATATTTTTGTAGATGTTGAGGGAAGTTGAGAAGTGGTTGTACTAAGGGGAGTTGAAATTAATCTGGGGTTTTTCAGACATGGTTTATTTATGAAAATACAGGAAAACTGATTATTTCCAGACCCTTTTGAGTGTACTTTTTATCTTTGTTTATTGATTTTCAATCTCAAAGTCTTTATCAGTCTTCTGTGTGGCAAGTGAGATTGTTCCACATAGTTTGGATGCTTTCAGTTTTTAAAGGACTTTAGCATCTTTTGGAAGTTTTAGATAGCCTCTGTGTCAGGCCCCTCTAAGTCTATTGATATCATCTTGGTATACTTTGCTGAGTAATTTAACATTCACATATCTTCTTTTTCTGTAATGAACTAATCCTGGGTTGCTTGTCATTACCTTCAAAGTATCATTTTAAGACAGAAATGAAAGTCAAGTCTTTTTCTAGTTGTCAGAGAATAGTGATTAGAGTCAAATGTTAATTCTTAGAAGAGGGAGGAGAGAAGAGATGGGAAAAAAAAAAAAAAAATTAGCAGGATCCAAACTTTAGCCTGAAATTTCTAACTAAAGCCAAACTAAATCCACTTGGATTTAGTGTTCTGAAGCCTTGAAAATGGTAAAAAAAAAAAAAAAAAAGGATCAAGTACTGAAAATTACACATTGAAAGGGGATAAGTACAAAATCATTTCATAAAATAGCCCTAAGAAAGACATTTTAAAGTGGATTTTGAAGACTTAAATTAACTTTTGTGCATTTCTTTTCTCTCATCATTTTTCTTTCACTTTTTTCCTGAGTATTAATTGTTTACCATCATCCATTTAGACAAACATGGTATATATGCAGAAGCTAAATGGATGCAAATCAGTTTGCAACAGAATAGATATGTAAACACAATTAAAATGAATGAATTCCAGGCTTGAGTAATAATTTTTTACTTCTTTTAAATAAAAAGTTTTCTTTCTATTTTCAAAATTTTATTGTGAAAATTTCCAAACATATAGATGAGTAAAAAGAATGACACAATGAACACCTATATCTATATTTAATATTTAAATTATATATATATTACCCATTGTACCTATATTTAATACTCATTATTAAATTCAGTAAGAATTAATATTTTACATACTGCTTTCTCTTGCTTATTATTTTCTAAACTTTTCATTTCAAATTAGATTCATAGGAAATTGCAAAGATTGTACAGAAGTCTAGTGTGCCCTTTACCTGGTAGTGACTATTACTTTAAAAATCCTAATATGTTTCTTTTGATGAAAGTATATTTGCATTTCTTTTCCCTCAACTTTATTGAGATAAAATTAATATATAACACTATATAAGTTTAAGGTGTACAGTGTGATGACTTGATATATGTAAATACTGTGTTTACCACAATAATCTTGGTTAACACATCCATAACCTCCTATAATTACCTTTTTGAGTGTGTGATGTAGTAAAAACATTAAAGATATTCTCACTTATCAACTTTTAAGTACATAATACAATATTATTAACTTTAGTCATCATGTGTAAATTAGATTCCAGAATTTATTCATCTTATAACTGGAAGTTTGCACTCTCTGACTAAAATTCATCATTTCCTCACTCTCAGGTTCTGGAAACCACTATTCTATTCTCTTTGTGAGTTGACTTTTCAGATTCTGTGTATCAGGGATATCACACAATACTTGTCTTTCTCTGTCTTATTTAACTCAGCATAATGCTCTCAAGATCAATCCATATTGTCAAAAATGGCTAGGTTTCCTTGTTTTTATGGCTGAATAATATTCACATAAATTTCACATTTTCTAATCCATTGATCTGTTGACAGACACTTCAGTCAGTCAGTCATTCAATTCAGTTGCTCAGTCATGTCTGACTCTTTGTGACCCCATGGACTGCAGCATACCAGGCTTCCCTGTCCATCACCAACTCCTACAGCCTACTCAAACTCATGTCCATTGAGTTGGTGATGCCATCCAACCATCTCATCCTCTGTCATCCCCTACTCCTCCCACTTTCAATCTTTCCCCGGCATCAGGGTCTTTTCAGATGAGTCCGTTCTTTGCATCAGGTGGCCAAAGTATTGGAGTTTCAGCTTCAGCATCAGTCCTTCCAATCAATATTCAGGACTGACACTTAGGTTGTTTCTATATTTTAACTATTGTGAATAATACTACAATGAGTAGGGGTATGCAGATAATTTTTTCAAGTTCTTGTTTTCATTCTTTGGACTTATACCCAGAAATAGGCTTGCTGGACCACATGGTAATTCTATTTCTATTCATACTACTTTCTACAGTGGCTGTACCAATTTACATCCCCACCAAGACACAAGGGTTCCCACTTTGCCACATCTTTGTCAACATATGTTATCTCTTGTCCTTTTGAAAATAGCCATCCTAACAAGTGTAAAGTGATATCTCATGGTGTTTTTGACTGATGGCATTTTCTGTTGGTGTTTTCTCTGATGATTTGTGAGGCTGAGCCCCTTTTCATGTACCTGTTGATCATTTGTATATCTTCTTTGGAAAAATGTATATTTAGTTCTTCTGCCCCATTTTAATTGATTTTTTTTTTTTTTGGCTATTGAGTCATATGTGTTTCTTATATAAGTAAAGTAAAGTTGCTCAGTTGTGTCTGACTTTTTGCGACCCCATGGACTGTAGCCTACCAGGCTTCTCTGTCCATAGGATTTTCCAGGCAATAGTACTGGAATGGATTGCCATTTCCTTCTCCAGGGGATCTTCCCAACCCAGGGATCAAACTCGGGTCTCTCACATTGTCCACCGGGGCTGGACCCCAGCAGACAGACGCTTAACTGTCTGATCCATCTATGTTAGATATTAACCCCTTACCAGAGGGTATATTTGCAAATATTTTCTCTGGATCCATTTGCTGTCTTTTCATTTTATTGATTGTTTCTTTTGCTGTGTAGACGTGTTTTAGTTTGATGTAGTCAAACTTGTTGAATTTTGCCATTGTTGCCTTTGTTTTGGGGACTTCTTTGGTGGCTCAGTGTAGGAGGTACGGGAGACGCAGGTTTGATCCCTGGGTTGGGAAGATCCCCTGGAGAGGGGCATGGCAACACAATCCAGTATTCTTGCCTGGAGAATCTCATGGACAGAGGAGTCTGTTGGGCTACAGTCCATGGGGTCACAAAGAGTGAGAAATGACTGAAGTGACTTAGTACACATGCTTGTGCTTTTGGTGTCATATCCAAAAAATTGTTGGCAAGACCAATTTCAAGGAGGTTTTCCCCTATGTTTTCTTCTAGTTTTAGAGTTCCAAGTCTTACATTTATTTAATTTTTGTGAGCAGTGCTAAGAGTCCAGTCTCATCCTTTTGCATGTGAATATCCAGTTTTTATAGCATCATTTATTGAAGAGTTACCCTTTCTCTATTGAACATTCTTGATTCCTTTATAAAGTACTTGTTGGTTGTAAATGCATAGGCTTATTTCTGGGTTCTCAGTTCTGTTCCATTTATCTATGAGTTTGTCTTTATGACAGTACTACACAGTTTTGGTTATTGTAGCTTTGTAATATAGTTTGGCATGCTGCAGTTCATGAGGTCGCAAAGAGCGAACATGACTGAGGGACTGAACTGAACTGAATATAGTTTGAAACAAGGAAATGTGATTCTCATAGCTTCATTTTTCTTTTTCAGAATGTGTTGGCTATAAGAGGTCTTTTGTGGTGTCATACAGATTTAGAATTGTTTGTTCTAGTTCCATGAAAAGTAACATTAGAATTTTTACAGAGATAGTATTTTATCTATAGAGGGCTTTGTGCAGTATGGACATTAGCAATATTCTTTCTGCTCACAAGATGAAAATTTGATTTATGTCTTTAATTTCTTTCATCTGTGTCTTCATGTTTCAGTGTATAGATTTTTCACCCTCTTGATTAAATGTATTTCAAAGGCTTTTAAAAATAGTTTTAATGTTACTGTAAATAACATGGTTTCCTTTTTTGAGTATTTTTGTTGTTGTTGTTGTTGGCATATAGAAGTGCAACAGATATTTGTATGTTTATTTTTATTTTGCAACTTTCTTGAATTTGTTCATTAATTTTAGCAGTTTTTCACTGTTTTTAGGGTTTTCTCTATATAACATCATGTCATCCTCAAATAGAGACAATTTGAATTTTTTTCTTTGCTGATTTGGATAACTTTTATTTTTCTTGCCTAACTGCTCTGGCCAGGACTTCCAATACTGTGTTGAATAAAAGGGATAAGCATAAGCATCTCTGTCTTATTCTTGATTCTAGAGAAAACTTTTTTTTATCTTTTTTTCATTAGTCTAGCTAAATGTCAATTGTATTCACCTTTTGAAATCTTTTTACCTTAACTTGTCAATTTTATTTACCTTATCCATTTTAGTTTGCTGATTTTTTATGTTATATTTTTGGTCTCTATTTCATTTACTTCTGCTCTAATTTTGTTATTTCCTTCCTTCTCTTAACTTTGGACTTAATGTTTTTCTGGTTTTGTGAGGATAAAGTTAAGTAATTTATTTGTCATCTTTCTTTTTACTTAATGTGGATATTTATCACTATAAACTTCCCTCTTAGAACTGCTTTTCCTCCTGCATCCCATAAGTGTTATACGTTATTTTCATTTATTTTCAGATAATTTTGATTTCTCTTTTGAGTGCTTTGATACAATGACTAATCAATAACATATTGCTTAATCTCCACATATTTGAGAAACTTTTCCAATTTTCCTTCTGTTATTGATTTCTAGTTTCATATTACTGTAGTAAGAAAAGATACTTAGTATGGTTTCAGTCTTCTTAAATTTGCTAAATCTTGTTTTGTGGTCTAACATATGATATATTCTGGAGAATGGTCCTTGTGCGCTTGATAAGAATAAGCATTCTGCTGCTGTTGGATGAAATATTCTGTATATATCTGTTAGGTTTATTAGATCTAAAGTGCAAAGTCTAATGTTTCCTTATGAATTTTCTGTACGGATAATCTATCCATTGTTGGAAGTGGAGTACTGAAGTCCCCTACTGTTATTGTATTATTGTCTATTTCTCCCTTTAGATTCGTTAGTGTTTGATTATATGTGTGTAGGTGTTCTGATATTGGGTGCGTATTTATTTGAATTGTTATATTCTCTTGATAAGTTGGCCCTTTATCATTACATAATGACATTTTTGTCTCTTGTTACAGCTTTTGCCTTAAAGTCTATTTCATCTGATATAAGATCAGCTACCCCTGCTCTCTTTGGTTTCTGTTTGCATTATATACTATTTTCCATTCTCCCATGTGGAAACTATGTGTATCTTGCCAAAATGAGTCTGTGGTAGGCAGCATATAGCTGTGTTTTATTTTTAAAATCCATTTAGCCATCCTGTACCTTTTGATTGGACAATTTGATCCGTTTACATTTGAAGAAATTCTTGATAGTTAAGAACTTACTAATGACATTTCATTGTTTTTTGACTTTAAGTAGTTCCTTTCTTTCTTTCTCCCTCTCTTGCTCTCTCTTGTAACTTAATGATTTTCTGTAATAGTATGCTTTGATTCCCTTCTCTTTATCTTCTCTGTATCTGCTGTAGGATTTTACTTTGTGATTACCAACATCTTATAGATAAAACAGTCTGTTTTAAGATGATAGAACTTAACTTTGATTTCATACAAAAACTTTTATACTTCTTTATTAAGGATTCTGAGGCGCTCTCAGCCATTTTATGTGGATATACCTGCCCTATATTTCTTGTGCCCTCTTGAAGAATTTTCAAGGTTATATATGCCTTCTCTGGATTCTGTAAGCCAGGCCAGGTGCTCAGTGTGTCTTATTTGCTTTCTATAGGGAGAAGGCAATGGCACCCCACTCCAGTACTCTTGCCTGGAAAATCCCATGGGTGGAGGAGCCTGGTAGGCTGCAGTCCCTGGGGTCGATAAGAGTCAGACACGACTGAGCAACTTCACTTTCACTTTTCACTTTCATGCATTGGAGAAGGAAATGGCAACCCACTCCAGTGTTCTTGCCTGGAGAATCCCAGGGACGGGGGAACCTGGTGGGCTGCCTTCTATGGGGTCGCACAGAGTCGGAGCT
>SJXQ01004153.1:0-70118 GCA_006408695.1 Aepyceros melampus | reverse complement strand
TGCTGCTGCTGCTAAGTCGCTTCAGTCGTGTCCGAATCTGTGCGACCCCATAGATGGCAGCCCACCAGGCTCCCCCGTCCCTGGGATTCTCCAGGCAAGAACACTGGAGTGGGTTGCCATTTCCTTCTCCAATGCATGAAAGTGAAAAGTGAAAGTGAAGTTGCTCAGTCGTGTCTGACTCTTATCGACCCCACGGACTGCAGCCTACTAGGCTCCTCCGCCCATGGGATTTTCCAGGCAAGAGTACTGGAGTAGGGTGCAATTGCATTCTCCACAGGTTTGTGTACTTTTCCCCAAACCTACAGAGTTGAGCCTCTTTCTGCATATATTCACTAGATGTCTGCTAAGGCTCACTCTCACTGCTGTTAGGGGTGCACATAGGGAGCTAGCTTGGGGTGTGTCGGGGAGAGGTGGTGGGAGTGAAGTATGTGGAGTGCTGGAGGAACCCATGGGCTAGCTGGGATGATCTGCAGGTGAAGCAGCTCCAGAGGCTCATGGATGGCCTTCTTGATGGCATCTGTAAAGCAGTTATTAGGACCTGCATTTCTTAGATGTGTTTCATTCAAGCCCAAGACACTGTTCTCCCAGCCACTCACTGCCCCTCAGCTGTGCAGCTCATGAAGCAGTATTATGGGTGGGCAAGAAAGAAATGGCAGGGACACACACAGCTTGGAAAATCAGGTGCTCACTCACATGTTCTTAGTTTCTCTTTGGCAGAAATCCATGGGCCAACAAGGTCTCTCTTGGCAGTTTGTGCACCCTAGGGAAAGTGACACAGGTAAAGCAAAACTGCTCCTTTTGACCTCTTCAGTGCATCCAATCTCAGGCTTTCTTTTGCTCCTTTGATATACTAGATCTTCTCCAACGAACTCTGGAAATCCACAATGCTCTCTCATTCATGGACAATTGTTAAAAATCTTTTTTTTCTGGGGAAAAAGATGGTAGAAAACTCATACAGCCATTTTGATGATTTCATCAAAAACCCTTATTTTTATTTAATAAAAACTTTCTCATGGCTAAATAAAATTGGCTTTATACAAACCCAATAATACTTGGAGCTGACCTTTGCATGGGCAAAACTAAACTAATAGCTCTGAAATATTTTTTTTCTCATTATTAAGCTTTCCTAAGCCCCATTTTTCTCCTCTCCATATCAACTCAAACATTTGTAGGCAGAAATGGAAAATGAAGGCTACAAGGAGGGACAATAAATAAAATGTAAAAGAAAGGCAAGATAGAGGGGGAATGTGCTTTTGGAGCTATTTAAGGAATAGAATTAAAATGATCAAAAACAAAAAGAAAACATATACCATCATTTACTCTTTTTTTTCCTCCATACTCTCCCTACCAGTCATCTTGGCACTGAAATATAAACTTGTTAATAACCAAGATAAAGTTTAGATCAAGATCAAGCCTTGGTTGTTTTCTGGTTTTAAATTTTTAATCTTCTTTTCTGCTGATAATTTTTTATGATCTGTTTGTGGATGTTCCAAAGATGAGTTAAACTAGTATAGTGGTAGACAGAAAAATAATCTTGATTCATAAAGGTGGAATGCATGTGAATGCATGCTCAGTTACTTCAGTCATGTACAAGTCTTTGTGACGCTATAGACTATAGCCTGCCAGGCTCCTCTGTCCATGGGATTCTTCAGGCAAGAATACTGGAGTCAGTTGCCATGCCCTCCTCCAGGGAATTGACCCAGGGATCAAACCCATATCTCCTGCATTGCAGGAGATTCTTGACCCATTGAGCCATCTGGGAAGTCCCAAAGGTAGAATAAACACATCTGAAATGCTTTGTACAATTTTCATTGAGTGGTAGCACTATAAATATGAAGAAAAGCTTTGGCCTCAGTATGGAAAAACTTTATTTGAAAATTTTCCTGCAAAATGGGAAATAACATATGTTACTTATGTCTTGGCATCTGGTCTTTAATTAGTAAGCCCTCAACAAATTATGGAACAAAATATTTCAATTAATCATAGAATAAGAGCACTCAACATCTTAAGGGACAAAAGAAGGACCTTCACATTCAGTGCTGATCATGTGCAGGCTGAGGGGAAGTTTTTGTCTGTTATGGGGTCTTTGGAAAAGCCATCCTTGTCACTTCTTGGAGCTTGTCTCCTAAGCACTGGAAGCTATAAACAGACTCTTTTATTTGGATGTCAAATAGCCATTGATATGTCCTAAGATTTTCCTTCTAGCAGATCATTTTTTTTCCTAACAGTATTTACAGATGAACTAAAAATTACAGAAGGGGCTCTAAATGATGTTTTGGATTTCTCTTTTTTCACATAATGGGAAAATAGAAAACAGAAGATAGAAGGGTGGAATGGATGAATTACTCCTTTTTGGCATTAAGTTCTTAGAAAGGTAACTAAGAAATGAATGCCCTTGGATTACAAGTCTAACGGGCTCCCTGGAGCTTCATAAGGTGTGGTCTTCAGAAAATTGCAAAGTGAAAGGGATCCATAGAAAGCTGCTTCATTTTAAAAGACAGGCATGGTTGAGAGCTGGGGGTGTGATCAATGTCTTGTCTTCTAAATTAGACAACACCATAAGATAGAGCAAAAGTTATCTCACATATTTGTTCCAGCTGTAGGAACCTCCTCCCCCCTCCGCCCATAGGAGCCCTCTCTTCCCTTCTTGTTCATGGAGTCTCTTCAAAAACATTCTTCCTCGAACTCTTAATATACTCTTTATACTCCTTTGTAGGTACTATCTCAACTCTCACTTTCTTCTTAACATTTGAGGGTTAAACTTACTAATATATATGGAATAGTGTTTGTGTGTGTGTTGGGTAATTCAAGTAACAATAATTCAAGTAGCATTTAACTCTATAGATTTCACATGCAACAATTTGTTCTCATAAGAATAATTTCATGGTGTCCATTTCTCAGAGAAGGAATTACCACTGAGTCATTCTGTAAAGAAAAGACACTTTTTTAAAGGTAAGAATTGCTTTCCAAATCTTCCCTGTTACCTAAAGGATAGTACATAGGAATTAACAAATATATTCTATTTTATTCAATCATAAAATCAACAGACCTATTTAACAAACATTTATCCACCATCTACTATATACCAGCATTATTATATTCTTTTGTTCTTAATTTTACAAATATCCTTCTCTCCTTTCTCGTATGAACATTTTGACTTACCACTGAATGAATGTGTCCTGTTTAAAATCAATCCTGGCTCCTCAGAGCAAAGCTTATGCATACCCAGATCCCAGAAACTTCTTCTTACCCACTGTTTTGTGATGGATGAGCAGTTAAGAGTTACTTTTGGGCAAGCATTTGCATCCTGATATAAAGAGCTTAGCAAAGTGTGTTTGGTCTAGAAATTGGTCAGGGTATTTTAGTGTTTAGACCATGAAATGGTACCCTGAGCCTTCTGTGTAAGAAGAGAAGAGATTTAGAAAAATAAGCAATAGAAGTCAAAACCAAGATTTTTGAATTTGAAGAATGTGTTTCAGTTCTATTTTTGGATAAAATTAGACTTCCTGTTTTTATCAGAGAAATGTCTCTTTTTCCTATTTGTTTTATTCTTTTCTATTTGTGTCACTCTTCTTGTGATTACTTCTAGGTTTTCAGAATATTTTTCAAAAATCCTAGGGTTAGAAGATTATTGATCATTAATTATTCTTTATTTCTTGAAAGTGCAGCATACCACATCAAGAATACACCTGTGTTAATAGTTAGAACATTTGAAAGTATTTACTCTAATAGATACTAGTTCTACTATGATGATACATGTTGTACATCTGTCTTACAAAATTTCTTATATTTTGATTTACACTTTTATTTCTTTACTCTTTGAGAAATCATTTGTTGTACCCTTTCTATGTTACTGCTTATTAATTTCTATGCCACACCTTGAGAATGTATGAATTGATTGAAATATTATCCTCAAGCCTGTTAAGAAAAAATATATGTTAAACAGAGTAAGTATAATTGCTTGTTGGAATAGCATCACAGTGATAAGGTCATGAAGAGGAGAAATTCATTTATTTTATTATTATTAGGTAGGGGTAAGTGAAGATATATCAAAGGAAGTGATACTTGAACTGAATATGGAAGCACAAATACGTGAGCATTAGATAAAGACGTGGAGAGCAGCAGTGTGGTATGGCATGTAAAGATTTTCTAGGCTTGTGAAGAAGACTAAGGAGCATAAAAAATACTGTTTGTTAAGGGAAATATGCCTTCTTTATTCTTTCACTTGAAAAATATTTAGTGCCTGCTTTTACCACACTTCATGTTAGGAGAAACAAGGATAATCTAAAACGTTCCTTAAAGGAGAAGGTAGCAACAGTTAAGTCCAGAAAAGAAAACAGCATCATGTTAAGAAATACATTTTTATCCTGATAGTGATAAAGAATCACTGATGACACCAACTAGGTGAGAAACAACAGAAAAATGATTTTTAAAGATAATGCTGAAAGCAGTTTGGAGGACAGATTAGGAAGGGGCAGGAGAAATGAGACAAGAACACCCCCCTCCCCCGCCCCCCGAGGAAGCATTGCAGGAACCCAGGAGAGATAATTTAGGCTGAGTGAGAGTTAGAATGAAGTTCAGTTCAGTTCAGTTCAGTCACTTAGTCGTGTCCGACTCTTTGTGACCCCATGAATCGCAGCACGCCAGGCCTCCCTGTCCATCACCAACTCCCGGAGTTCACTCAGACTCACGTCCATCGAGTCGGTGATGCCATCCAGCCATCTCATCCTCTGTCATCCCCTTCTCCTGCCCCCAATCCCTCCCAGCATCAGAGTCTTTTCCAGTGAGTCAACTCTTCTCATGAGGTGGCCAAAGTACTGGAGCTTCAGTTTCAGCATCATTCCTTCCAAAGAACACCCAGGACTGGTCTCCTTTAGGATGGACTGGTTGGATCTCCTTACAGTCCAAGGGACTCTCAAGAGTCTTCTCCAACACCTCAGTTCAAAAGCATCAATTCTTCAGTGCTCAGCTTTCTTCACTGTCCAACTCTCACATCTATACATGACTACTGGAAAAATTATTTAAATGCTTCTAAATCACTAAATCTTGCCATAAGTGGCTTCAGTTATTCAATGATGTAAGTGTAAATGAATCAGTAATGTTTGAATTTGATTTTTTTTAAGTTGCATATGATACTAAAAAATAGAATGCTGCCTAAAACACATTTTGAATTTTAGTAATCATTTCTAGAGTTATGCCTAAGAATTAGGCATATTCCTTTAAGTCATGTTTGCTAAAGAAAGTTTATTTCCCCAAGTTCTCAGAGTTGTAAACAAAAGGTCACTTTGAATAAAGTTAAGGAAATTAACTTGGAGAAAAAAAAATCCCTGTATATTTATATAAGCAACAAGTCAGCCAATAACTAGTCAAACAAATTCTATTTAAAAAAAAAATACTATGCTGATTTTTTGATTTAGCAGGTTATTTTTCATGTCATTTGTTTTCTTTAAAATGCCATATGGGACCTCTCTGGCAGTCCTGTGGTTAATATTACACACTTCCAATGCATGGGGTGAGGGTTTGATTCCCGGTCATGGAAATCCTGTTACATGTGTTTCTTTATAGTTAGTATATACAGTCAGTATATAAAAGTGTTTATGTTGGAGAGAAGAAAAACGATCACGTGGATTTCTTACAATCATGCAAAGGTAACAATTATTAATAATTTAATGTTTTCCTGTTTTTTTCCCACACATATTTATACCATTGAGATTTTATAAAGAGATTTTCATTCTGATTGTTTTTAGTTAATATTTAACATAAATACATTTCACATTGTTAAACTTTGAAATATTTTTAGTGATTATATAGTACTATATGGCATAGCTGTACTGTGCTTTGCTTTTGCATCCCCCTGTTATTGACCTGTTTCCAATTCTCCTATCTTATAAATATGGCTATGATGAAAATTACACACTGTCAGGGAACGTTTAACAGGAGGATTTCTGTGTGCTGTTTTCTATTTCTCATAAATCCTTTGTTCCTTATCAGTTCTTGGTAATAGGAATGAGTGTTTATTGGTTCTCTGCGTAACCCAGGAAATATTAGCTTCTTTCTCTTTCACTTTATCGTTGACTCCGGATCGCCAGGTTCCAGTCCATTAAAGGACTGCAACAACACACAATACTCTTCTTTGTATTTAAAGCCTTCTCTGTGTCTCAGAGGTTAAAGCGTCTGCCTGCAGTGCGGGAGACCCAGGTTCAATCCCTGGATTGGGAAGATCCTCTGGAGAAGGAAATGGCAACCCACTCCAGTACTCTTGCCTGGAAAATCCCATGGACTGAGGAGCCTGGTGGGCTACAGTCCACGGGGTCGCAAAGAGTCGGACACAACTGAGCGACTTCACCTTCACCTGTGTTTAATAAGACCAAGAAGAGCATGTAAATTACTTAATCCAAGAATAAAAATATTTGTCAGTCTCTTGATGCAATCATTTTCACCAAAAATATTGTACTAATTTGCATTCATATTAGCAATGGGGATTCTTAGGTCTTCCTCAAAAATAGGCAATATGTTTTACCTCATTAAAATTTTTATCTGCTTATAAATCTATTGATCTTAGAACTTTAATTTTTATTTGTGGAGGCGTAATGAGGAATGAACTCTTTGTTATTTTCTATTTAATCTCTTATGCTAGAGGATATACTCAAAGATAAGGAACAGATTTTGCACTTTATTGACTAAGCTGTGAGGGAGAAAAGATCTATGAACAGAGCATATCTTTATATTTATTTGGGTATTCTTTAATTTCTTTAAATAGTGTTTTGTAGTTTTTAGAGAACATGTTTTAAACTACTTTTGGTAACTCATTTCTGCGTATTACATTCTTTTTCATATTGTTGTACACAGAACTGTTTTCTTAATTTTAAATTGTTCATTGCTAGTGTATAGAAATACAATTGATTTTTATATATTCATCTTGCCCACTTATGTTATAGTTCAAAATGATACTCTGTTTTTAGTATTTTTATGCAAATTGGGAGCTGGTTTAAAAGTACTGATCAGACTCAGGATCCATCTCTTTGGCCATTCTGTAGGTGAGGCTGTGTGCTTCCATCAGAAAACATATGCTGTTGGTTTTTGCTCTTTTTTGTTGTTAGTAACCACTGATGCTTAGTATTTAAAACTGTTAACCTCAGCTGGGTTTGAAAAAAGGTGATATTCTAATTGCATTACTCTTTTTCATTCATTAGCTGTAATGATTTTAATAAAAAACATTTTCCTCTTACCTTCTCCAAGGTTGATCATTAGTATTTTATATGGGAAAGTCAGGATAAATTCTTTATTTAGTTTAACTTATTTTTTACTGTGCTGGGTCTTCATTGCTTCACCGGCCTTTTCTCTAGTTGTGGTGAGCAGGAGCTTCTCTCTAGTTGCCATGCACAAGCTTCTCCCTGCAGTGGCTTCTCTTGTTGCAGAGCATGGGCCCTCGTGTGTGTGGGATTTAGTAGTTGTGGCATGTGGGTTCAGTAGTTGCAGCTCCTGGGCTCTAGAGCACAGGCTCAATAGTTGTGGTGCATGGGTTTGGTTCCTCTGAGGCATGTGGCATATTCCCAGATCAGGGATTGAACCTGGGTCTTCTGCATTGGCACGTGGATTCTTTACCACTGGAGACAGCAGGGAAGCCTGGGATAAATTCTCGATCCTTTCCCTTACATACAATTTTCAATATGACAAACTGTTTTCATTGTCATTTTCAGAAGACATCTAGTTTATTGGTTTACTTTTAAAATATTATATAAATTTACATATTTAAACATTTTTTATAGAATTTAATCCATTGCATTTCTTCTCTATATTAAAATTTAAATTGTTCCATATTTGGTCAGTGGGAACCCCTTCGTGTTGGCTCCTGCACCCATCTGTACAGTAGCAAAACTATTTTCACTTAAATTATAATTAAAATAATATAATTAATATTGCTTGGAATCCAAAAATTCTGTGTTTATTTTACCACTTAATATTTAATTATTTTATTCAAATGTGTCTAAATGTATTTCCTGTACAGGGCCTCTGATTTAGGAGTGCCTTAAAAATAGCTATATATAGCCTTTGAAAACATGACTTTATACATGTACAGTAATTTATATGTAAAATAATGGAATGTAAAAACAAAGTCTTTTGAGCAGCACAGATGATTCTCATCTACAAAGAACATGCTTTTTTGCTTTTTTATGTAAAGTTCTTCTCGTGTATTGTTTCCTGATGTCATTTGGTTATTTATGTTCACTTATAGCTCACCAAACTTCTTTAAGACAATTATTTTTAAGTCTTTGTTAGGTAGAAATATCTGTTTCTTTAGGACAGTTACTAGGGTTCTAGTTTAGTTCGTTTGGTTGTGTCAAGTTTCCCTGGTTCTTTGTTTTTCTTGTTGCTTTTGTTTGTGTCTGTGCATTTGAAGAAGCAGCACTTCTTCCAGTCTTTGCAGGGAAAGTCCTTTACCAGTCAGTCTAAACAAAGATTCTGTGTGGGCTGGCTGATGAGATTCACCAGTGTTCAAGGGTCTGCGGCAAAGTCCCTTGCTCATTTCACTCTCCCTTCCACCATGGGAGATTTGTGGGCCAAAGGGATCTCTCTTGGCATTGCACTCTGATAAATGATACAGGTGAAGTGAGGCTACTCTTACTCTTTCCTATATTCCAATCTTTTTTTTTGTTTGTTTGTTTCCGTGCTGCATTCAGTACTGTTACCTCTCACCTGGAGTCCAGAAATCTCATGAAGGTATTTTCTTCTGTGGACAGCTATAGAATTGGTGTAACTATGTTAGAGCTAGAACTTCCTATCCTACCATCTTCTTGCTGTAACTCAGAATTTTTTCTGGTACTTCTTTTGGTGAAAGAAATATACTTTGGCCCATCCTTGCCTCAAATACATGAGATATTTAATTTGAATTCTGTTTTTTTTTTTGTTTGTTTTGGAGTTGTATGTTTATTTAGAAAATGATTCATGAAGTGAAACAATTTGTTTCTATTTGCACAAGTTCTAATCTGGTAATTAATAACAAATGAGAAAGAAAACCATTATTTTTTTTCCATTAAAAATGTTCAGTATTTTTTTGGGGAGGCATCACCACTTAAAGATTCCTTATTAAAGCAAGTCACAGTAAGTGGACTCCTCTATAGAAAAATCACCCTTGCAAAAACATCTATGGTTAAGCTCCTACTCTTTCATTTTTCACCCAAGGAATGTTAAGATCCTAAAAATTATCATTAACTGGTTATTGTATACTTTAATTTTTGACAAAACCTAGGTTACTTTGAATGATTTTTTGAAGCTACCAGGCATAGTTTTATAGTAAAATATATACTTGTGGTATTGTGGGATGGATAGGAATCAAAATGTATAGGTCATGTCCAACTGTATCAAATTAATTATGATATCCCCTTTTCTCTCCCCCCTCTTTAAACATAACAGTACTATGGGATATTTTAAAGCTAAATTATGGCTAGCTAACAAAGTACAGGGTCTGTAAATAGCAATTTTGAAACTTCCACGTCCAAAGTTCTTTTAACCCTTCTTAACTATATTTGATTATTTCAGTGTATTTCACTTGTGATTTCAAAGGTCAACCTTATATGATTTTTGGTGCATAAGGCTTGTATCAAATGAGTGTTCTTGATCTTTCCCTCAGTATATTTAAAGCAAATCATTTTCCTTAACTGTTAGCTTGTTAAACAGCAGGATGTAAATAGAGAGTTATATGGAACCTCTGTTTTCACCATTTAAAAACAGGATGAATAATTAAGAAATTTGGCTTAGGCCATACTTATCTCTTTAGTTCATGATTTCTTCATCTGCCAAATTAATAGAAACAGAAGCCCACTTTGTTCATTTTGGAAAGAGAAGGTGGATTTTATACAGTAGCTTATATGTGTGATATCTGTTGGACAAGAAACTGATTGTATTTCTCCTTTCAAGTCCTTTCTTCTCCGTGTTCCAGGTGAGAAGGAAAGTTGACTCATTGTTCTTTGCTAGTCTGAATGAGCCTACTACCTCCCACAGAGTGTGGGGAGGAAGCAATTTGCATCCTGTGTGCTCACCTTCTCCTGTGAGAACTCCAAAATTACAATTTGCTGCTGAACAACCATTGACAGGAGAATGTTGGAGCCCACCAAAAAGATATCCCACATCCAAGGGCAAAGGAGAAGCCCCAGCAAGATGGTAGAAGGGGAGAAATTGCGTTTAGAATCAAACCCCATACCCACCAGAGACACTTGGAGGGCTAAAACAAACCTTGTGTGCACAGAACCCAGAAACCCCACAGGGACTGAGCCAGAACTGTGTTTGAGTGTCTCCAGTGGATATATGATCACCAGTGGACTGGTGCAGGGGCTCTGGGTGTAGTATACCTGGGTATGGCATAAGCCTTTTTGGAGGAGGTCACCATTAACCCCACCATAGAACCAGAACTTCCACAGGACTGGGGAAACAGACTCTTGGAGGGCACAAACAAAACCTTGTGTGCCCCAGGACCCAGGAAAAAGGAGCAGTGACCCCACAAGAGATTGACTCAAAGTTGCTCATGAGTGTCCAGGAGTCTCCAGGGGAAGTGTGGGTCAGTGGTGACCTGGAAAAGGCAGTTTTCATTCCAATCCCAAAGAAAGGGAATGCCAAAAAATGATCAAATAACCACACAATTGCACTCATTTCACACACTAGCAAAGTAATGTTCAAAATTCTCCATACCAGGGTTCAAAACAGCACTTAAACCTTGAACTTACAGATGTTTAACCTGGATTTAGAAAAGGCAGAGGAATCAGAGATGAAATTGTCAACATCTGTTGGATCATTGAAAAAGCAAGAGAGTTCCAGCATCTACTTCTGCTTTTTTGACTATGCCAAAGCCTTGACTGTGTGGATCACAACAAACTCTGGAAAATTCTGAAAGAGATGTGAATACCAGTCCACCTGATCTGTCTTCTGATAAATCTGTGTGCAGATCAAGAAGCAACGGTTACAACTGGGCATGGAAAAACAGACTGGTTCCAAATAGGGAAAGGACTAGGTCAAGGCTGTATATGTCACCCTGCTTATTTAACTTCTATGCAGAGTACATCATGAGAAATGCTGGACTGGATGAAGCAGAAGCTAGAATCAAGATTGCTGGAAAAAATATTAATAACCTCCGGTATGCAGATGACACCACCCTTATGGCAGAAAGTGAAGAAGAACAAAAGAGCCTCTTGATGAAAGTGAAAGAGAAGAGTGAAAATGCTGGCTTAAAACTCAGTATTCAGAAAACTAAGATCATGGCATCCATGCCCACACTTCATGGCAATTAGATGAGGAAGCAATGGACACAGTGAGAGACTTTATTTTCTAGGGCTCCAAAATCACTGCAGATGGTGACTGCAGCCATGAAATTAAAAGACACTTGCTCCTTGGAAGAAATGTTATGACCAACCTAGACAGCATATTAAAAAGCAGAGACATTACTTTGCCAGCAAAATTCTGTCTAGTCAAAGCTATGGATTTTCCAGTAGTCATGTATGGATGTGTGAGTTGGATTATAAAGAAAGTTGAGCACAAAATAATTGATGATTTTGAACTCCTATGTTGGAGAAGACTCTTGAGAGTCCCTTGGATGGCATGGTGATCCAATTAGTCCATCCTAAAGGAAATCAGTCCTGAATACTCACTGGAAGCTGAAACTCCAATATTTTGGCCACCTGATGTGAAAACTGACTCATTGGAAAAGACCCTGATGCTGGGAAAAATTGAGGGAAGGAGGAGAAAGGGACAACAGAGGATGAGATGGTTGAATGGCATCACCTACTCAATGGAAATGTGTTTAAGTAAGCTCTGGGAGTTGGTGATGAACAGGGAGTCCTGGAATGCTGCAGTCCTTGGGGTCAGAAAGAGTTGGACACGACTGAGTGACTGAACTGAACCGATAATCTAAAAACTAGCCTTTAACTAAATATTGTTGATACATGTCTAAAAATAAATATGAAGATATAAAATGGTTAAAGGAAGCTTCCAGATAATAAGGAAAAAAGAACAACCAAATAGTTCAAACTAAATCTGATCTTTGATCTACTGGCCACTCTTGACTAGTAGTAGTGTATTTTTCTGTTTTAGATGGCAAAAGTTTCTTATAATCAACAAAACTATCTCACTCAAAAGCCTACTGATTTTTGCATGTATGCTTTTTCCATGCTTTGAATGTATTTTTTTAACAAGATTTCACTTCTGAAAATTAGATTTTCTCATGTATCTTGTTACTCATTGCTCTGTTTGTTTCCAGTCTATACCAAGATTATAGTTGTTTCCTATAGCTATTTACTTGTTTAAAATCTCACAATATATACTGTCTTCTTTTGAATGTGCAAAAAATTCAGCTCTCAAAACCAGAGTAATAAAACTATCAAGGTGACTTTTATACTCAGAAGACTAATAGATCAACCAACAATCAAACATCAGTAACTTTCTCTTTTACTTTACAAAAGGAGGGAAGCTAAAGTTAATTGTATATGTTTATAAAATCATATCATAATTTAAATCAGCTCAACACTACTGTCAAACCTGTCTTGTTTGCCAAGCCCAGCATATAAGAAGAGGTGACAAATGAAAAAGAGCTAATTTTTTCCTACAATAATTATGTGCAAAATGAATAGTTGATTTGTACTTTTTAGGATGAATAGAAAAGTCAAATTAATGTACAAAGATAACCATAGTGTGCAAATATCAATAAGTTGATGATAAAGAGTTAGTTTCTAGGCTTAAAATAGCTTGATGAAAATCATTAACACACAATTTGAGGATAAATTAAAAGACTCTAGAGAATTGTCAACGATCTCACTGTCAGTAATATTAATGCTTATAAATGTAGACATATTTCTTTTTCTTTAAGATCTCCAAGATTCCTATCCTGTAAGAAAGTGGCTTTCTTTCCTATCTGATAGTCTGGAAATCTATAAGTCATAGACAGAAACCAAGGAGTATATTGTGGCAACATTTCCATATGAGAAAAATATTCTTTGTTCCTCAATTGACTTATTATGCCTAAATAAGATTTTTATTGAAACTATGCAAATAATATAATAAAAAGTCACAGAACACACTAAAGGCATTCATTAATATGTACTTATTCTCAGGGTGATCTTTTACTAAGTTATCTTTAATAAATGGCTTCTCTGTTCTTATTTTATTCATTGTTATAATAGCCATAGTCTTTCAATACTATAATCAAAAAGTGATTTTTGCTTTTCATTCACCCTTGCCTAAAGGCCCCTCCTAAAGAAACATAAAAAAAAAAAAAATGATGACTTCAGTAAAGGAATTGATCACACATTCTTAACTACTGATTTATAAGGAACAGCCTTTAGCATACAGCTCCCAGGAGCAGAAAGGATTTCTAGCATTCCTGGTACATATGCATATAACTATGTGATAATAGACTTCCCCAAAATTCCAAATTAGACAAATAAGAAGCAATTACTTCAGACTGAATGACGCTGAAAGTGAAGTCGCTCAGTCGTGTCCGACTCTTTGCGACCCCATGGACTGTAGACTACCAGGCTTCTCTGTCCATGGAGTTTTCCAGGCAAGAATACTGGAGTGGGTTGCCATTTCCTTCTTCAGGAGATCTTCCCGACCCAGGGATTGAACCCGGGTCTCCCGCATTGTAGGCAGACGCCTTACTGTCTGAGCCACCAGGGAAGCCGAAACTTTAATTGTACTTAATGTGTGTGTATTTTTTTTTTTTTTTTACTAAGTAGGAGAATATTTACTTTTCTACTTGATCTATCAATCTTAACAGACTATCCTATTACAAACAGTAAAATTCTTTAAATCATTTCTTATTTAAGCCCTTAATATACAAAATAAACATAATTTGAAAAATTTTAAGAAGATGATTTAAGAAGATGGTTTAATTCAAAGGTACATTATTGGTTCCTGTTGGCAGAACTGCTCAGAAATGGTTAAATATTAGGCAAAATGCCTTTAGTGTGTTCTGTGACTTTTTATTATAATATAATTATTTGCATAGTTTCAATAAGAATCTTATTTACTAAGGCATGATAAGTCTATTGAAGAACAAAGAATATGTTTCTCATATGGAAATGTTGCCACAATATACTCCTTGGTTTCTGTCTATGACTTATAGATTCCCAGACTATCAGATAGGAAAGAAAGCCACTTTCTTACAGGACAGGAATCTTGGAAATCTTAGAGAAAAAGAAATATATCTACATTTATAAGCATTGCAGGCAGAACTTAGTAGGGATACACTGGTTGTTTTCCAAAGACAAGCCTTGTAATAAGTGATTAACTTATGGA
This sequence comes from Aepyceros melampus, assembly GCA_006408695.1. Lineage (NCBI taxonomy): Eukaryota > Metazoa > Chordata > Mammalia > Artiodactyla > Bovidae > Aepyceros > Aepyceros melampus. The sequence goes on along the minus strand of SJXQ01004153.1, from coordinate 55,835 downwards.
ATGATTTAAGAAGATGGTTTAATTCAAAGGTACATTATTGGTTCCTGTTGGCAGAACTGCTCAGAAATGGTTAAATATTAGGCAAAATGCCTTTAGTGTGTTCTGTGACTTTTTATTATAATATAATTATTTGCATAGTTTCAATAAGAATCTTATTTACTAAGGCATGATAAGTCTATTGAAGAACAAAGAATATGTTTCTCATATGGAAATGTTGCCACAATATACTCCTTGGTTTCTGTCTATGACTTATAGATTCCCAGACTATCAGATAGGAAAGAAAGCCACTTTCTTACAGGACAGGAATCTTGGAAATCTTAGAGAAAAAGAAATATATCTACATTTATAAGCATTGCAGGCAGAACTTAGTAGGGATACACTGGTTGTTTTCCAAAGACAAGCCTTGTAATAAGTGATTAACTTATGGCTCTTGGTTCTTTACAAACCCTTCAGAGAGAAATTAAATATCACACTCTAATTTCATATGGTTCACAGTAATAACATTAATAAGAACATTTTTGGCTATTAATTACAATAAAATAAAATAAAAACAGCCAAATAAACAAAACATCACATTATTGACACTGAATTAGAAATAGCTATACAAACAGCTTTGGTCAAAGTTCCACTTATGTGGGAATGATATTTGACCAGAAACAGGGGCTGAGAGTGTAAAATAGATCCTTGCTCTGCTGCCTTTTTTATCAAGCATATGATATAACAGAAAAAAAAGGAATTCACATCCTCTTAAAAGGATAAATTTAAGGCAGAAATATTCTTTCAGAGCATTTTCTAAGTAAGTAAAACCTTCAGCCCTTTTGCTAAGTTGCCGTCTCCCTGACTTCTGAAATACTGATGACTGGAGATATATGATGACCTTTGGCCCTGGCAGATTTAAAAATCAAGTGAGCAAACTGCTATTTTCCCACCTTGAACAGAAAACTATAACTATGGTAATATTTATGTTTGTTTCTTTTTGGTTTTTACTTTCTCTGTGTGTTTGGCTTTCTTTTGATAGCTACTTATTTTGAAGTCATTTTTGTAAAACATTGCCATATGGGGGAAAATATTTTTAAAAGCTTGTGTCCCTCTGAGTTTTCCTTCCCCAGAGATGATGTGCTGAGTAGCACAGTATCACCTGCAGATGGAGCAGGAACCAAAAACTTTCTAGTGGTTCAACTGAAATGTTTTACTGTGAGTTTGTCTAGTTTAGTTTTATAAATCTGCTTAACATATTCACAGTAGATCATTTACGCTTTATTTCTGCATCTTTTCACTGATTTTGTTTCAGTAAAATTACTTGCTGAAAATAGTTGCTCAGTTTGAATAAGATCCTTAACAAATGTTAGATCCATCCTTGTTCCAATGATGACAATATTCACTTTGTGATCTTTCTGGGAAACATTTTTTTTTAAAAACAGTTTTCAATTTTCCAGGATGTGATTCCAAAATAGCTTGATTTTCAGTTGTATAGAAAAAGAGCCAGTAGGAAAAATGAGAGGTTGCCAGTGATTCTTAATCCCTTATGTACACTAAAATCTTTGAAAGTAGTACTAGTATGTTCTGGATTCAAAAGGAATATTAAAACTATCTCTTCATGGGAAGAAAGGATAATCTGGGGGACTACACTGCCTCTCAGTGGTTCATCTAATATTTTCCTCAAAGACAGAATGTTTTATAAAATAAAAAATCTAAGTTCAGCTCAGTTCAGCTGCTCAATCATGTCCAACTCCTTGCGACTCCATGGACTGCAGCATGCCAGGACTCCTTGTCCATCACCAACTCCTGGAGCTTACTCAAACTTACATCCATCAAGTCGGTGATGCCATCCAGCCAACTCATCCTCTGTTATCCTCTTCTCCTCCTGCCTTAAATCTTTCCCAGCACCAGGGTCTTTTCTGATGAGTCAGTTCTTGGCATCAAGTGGACAAATTATTGGAGTTTCAGCTTCAGCATCAGTCCTTCAGTGAATATTCAGGACGATTTTCTTTAGGATTGGCTGGTTAGATCTCCTTGCAGTCCAAGAGACTCTTAAGAGTCTTCTCCAACACCACAGTTCAAAAGCATCCATTCTTCAGCACTCAGCTTTCTTTATAGCTCAACTCTCACATCCATACATGACTACTGGAAAAACCATAGCTTTGACTAGATAGACCTTTGTTGGTGAAGGAATGTCTCTGCTGTCTAGATAGGTCATAGCTTTTCTTCCAAGGAGCAAGTGTCTTTCAATTTCATGGCTGCAATCACGACCTTCAGGGATTTTCAGTTCAGTTCAGTTCAGTCGCTCAGTCGTGTCCGACTCTTTGCGACCCCATGAATCGCAGCATGCCAGGCCTCCCTGTCCATCACCAACTCCCGGAGTTCACCCAGACCCCCGCCCATGGAGTCAGTGACGCCATCCAGCCATCTCATCCTCGGTCGTCCCCTTCTCCTCCTGCCCCCAATCCCTCCCAGCATCAGAGTCTTTTCCAATGAGTCAACTCTTCACATGAGGTGGCCAAAGTACTGGAGTTTCAGCTTTAGCATCAGNAGCACGCCAGGCCTCCCTGTCCATCACCAACTCCCGGAGTTCACCCAGACCCACGCCCATGGAGTTAGTGACGCCATCCAGCCATCTCATCCTCGGTCGTCCCCTTCTCCTCCTGCCCCCAATCCCTCCCAGCATCAGAGTCTTTTCCAATGAGTCGACTCTTCGCATGAGGTGGCCAAAGTACTGGAGCTCCAGCTTTAGCATCATTCCTTCCAAAGAAATCCCAGGGCCGATCTCCTTCAGAATGGACTGGTTGGATCTCCTTGCAGTCCAAGGGACTCAAGAGTCTTCTCCAACACCACACTTCAAAAGCATCAATTCTGCGCTCAGCCTTCTTCACAGTCCAACTCTCACATCCATACATGACTACTGGAAAAACCATAGCCTTGACTAGACAGACCTTAGTCGGCAAAGTAATATCTCTGCTTTTGAATATGCTATCTAGGTTGGTCATAACTTTCCTTCCAAGGAGTAAGTGTCTTTTAATTTCATGGCTGCAGTCACCATCTGCAGTGATTTTGGAGCCCAGAAAAATAAAGTCTGACACTGTTTCCACTGTTTCCCCGTCTATTTCCCATGAAGTGATGGGACTGGATGCCATGATCTTCGTTTTCTGAATGTTGAGTTTTAAGCCAACTTTTCCACTCTTTTACATGTCTCATATAAGAGGAATCACGCAGTACTTGTCTTTCTGTGACTGACTGATTTCAGTCATCATGTCTTCAGTGTTGTTGCAAAGAATAGGATTTCCTTTTAAAAGGCAGAATAATATTGCATTGTGTATACATTCTATATTTATTCCTCTGCTAGTGCACATTTGGGTTGTTTCCATTTCTTGGCTGTTGTGAATAAGGCTGTGGTGAATGTGGGAGTGCAGATTCCTCTTCAAGATCCTGATTTCAGTTCAGTCCTAGAAGTCATAGTCATGTGGTAGATCTACTTTTAATATTTTGAGGATGCGCCATGCTATTTTCCATAGCAGCTAAACCATTTTACATTCCCCCCAACAGTGTACAACAAAGATTCCAGTTAATCCATATCCATCCTCACCAACTATATATATTTTTTCCCTTTATAATAGCTATCTTGACAGGTGTTGTTTCAGATTTGAGAGAGAAAATTTTGTTTTTCCACCATTGAGTATGATGTTAGCTGTGGGTTTTTCATATAGGGCCTTTGTTGTGTTGAGGTAAGTTCTATACTTAATGTAGTTTTTTTTTTTTTTTTTTTTTGGAGTCTGATGAAAAAGTGTTGAATGTTGTCAGATACTGTTTTTCTGCATGTATTGAAATAATCATGTGATTTTTGTCCTTCATTCCCTTGACGTGACGCTGTCACATTGACTTGCATGTGTTGAACTACCCTTAAACTCCAGGGATAAGTCCTGCCTGGTCAGCATGAACCTTTTAATGTGCTATGGAATTAAGTGTGCTAATATTTTGTTGAGAATTTTTTATATCCATGTTAATCAGGACTGTTAGCCTATATCGTTTTTTGGCTTTTTTTCTTGTTCTTTGTCTGGCTCTGCTATCAAGGTGGTGCTGGCCTAATGAAAGGAGTTTAGAAATGTTCTCTTTTCTATTTTCTAGGAGAATTTGAAGGATTGGTATTAATTTTTCTTAAATATTTGATGATAAATTTACCTGTGAAACCTTCTGGTCCTGGGCCTTGTTGGGAGGTTCTTGATTATTGATTCAGTCTCATTATTTGTTATTGATCTGTTCAGTCTTTCTGCTTCTTGACTCAGTCTTGATGGCTTCTTCAAATGTTTCTTCTAAGTTATCCAACTTGTTAATAAGTAATTGTTCATAATAGTCCCTTGTGATTTTTTTAAAATTTCTGTGACATAAGTTGTAACATCTCCTCTTTTGTTTCTGATTTTTGGTCTTTTCTCTTTTTTACAGTTAGTTCAGCTAATGGTTTATTGATTATGTTTATCTTTTTAAAAATAACTTAGTTTTCTCTGTTTTTTTTTTGTATTGTCTATTCTTTATTTCATCAATTTATGCTCTAGTCCTTATTATCTGCTTCTTTATGCTATTTTGAGCTTAGTTTGTTCTTTAAGTTTACTTGAGGTGTAAAGGTAGGTTGTATGAGATCTTTTTAAATGTGTTTATTACTAAAAACTTCCTTCTCAGTACTGCTTTTGCTATATCCCCTAAGCTTTGGTATACTTTATTATTATTTTCATTTGTCTCAAAATATTTTAAAATTTCCCTTTGACTTCTCCTTTGACTCAGTGGTTGGTCAAGAATGGATTAATTTCCAAGTATTTGTTTGTTTTCTTAATTTCCTTTTGTTATTGCTTTCTAGTTTTATTTCATTGAAAAGTGCAATAAAATAAAGTAAAAAAAAGATTTTAGCCTTCTTAAATTTGTTGAGACTTGTTTTGTGACTTAGCATGTGATCTATCCCAGAAAATGTTCCATGCATGCTTAAAAAGAGTATATATTCCACTGCTCTTGGTTTGGAATAGTCTATATGCTGTTAAGTCAAAGTTGGTTTATAGTGTTGTGCAAGTCTAGTGTTCCGTTGTTGATTTTCCATCTAAAAGATACATCCATTGTTGAACATGAAGTATGATAGTCTCCTATTATCATTAAAAAAAAACTTGAACTACTTTTAATATCTCATTGGGCAGGTCTAATGGTGATGAACTCCTTCAGATTTTGTGTTTTGAGGAAAGTCTCGATCTCTCCATTTCTGAAAGAGAATTTTGTTGGGTAAAGTATTCTTGTTTGTTCAGTTTTGTTTTTGTGTTTTCTTTCCCAACACATTGAATATACCATCTCACTCTCTTGGTCAGCAAGGTTTCAGCTGAGAAATCCACTGATTGACTCATGTAGATTTTGTTATATGTGAGGACTTAATCTTTCTTTTTCTGTTTTTAAAATTGTCTCTATTTTCAATTTTAGTCTGTTTTATTATAATGTATCTTGGAGAAAATTTTTTGAATTGAAATTTGAGGTTGGCCTATTAGCTTCATGAACCTGGGTATCCAGATCTCTCTCCAGATGTGAAAAGTTCTCAGTCATTATTTCTTTTAATAAGCTTTCTGTCATTCTCCCTCTTTCCTTCTTTGACTCCAGTAATATATAGATTGCTTCTGTCAGTGGTATCCCACAGTTTTTGGAGGGTTTGTTCACTCTTTTTTAAATTTACTTTTCTTTGGCTACCCTGACTGAAGGATTTCACTGTGAAACAGTTCATAGATCTCCCTTTCTTTAGGGTCAGTCATTGGAGCTAATCATATTTCCCTGATTATTAATGACCCTGTGGCTTTGTGTTGGTTTCTATACATTTGAAGAAGTAGACACCTCTTCTAGTCTTCACAGAGTGGCTTCAGCAAGGAAAGCCCTTTACCAGTGAGATATTATGGGTGAGCCATACAGGGTGGTGTCTGTGGTTGACCTTTCTGATGAAGTCCTTGGGCTGGCAGTTCCTGTGCCTGAGTTCATGGAATCAGGCCTGGATCCTGGTTCCACAGAACCAGTTAAATGCTGTGGACCTGGGGTGAGCCCAGTGTCTGGGTCTGCAAGTCCTAGCCTGGTTCTGGGCTGGGCACCTGGCTTCATGGAGCTAACATGGTGCTGGGGTGGGTTGGGAGCCTGGGTCTATGATAGCAGACATAGCACTGGGCCTGGCTGGGAGCCTGGATTAATAGGAGCCTTCCTGGAGCCTGGGTTCACAGAGGCCAGTTTGGTGCCTAGAGCTGCAGACTCCAACCCAGTGCTGGGATGGGTGGGATCTTGAGATCAAGGGTCCACCAGAAACCTTGCACCGCAAGAGCCACCTAGGGATGGTGGTGCTGAGGGGCCATGCTGGGGTCTGCAGTGGAGCTGGGTGCTCACTTAACTTCTCTCCCACAGGAAGGATGTCTGTTTCCCTGATGGGCTGCCTGGGTTTAGAGGAGGATCATAGATATGTGAAGTTACCTTTCCCACCATCTTCAATGCCTCTTTTCTCTCTTCTGTGCTCTGCCCAGGGCCTGTCATCCCTCACCTGGAATGCCTAGGTCTTCTGAAGGTATTTTTATAAGTTCACATGGATAGTTGTTCCAATGGATATTTCTAGGAAAGGATAGCACTGGGAATTCTAATACTGCCATCTTGCTGATGTTATTCCATCCCATTTCATTCCTATCTTTTCCTGATTTTATTTAGTTGTTTATCTGTATTCTCTTGTAGCCCACTGAGTTTTTTAAGATGATTGGTTTAAAGTCTGTCAGTTTGTGGAACTCCGTTTCTTCAGGGTCAATTACTAGAAGTTTATGATTTTCCCAGGTGACTCAGTGGTAAAGAATCTGCCTGCCAATGCAGGAGACAATGTGGGTTCGATTCCTGGGTTAGGAAGATCCTCTAGAAGAGAAATGGCAATCCACTCCACTTTTCTTACCTGGAGAATCCCATGGACAGCCTGGCAGGCTACAGTCCATGGGGGCGCAAAGAGTGGGACATGGCTTAGTGACTGAGCACACGTGCACTAGAAGTTTATGTTTCCCTTGGTGTTGTCTTGTTTCCCTGATTCTGTGTGGTCTTTGTATCCTTGTACTGATGTCTAGGCATTTCAAGAGAGTTTCAACAGGGAAAGGACTTCATCACTATCAGTCAGCCAATCCTGGGATCGTCCACAGGCAGGGGCTTTCAATTCCAGGGTCCTTGAGTTATATAATTCAACAGTGGCTGTGGGGTTTGTGGTTGGACAGGATTGGCTAGCAGGATCTATAGCTGGGTGGGGCTGGCTGGTGGAGCTCATGGTCAGGTAGGGTTGGTGGTGGGCCGTGGGACCATCTCTGAGATCTGTATGCACTAGCCATCCCTTCTTACTTTGTAACAATCCCAAGGTGGCCGAGCTGTGCCAGTGTCTTCAGTTTTCTGCGTGAGGTGAGACAGAAGTGGGCCTCTTGAGCAGTGCCTTGAAATGCTGCGAAAGTTGAATCTGTACCTTGGTCTCCTTTTCTCTGCTAGAGAAATCATAGGCCCAGGGGCTCCTTCTCCGTGCTGATCCGCTGGCTTGGGGTTGCGGGGTAAGGGCACTGCAAACAAAGCTGTTCTTGTCCTTTTAAATGTGATTTTCTGATTTTAGTTTTCACACTCTATCAGGGTATGTAGTCTTCTCCCTGGGTTCTGGAATTCTCACAAAGGCATTCTTGTCTGTGGATGGTTACTAAATTGGCATTTCTGTTGGGAGACCAGGGCTGGGGACTTTCCATTCCACCACCTTGCTGATGTCACACCTTGGAGCAAAACTTAAAAGTCTATTCTATTAAGACCTTTGGAAGAGGAACTTCCTTGGTGGTCCAGTAGTTAAGACAATGTGATCATAATGTAAGGGATCCAGGTTTGACTCCTGGTCAGTGAACTAGATCCCACATGTTGCAACTAAGAGTTCACATGCTGCAACTAAAGATCTCATGTGCTGCAACTAAAACCCAGTGCCACCAAATGAATAAAAATAAATATTAAAAAAAAAAACCTTTGAAACAGTATTCTATTTCTCTAGCTAGAGTAGGTTCTTCAACTCAAGAAAGTGCCTGTTTTTATTCAGGAAACTTGAACTTCTCGGTTGACCATGTACCTCTCCTCTTTGCACCCATGATGACTTGGACACACAGTTCTCATTGCACTTGTACTGAAATGACCCATGGCTCCATCTGTCTCTTCAACCAGATCATAACCTGTAAGGGCAGAGAGCTTGTCATCTTTGTACTTCTGCATCAGTGTTGTAGTTTGCAAAGAGAGTCCACTCTGTTTATTTGTCCATTCTGTCATTTACTCATTCAACAAATAATTACTAAGATCTTACTATGTGCTAAACACTAGCCTAGTATGAGTATATAGCAGATCAAAATTGGTAACAATTCCTGTCCTAAGGAAACTTGCATGCATGCGTGCTCAGTTGCTCAGTCATGTCTGACTCTTGCCACCCCATGGACTGTAGCCCGCCAGACTCCTCTGTCCACAGGATTTTCCAGGCAAGAATACTGGAATGGGTTACCATTTCCTCCTCTAGGGGATCTTCCTGACCCAGGGATTAAGCCTGAATCTCCTGCATTGGCAGGCAGATTCTTTACTACTGTGCCACCTGGGAAGCCCCTAGAGGAACTTATCCCTGGTGGTTCAGCAGTAAGGATCCACCTGGAATGTGGGAGACCTGGGTTTGATCCCTGGGTTGGGAAGATCCCCTGGAGGAGGGCATGGCAACCCGCTCCTGTATTCTTGCCTGGAGAATCCCCATGGACAGAGGAGCCTGGCTGGCTACAGTCCATGGGGTCATAAAGAGTCGGACACAATGAGCGACTGAGCACAACACAACAATTGGAAAGGCAGGCAATTGATGCAATGAGTAAGTCAAGTAAACATTATGCTATTAGTAAATAAAAAGAAAAATAACGTAGGGAGATGATATTTAGAGGGGAGACCACTGGAATTTTGGGCAAGCAATCTCATGGACAAAGTGTCATTTATGTAAAGACCAAAGAGAGTGAGGTAGTTGACTTTCAGGGCATCCTCAGGTGAGAGCAGGAAGGGGGCAGGCTGGGTAAGCCTTGATGCCTAATGTGTTTGAAGAAGATTGAGGAGGAGGATGAGAAAGAAATAGGAAATTAAGCCAGAGAGAAATGTGCTGGGTGGTAGCCACCTTGAAAATTCTGGTAAAGCTGTGGACTTTCACTCTAAATTAGATGGGAAGCCAATGAGGGCCTTTTTTTGTTTTGTTGTGACCATGACACAGGTCAAGCAGGATCTTAGTTCCCCAAACAGGGGTTGAAACCCGTGCCCCTGCAGTGGAAGTGCAGAGACCTAACCACTGGACCCCAGGGAAGTCCCAGGGATGGTTTCTGACAGAGAAGAGATCAGCTGATTTCTTTCATTAAATGCTTATCAAACTGAATGGACCAAATGTATATAGTTCAAGAAGACATATTAGTTATGTACCTCTATAGTCTAAGTGGTAATTTAGGTCAGAAGATTCCAAACGCACAATATCTTTAAAAATACCCACTTAAACTAAATCAAACCTGCACCATGCAGTGGAGTTAGGGAATACTGCATTAAGGCAAACTGCTTGGAGATTTTGATATAACTGTTAATACATTGAACAAAATAACTGGGCAATCATCATTTCTTCACTTTCTGAAGATATGAGTGTGCTACTAACATCGTTTTCAAGTTTTTTTATTTTTTAAATTTTTTAAAGTAAGGAACAGTAGGAAAGCTCAAACATATCCTTAACCAACAAGAATTTAGGTTAAATTATTCTTGTGAATCTGGGGATGTACTGTAATGAATTAGGGCTGCATCTTCACTTAAATGGATTTTATTTCTTTGCTTAAATTTGTCATTTTGGAATGCTGAAATGCTAACTAGATTATTGCAGTCCCTTAAAAAGTAAAATCTGAGAATTATTGTAAATAATGAAGTGACTTTCTGTTTTCTTTAATGTTTTAATTCTTAACTCCCATTTATATATCACTATGCACATTTGTGTGATGATTATATACTGGAGTGGGAAAGTGAAAGTGAAATTCACTCAGTCGTGTCCGACTCTTTGCGACCCCATGGGCTGACCAGACCAGAATACTGGAGTAGGTAGCCTTTCCCTTCTCCAGGGGATCTTCCCAATCCAGGGATTGAACCCTGGTCTCCTGCATTGCAGGCAGACTCTTTACCAGCTGAGCCACAAGGGAAGCCCAGTGGAATGGGTAGGTTTTTTGTTTGTTGGTTGGTATGTTTGTTTTTGCAGTGCCATGTAGCATGTGAGATCTTAGTTCCCTGACCAGGGATTGAACCCAAGCCCCCCTACCTTGGAAGCATGGAGTCTTAAAGCACTGGACTGCCAGGTAAGTCCTGGAGTGGAAAGTTTTCTTTCTTCCTTTTTTCCTGCTTTTTTTGAGATCTGGTACCATTATTTTTAAAAAGTAAGGACATTCTATACACTTTGTTACTTTGAAGAATAGAGTCACTAGATACCAGATAGATACTCAAAGGGTTACAAGAGTGGATATGCTGTGGTCTTTACTCTGACAAAGTTGCTTGTTTATAAATAGCCAGAGAGCTGAAATTAATCCTTTCCCTATAATATGAATTCAGTATAGTCTGGACTATGACAGCATAACATTAGTAAAAAGGAGTTTATATCACATGGGGCATAATCTTAGTGAGTTTACTTCAATTATTTATTTGGTGACCTCTTCTTATTAGGATCAGTAATGTGTTTTGGAAATACTCTTTGGAAATGATAAATAATCAGTAAATTGGGCAGGGACACTCTTTTGCCTCTTGCCTGGGCTCCTCGCAGATCCTACTTGATCCTGGAGCAGTCTCACTGCCACCAGAGCCTGCCTTGCTGCATATCAACACCAGAGATCACAGAAAACCAGCCCTGGACATGCCAGAACATTCCTGGCAGCTTGTACATTTTGTTTTACGGAACAAAACGCCGAAAACAATGAGAAAACCTTGAGATTACAAATGATCTTGCTAACAATTTAAGAAACTTTCAATTTTTGACTTCCTGCCTGCAGGAAGGAAATGACAGTTGGAAGTGTGGAGAACAGGTGTCACCCTGGACAGCATGATATCTTCTGCTTACTAAAATAAAAACCCCTGCATCAACACTCCTACATGGAAGTGAGTTCTAACCACAAGACTCAGTCTTTCCACCACAGACCCCGCTTCAGAAAACCAAATCTGTTTCCTACCAGGAAGTTGTTAAACCCAGCATTCAAGAGCAGACTCAGGGGCAGAATTCCTCGAATCAATCTGGGATAATTCCAAGTTAAGAATTCAGGTGGTTTGAAACTGTCCCCCTCCGTGTTCTTCCAGTGACTCACAGTACAGTTGCATGGCGGACTCATCAGGGGACTTAGAAGGGATAGAATTAGGACTGACAGAAACTGGTCCCAGCTGAAGGGGGGTAGGGATCCCAAACCCTCTCTTATATCCCTTTGTGTTTGTTAGGGGTGTGGCATTGTTTTTTACCCATAGCTTCAAGCTGGCATCGAAGCTTTCTATTTTTCCTTTGACAAACTAGCTAGTTACTCTATCCCTCACGAAGGAGATTTCCATGCCTCTCAATCTGTTACAGAAAATTTGGACAAATGATACTTCAGAGGGGCTGAGGACCCAGAAATGACTGAAGACTATGCCTTGGCCCAGATGATTACCAGACAGTCCTCTCCAACCACCTTTGTTACAATGCAAATCCATCATGGGGTATGCAATCTTGAGGGCGCATGTGTTGGAAAATGTTGGGAAAGACATTTTAACATTGGGATGTGCAAAGTCTTTGTGAATGCTTGCAAGGGGCATAGTTTTGTTTTTCCAAACATGCGTTGTGGGATTAAGAAGCTCTGTAATCCCGAGGGTCTTTGACTTTGAAGCCATGGCTAGTGAGGGAGGAGACATGGCTGCTGTCACTGGGGCCACTCAAGGACTGAACCTCATGGGCTGAGTGAACAGATTGTATGGGAGCTCATAGTATGTGATTTCTCCCCCTGCAGAGTCGGTTTAGAAACAGCATTTCCCTGAAATAAAAACAAGGCAGCCATTTTCACAATCCAGCACATTCTCCCTGCTGCCCGCCACTTCTCTTACGTGTCATCTGTCCCTTCCTTCCTTCCCCAAATGTACACTAAGGGCCAATTATGTACTGAACGTTGTGCCAAGAGATGATGGTGGAAAGACAAGAGCACAAGCTGTCTGCCTTCAAGGAACTTTCAGTTCCATAGGAACCCAATGTGCAGACATCTTAGGGAGACAAGTAAGAGTATTCAGAAGATGTTTTATATGTAGCTTTAATCTGTTGGTCTTTTTTTTTTTTTTTTTTGGCTGAGTTATGCGGTATCCAGGATCTTAGTTCCCTGACCAGGAATAGAACCCAGGCCCCCTGCAGTGGACATGCAGAGTCCTAACCACTGGACGCCCAAGGAAATCCCCTCAAAAAGTGTTTTACACCCAAGAGGAATTACTCGCTTCTACTTGAAGAAGGAGAGTGAAAGATTTCTGAGAGATGGAAATCCTTAATCTGGGGCTGAGGGGTGAAGATGGCACTTATTCACACTCTCCTGTGAGATCAGGAGAAATATCTGAATTCAACCCCAACTGCCAGCCAGAAAACAATCCTTCACAGCCTCTCTCCACTGCCCCATCTCCTGCTTGCCTCTTGGCTACATCCCTGCTTAGTTCAGCCACTGCGGGGGTAGGCAAAAGTAAAATTGTTCATTCTGCTTCTGCTTGGAAATAGGGGGAAAAATTGTATAGGGAAGATTTTAAAAGAGCACAACACTTTTAATAAGTTTAAATTTCTTTGTTCAGTTGACTATTTACTAAAGTTGATTTCTAATTTTTTTGCTTGTGAAATATTCCAACTATGCAAATATTAAAAAATGCAAAAACCCTCTCTGTCCCACCTCACCCATTCCCCAGGGATAAAGCTGTTAACAGTTTGATTGCTATCTTCCTGGATTTTAAATTTACGTTTAAATCTGCAACTACAATATTTCAAAACCAAAATCCATTGTTTTTCTCTGTCACCCCTCTCCCAACTCACTGCATCATGAAAATTCTTAGAACTATTTTTCAAATAAGATATACCATAAAGAGAAGATTGCTGTAACAATATAGAGATATTATCATGTGTCAATTTATAAATGAATACAGGCCAAAATTCACCTTCTCTAGTCAACTTGACTTCAATGTTTTCAATCCTGTCCTCTGAATCATCCAGTAATTTTGCAAATTGTTTCTGTATATTTGGCCCCTGGTCATAAACACCTTTTTTTCCCCTTATACTTAAGCCTTTTGGTTGCAAAGAAAAAAGGCCGCATTTTGTGAGAATATAGGTGAGCTGGGGAGTCACGCAACTAGGGGGTTGGTCTTTCTTGGTGTGCTTGCATAGCCCCGTAGATCTGTCCTGACTGTTACTGTCTGGATTGGCCTCCCTGCTCTACTCACTCTTCCCTCACCATTTGGATTCCATTCATTCAACAAATTACAGAATTCAACCACAAGCCAGAGATGGTTCTGGCACATACAGTTTGAGTTACTCTGATTCTGACTCAAAAATCATGGCCTCCTCTAACTCCTCTTGTCAATTTCTCCACATGTGTTTTGGTTCAAATTCCTAAAGGTGAGAAAGTGATTGGCCCAGGTCATGCCAGGCCACTCTTGGACGGCTGGACATTTTGTGGCCAGAATGTTCATCCAGACATGTCTGGTGGAGTGGGTGGAGGCCTGGCAGGGTAGGGCTGTCCAGCTCACTCCACACACCTTCCTGGGTCCTACCTGTGCATCTGGTCATCTCCCCAGTCACAGGGTCAGTCAGTCACTATGCCTCTACCATCACCTGTGGTCTGTTATGAGGATAACCCAAGCAGTCTTCCCTTTACATGGAGTTGGGCTCCTTGTGAACAGAGGACAACAGCCATAAACTCTCTCCTGCTCAAAAGAAGCACAGCTAGTTATCAGGGCATTCCCTGTGGTGGAGAACAGTAGGTCCCATTCCATGAATGTAACACCACTTGGTGTTATCTTTGAAGCTAAAATTAGAGAATAGGAACTCGAGGAAGATGATAGGTGAGAAATATAAAGTGAGTGTCAGTTTTCAATTCCCATATATGGAAATAAATGGAATTCCAGTCCAGGTAAGAGCCAGACTGTTTTTATTCAACAACTGTCTTCAAATTCTCAAATCACAATTCCAGTTAGTAACAAAACTTGTGGAAGAAATTATAATACACTGTAGCACTAGATGACCCAAGACCCAGGGTTAGGAGGTTAAAATCTAGTCTGTATCCAGTGTCATTTAAATAGAACATTTTTCAGGGATGATAACAGAATTGATGTCAGTGGTATGCTACCAGAAACAGTTGCCAACAGAACTGCTGCTTAGATGGTTTACTGCTCCACGCTTTTGTATTCTTGCCACCTTTCTTCCAGGTGTCTTTTTTCCTATAGAGGACTTCTGCTGCACTTTTTTATTATTGTTGTTGGTGGTGCTGTGCAGCATGTGGGATCCAAGTTCCCCAACCAGGGATCTAACCTGTGCCCCCTGCAGTGGAAGCATGGAGTCTTAACCACTGGACCACCAGGGAAGTCCTCTGCTACACTTCAGTGGCTGCGAGGTCAAAGAGAATCACCTGGCAGCTCAAGGAAACTTGTGTCTGATTATCCTGCTGTGGGAGGGCAGGAGGTGTGAATCCTCAGAGCCACCCCTCAGAATCCTAGGTGCATCCCAAGAACCAGGCAACTATGGGATCCTTCTGAAAAGGGCCTTGAGACACAGAAGCCGAGAGAAATATGACGTGTCTCAGACACAGGTGCGGGGGAGCCATCTGATGACACCAGCAGACAGGAGGGATTGGAGCAGCCTGTGTGGGTGCATTGCCCCCGAAGCATTTGTGGTAGCCAAGGCTCTGTCCTGCGTAGGCTCTTCTGTGGCTCCCAGGTGGCCTCCCCATCTCTAGGTCCACACCACTCCAGCCCTGCCTTCACATCAGCACTGTCCCTCCTTTCCAAGTAGTCGGCTGATTCCTCTGTTTAGAAAATGCCTGTTCACACACACATCTACATGTGCAAACACACACCTACACGTGCACACACACGTCCTTCATGGGGTGTGGGTGTTTTGAGTCCAGCTGATTTTCCTAGCATCACCTCCCCTGTGTCCTGCCATGCCACACCAGACTTCATCATCATGCTCCCTCCCAGTTGTTTTTTTCTTCCTGAAATGTCACTGACACCCCAACACCCACCATCTGCTCGCATCATCATTATCTTTCCCTCCCCTTCCCAAAACCAAAGAGGAAGCTCTCCTCTGTTGTATCATGGCATTTAGGTTATACTTCTGACTGCAGTTATTTTTTGTTGCCCGTAGGTTTGTTTCCTCTATGGATTGTGAGGGTTTGCAGGGAAGGACCCTTTGCCACACGTACATCGAACCACCCCACACCCAGTGGAATGCTGATCGCAGCTGCTCAAAAGCGGCTTGTGCAAAGGAAAGATATTCATGAGGACAGTTGTCTTTTAAATATTGGATATGCTTTTAGACTAGATATAGATAATTCTTCATGTATTGATCCTGATAACAGGTTTCTCATATCATCATTAGTTTCCTGTCCTGCAAAATAAAAATAATGTTAATCTGTGTTGCATAGCAATTAATGTGCAAGAACAAATAAATACTTCAAGTACCAGGAAGAAGTCTGGTTGGGAAATTGGCAAAGTGAATCCAAACTCCCTTTTCATGCACTTTGAAGAGAAATGAGAAGTCACTCTCTTAGCAAATGCTCAAGATTTGAGTATTTCTCTTTGCCTGGATCTGCTCAGTTATAAAAATAAGGGATTGGATTATGTCTTCTCTTCATTTTTTAACTAAAATTGTATTATTGAAATGGTTCTACTTAACAAGTGTTAAATATTAAATAAATGTTTTATTGTGCTCAAATTCACAATAAAGACTACATTAAAAGACCCCACTTTTACTGATGCGCTGAAGCATACTGTGAAATTCATTTGACTTCTAGTAACGGATCTGCAAACACATTAAGTGATCACTTTCATGACGGCCCTGTTTCTTTAAGAGACCTCGGTTGTTAAGTTGGAAGATCACTGAACCATATGATGGTCAATAAAAGAATAAAGTCACTGGGGAGTGATTCGAGTACAAGGAACTTGACCCCAGTTCAGTATCTGTGTGTCCATATGCTGTTCACAGTCAGAGGAGGAGAGTGTGGTCCCTGGGTGCTCGGCCTCCCAGGATGGCTTCAGGAAAACTAATCAAGCTGCTGGTGTTTGAGCTGCTTGAGTTTACTGCTTTCTGTGTCCCCACGTTGGTGATAATGGAACAGTTTGCTGTTGCCTATTCTACCACGAGGCGTCCGCCTGACAAAACACGTTATTGGCTGATTGTTTCCTGTTCAATTGCCTATGTAGCTTCAGTGACTCTCTTGATTTGGGTTCCTGTGAAAGTTGTCTTGTACAAGAAACGTCATCTTTACCAAAAAATCAAAGGATGGTGAGTAAAAAGAATTCTTTCCCAGGGACCCCCTGGGATGCTTTCAAAGAGATTGTCTCGTGTTCTCTGAGCAAGGATGCTAGCATAACACACAGATGTGTAATGTGAGATTAAGGAGAAATAATAACCACTGTTTCAATCAATGTATTTATAGTTGTATAAAGTATGAAAGTGTCTTCCATATTTTTTAAAATATTTTTTTGATGTGGAATATTTTTTTAAAGTCTTTTCTGAATTTTTTGTAATATTGCTTCTGTTTTATGTTTTGGCCATGAGATATGGGATCTTGCTCCCTGACCAGGAATTGAACCCACACCCCCTGCATTTGAAGGCAAAGTCTTAACTATTGGACCACCAAGAAAGTCTCCTTCCATATTTTTTTTAAGAGTCATTTTTTTGCTGACTGATAATTGCAATTTACATGTATTCCTAAGACTCTGATACTCTGAGTAGTGACTGTTTTTGTACTAAATCCTCTGTACACTAAAGTGCACAAAGTTATTATAGTTAATTTACAGAAATCATAATCTTAAGATTCTAATATAGAATTTTTCTGTTGTATAAAGCTGAAAGTAATGTCTAAAGCTGAAAGTAATGTCTAAATGTTTACCTTGCAATGTTTTGTAACTCTAAGGCATCCTTTGATCATTAACCAACTAAAATTTTTAAGTAAACTGATTCTTTTATTTAGATTTAAAAAATAATAATACTTTGATTATGTTGATAAATTGTTACCTTGGTGGTGAGAAGGGTAAGTATTCAAATAATACAGAAATATTTTAAATAAATCATGGCTTAATAAGGATTGAACTCATAGGTTAATGACTATACTGATCCATGTAAAGATATTGAGAACAAATAATCTCTGGTCCTAATGTATTTTTCCTTTTAAATCTTCAGATCTGGTTCTTGTCGTCTGAGATACATAGAATACATTTGAAAAACAAGGAGCTGGGAATTTTAATTCAAGCAAGTGCAGAAATGTAAAAATAATAGATACAGCTATGCAGCTGTATAGTGAGAAACACTGTAGGGAGAGTGTGGCCAGGGAGGGTGGGGTCCAGGATCTGCTCGTTAGCGCCTGATACTTGATGTCATCCCCTAACCCACTAGGAGACTTTCAGTTCCTGGAGGACAGATGTCCTGAGTGGTTTCTGAAAATAAATCACGTGGTGATTTATGCCACATTGCTTTCATCAGTGGGGTTTAGGTGTTTTCCAACCCTTGACCCAAATCCTCAAGATCAACTAAGCTGAGCTGGGCCCTCCACCCCTCATATCTGCTAGGAGTTGCTTCAACTGTTCAAGACTCTGACCAGGCCAGGAAGTGTTTGAGGGGATAAGGAGGGTCTAAAAGACAACAGGAGTAAACCAGTAGGAAGTTGGCCACACCAGCCCAGGAAGGTGCTCTCTGATCTTTTTCTGCATTGGCTTAATCCCTAGGACCTTTTAGGTCTGAATATCATTTAGGCAGCAAACCTTCCTATGTTGCTTATTATTATTATGTGGGAGCTAAGATCCCACATGCCTCATGGTCAAAAAGCCAAAATGTAAAACAGAAGCAATATGGTAATAAATTCAATAAAGACATTGAAAACGGTCCACCTAAAAAGCTTGAAAAAATATTATTATTTTTAAATAATGTATTTAATATGTATTATTATTAAGCCATAACTACTTCTTTACTAATTACTTATTATGTACTATAAAATGAACTTATCAGTTTCATTTCATTGCATACCACCTTGTGAAGTATGTTTTTTTTTTTGAATTTATTATTCTCAAGAGGAAACTGAAGATTGGAGAGGTTAAGACACTTACATGGTCAGCTGACAAGTGAGTGAAAGGACTATACTTTGGACCCAGGTCCGTCTGACTCTGTGGTTGGTCCTTCTAACCACTACCCTAAACTGCTTCTTTGAAGGGTGAGGTGCCAATCTCTGGGGGCCATTGAAAGGAAAGAAGGCAGCAGTCTTTCTACTCCTTAGTGTCTGTGTTTTTGTTTGTGCATCTGGTCCAGCTACTTCCCTTGTGCTAAGTTGTCCTGGGCTGTCACAATAATTACATCTTTCAGTGATTCCTTTTGGAAAATACTCTTCCAGTCTTTTATTTCTGTTTGTGGGTGTGGTTGGTCATAAGCATTCTAAATAGTTTTAGTTGGATGGCATGTTATCTATAATTTCAGTGAAACTGTTCCCTCCATGACCTCTTTTACAAGCCATTGTTATCACTTACTGGCCTAGAAAAGAAGAAATTGTTACTGAGTACTATTCAAGGAACCTTACACATTCCATACTCTTAGACTTTATGACAACCCAGTGAGGTATCCACTATAGTCTTGTTGTATAGATAAAGAAATGGAAACTTGAAGAAGTGATTAACTTTGGCTAGTGATAAAGTTTATAACTGGTTGAGCTGGAATTTGTGAGCCCAGAGTGGTCTGATTCTGTGTTGTTTCTTCCACCTTATGCAACTTTTAAAATGTTCTTTCTGATTTTGAATGCTAAGTATGTTTAAAAAAAAAATGCAAAAAAAAAAAAATGCAGTTTTTCTAGTGTCATTAGGATACATCTTCCCTAAAGATATATATTTGGATATTATATGTGATCCCCCAAAATGCGTATAGAATATTTTAATATATGTGATAACACAGTGTGTGTCATATAACTTGATTTCTAGAGGAAGATGATGTAAAAATAATTGCTATTACAGAAAGTAGTAATTGAAAGTATGAATTATTTTGAAGAATACTTAAATAGTTGTTTATGTGAGATCTCAGAGATTCTTAGCTTTCACAGCTACATTGTTGATGGGCCTATTTGAGAATCTCTCTGTACATCCACACTGGTGCCATGGGTCCTATGTGGCTGGTATTCAGGAGAGAGTGAGTCATCCAGCTAGTGAATTCCTGACATTGTGGCTGAGGGGTGCAGACCTGAATTGAAATTCCAGCATTGGCCCTGATTGTGAGATCATCCTTTAAATTCTTTAAGTTTTAGTTTTCTTATGAGCAAAATGGGGACAACCTAGTTTCTTTATTGGGTTGTTTTAAAAATTGAGTAAGATTATGCATGAAAATTCTGAGCACAATGCCTAGCACATGGTAAGGACCTGGTGAATGTTAGTGTTATTATCTCAGGCTGAACTGAGTATTCCATTGGAAACATGATCTGGTTTAATCCTCAGAATGACTCTGAGAAGTGATGATAAAACTGAAGAAAATTCTAGAAGTGATACTCTGTGTATCCAGAGAATCTTCTCAGTTTATTTTATCCTTTGAGAGTAGTGAAGGTCAATAGAGTGAAATGATGAATATCTTATATTTTGTGATTCTATTCTATACATAGCGTGATTCATTTATTTTTTAGAATTGAAGAATGGTGGCTCAGATGGTAAAGAATCTGCCTGCAATGCAGGAGACCTGGGTTCGATCTCTGGGCCAGGAAGATCCCCTGGAGAAGGGAATAACTATCCACTTCAGTATTCTTACCTGGAGAATCCCATGGACAGAAGAGCCTGGGGGGCTAAAGTCCATGGGGTTGCAAAGAGTTGGACATGACTGAGTGACTAACACTTTCACTTTTCATGGTTGATTTATAATATTGTGTTAACTTCTGCTGTACAGCAAAATGATTCAATTATACATATATATGTATATACACGCACATATTTTTATATTCTTCTCCATTGTGATTTGTTTCAGAATATATATTTTATTTAATTTGGCTCTGCCAGGTCTTAGTTCTGGCATGTGAAATCTTCAATTATTGCAGCATGCAGGATCTAGTTTCCTGTCCACGGATCCAACCTGGGCCCCCTGCACTGAGAGTGTGGTGTCTTAGCCACTGGACCACTAGGGAAGTCTCTATCTCAGGATATTGAATACAGTTCCTTGTGGCATACAGCAGGACCTTGTTGTTTATGCATACTGTATATGGCAGTTTGCAGCTGCTAATGCCATGTTCCTGATTCAGTCCTCCCCCAGTCCTCTCCCTCTTGGCAACCACCATACTGTTCTATACTAGAGTGTGATTTTACGTTTCACATTCTCATTTAGCCTGCACTCAGTGTTGTAAAGTTGAGGGAATGGATATAATTGTCATTTTATAAGGGAGGAAACAAGGTCAGAAAGTTTAGGACACACTCTGAACCAACAGAAGTCTGAACTTTAATCCAGTGTTCTTCCTTTTACTCTTGTTAAACATTTCCTCATTCTTTTGGAATGACTGTTCTTTTTAGGGATGCCTGTCATAATTTATAATAAACTAGGGACATGGTTTGAGTAAAAGAAGAAAAACTATTTATATCCACCCCAAATTTTATATCCCAGTAAATAAGAGGAAACTTTGCCTAGGATATCACGGAATGGGTGAAACCTTGAGCTATAGACCAATCAGTGAATGGGTGAAACCATTGAGCTACAAACTAACCTGAAACTGAAGTAGATTTCCTCAGAGAGGGTACCTTGGGGAAGGATAATCCTAGGAGACTTTGAGGGTTTCCCAGACTGGATTGGGTGATATTTTAGGAATTTATCGAGTCTTGCAGAGTGTATGATTCCTTTAGTCAGCTATCCCCAACCTTTGTGGCACCAGGGACCGGTTTCATAGAAGACAATTTTTCCATGGAGTAGGATGGTGGGGTATGGTTTCATGATGACTCAAGCACATTACATTTATTGTGCACTTTATTTCTATTATTATATCAGCTCCACCTCAGATCATCAGACATTAGATCCTGGAGGTTGGGGACCCCAGCCTCAGACCATGACATGTCGGCCATCCTGGGCAGTGCCAAGTTCGAAAGACTCCAATTGGAACATTTTCCTTTGTTGACATCCTTAACTTACACTGCAAAATTTGCTGTTGATTTGTTTCTGATGGCAGTGGAACTCATAGCAGTAATAGTTCTAGTTGTCATCATAGTAAAATAAGAGTAAATATTGATTGAACAATTACTATGTACCAAGAAGAGTTGTAAACACACAGCCTGTGTTATTTTAGTTAATTCTCTTTTATGAAGAAGAACCTTTACAGTGCTCATTTTATGAGTGAGGAAATTGGGACACAGAGGTTAAAAGACCACCTGGCCAGTGAGTAGGGAGTCAAGACCGACCCCATTTGTCTCAAGTGACACACACGAGTGACTGGCTCACCTGAGGAGGCAGAGCTCACCCTTTCCAGCACCTCCGAGAAGGTCATGGGTGAATTGCCAGGAGATAACCAGTGGTATTTAACAGTTACTTCTTCCCAGAGAACCCTGTTTCTCTCTGTCTGTCTGTCATCTTCTGGAAACCTCCAGACTGATCACTTTCTTGTCCTTGACCACAGGCTTTCTCTGCTTGTCCCACCACCTCCAGTCAGGCAGCAAGAGTGGATTCACTTTTGCTTTTCTCTCCTCATATGCTGTCAGTCACCAGATTCCATGAGTTCTTCCTCTTTCATCTCTATCGACTCAGCATCTTGTTCTCATGACTGTTTTCCTCACCCCAGTCAGGCACTGATTTCCAGGGCCACTGTGCACTTGAGTCTCTGGCATGGCTCACCAACTTTTGATCTATTCATGTCCAGCGTCAGATCCCTTGTTCTGATCGCTTTTGCTCAAGGAGGCACAGAGAGCGTTTTATGAACCTCCTGGGGCTCTGGAGACCTTCACCAACAGCTGTCCTTGCCTTTTGCCTCTCTGTCCCTCTCATCCCCTCCATGTCCTTGTTGACAGAGTAATAACCTTGAAAAATGTTGCCTGCATTTCAGTTTCACCTCTAAAACTCTACTCTTCCCCT
Organism: Aepyceros melampus; assembly: GCA_006408695.1. Classification (NCBI taxonomy): domain Eukaryota; kingdom Metazoa; phylum Chordata; class Mammalia; order Artiodactyla; family Bovidae; genus Aepyceros; species Aepyceros melampus. Next base: position 33,508 of record SJXQ01004153.1, on the reverse strand, counting down.
TGCTTTTAGAATTCAGTGTTGGAATCATCTGAAAGCTGAAGACACCTTAGTGTCCATCTATCACACTGTTTCTCACAATACAGACAGTCCGCCTCTGATTTTAAAGGCACTTCATGACATTTTGTGTCTCTAATTATGAAAATGTGTTGTGTTGTGCTCACTCGCTCAGTTGTATCCAACTCTTTGGGCCCCATAGACTGTATCCCACCAGGCTCCACTGCCCGTGGAATTTTCCAGGCAAGAATATAAAATAGGTTGCCATTTCCTTCTCCAGAGGCTCTTCCTGACCCAAGGATTGAACCCACACCTCTTGCATCTCCTGCTTTGGCAGACGTATTCTTTACCACTAGTGGCACCTGGGAAGCAATTATGAGAATGCTGCTGCTGCCTAGTCTTCCTTATTTCTTTGTATTGAAATAAACTCTGCCATGTGTAGCTTCCTTCCCGTTTTCTTTGTAGATGTCACATCCTATGCCCTGCCTTAGATGCCAATGAATTTGGCCATGGCTGGGAGCCCTACCCATTGCCTCCTGATTTTCTCTTTTTACTGCTTTTCTTTTTTATGTGTCAAGCATTTTAATTTGGAGGTTGCATATTTTAATTTGCATAGAAAATTTTGGCTTCGGGGATACCCTGTCCGTGGTTTGGACGCCATGCTGTAACCACAGGGAGCCCACATTCAATCCCTGGTTGGGGAACTAACATCCCAGATGCTGCATAGTGGGGCTAAAAGATTTTTTAAAAAGAAGAAGAAAAAGAAAATTTCAGCTTCAATCAATCAATCAGCCAATTTTCAGTGATTCAACACTCACCAATTTCAGAGTACTCCCCTTATTATGAAATTATGCTGGCATGGCTACCAGCAATTAATTAGCCACATGTAATGGTCACTCTCAGTAGCATGACACTTTTTTCTTCCTTTTAAAAAAAAATATATTGGAGTATAGTTGATTTACAGTGTTCTGTTATTTTCAAGTGTACAGCAAAGTGATTCAGCTATACGAATACGTATGTCCCCTTCTATTGCTTTTCAAGCTCTCTCGTCAGCTCTCATAAACTGTCACTTGTGTGATGACAGCCTCCACATTGTGTCCCAGCTCTGAATTAGCCCGTTTCCTGCCTATCGTATCCTGGAAGTCTCACAGCCTTTCTTCACTTTGTGCTGTCTCTGTCGCCCTTCAGTGCAAGCTGTTAGTGTTTCTGCTGAGATTGTTGATTGGATTCACAAACCACACCCTAATTGTTTTCTCCAGAATGTGCTATCTCATCTTTTCTACATCTTTTGCAATATGGATATGAGTATGTCAAAGAAAATAAGACAATATGTTCTTCAGTTCAGTCACTCCGTCGTGTCTGATTCTTTGAGACCCCATGAATCGTAGCATGCCGGGCCTCCCTGTCCATCACCAACTCCCAGAATTCACCCAAACTCATGTGCATCGAGTCGGTGATGCCATCCAGCCATCTCATCCTCTGTCATCCCCTTCTCCTCCTGCCCCCAATCCCTCCCAGCATCTAGGTCTTTTCTAATGAGTCAACTCTTCGCATGAGGTGCCCAAAGTATTGGAGTTTCAGCTTTAGCATCATTCCAAAGAAATCCCAGGGCCGATCTCCTTCAGAATGGACTGGTTGGATCTCCTTGCAGTCCAAGGGACTCTCAAAGTCTTCTCCAACACCACAGTTCAAAAGCATCAATTCTTCAGTGCTCAGCTTTCTTCACAGTCCAACTCTCACATCCAAGCATGACCACTAGAAAAACCATAGCCTTGACCAGATGGACCTTTGTTGGCAAAATAACATCTCTGGTTTTTAGTATGCTCTCTAGGTTGGTCATAACTTTCCTTCCAAGGAGTAAGCGTTAGCTAGGTGTATATATTGCCTGTGTGCTCAGTTGCTTAATTGTGTCTAACTCTTTGCGGCCCCATGGACTATAGCCTGCCAGGCTCCTCTGTCCATGGAATTTTCCAGAAAAGAATACTGGAGCGGGTTGCCATTTCCTACTCTGAGGTATGTAAATTACTAAATCAAAATTTTAAAAGATTGTGAATAACTGTCTTTCAGCCTCATTACTTTGTTGTATAAGTCTATGTATTTTATGCACTTAAAAATTCTGAGACGGGTCCATAGGATTTACAAAATTCCCAGAAAGTTTATTGTATAAAAATGGTTTGGAAATATTGTTCTAAATGCTGGAAATAAAGTAATGAACAACTCAGATAAGGTACCTTTTCCCATGGAACTTACCTTGGATATAGACAAACAGGAGTCAGACATGAAAGATCTATGATCTAAATTAGGTCTATCATCCAGAGACTCCCTGTCAGAAAAGAATAACCAGTGTAAATCTGGCAGGTGGGGCAAGGTTGGTATGATCACAGAATAACAAAATGTTATTAGTATGTTTTTAGATGTTATTAGTATAGGTAAGTGGATGTAGGGGAAGGGGCAGATCATTCTAAGTGGAGAGTAAAAGAAATAAGGGAAACCACCTCATGGAGAGCATGTAGACAGTGGTGCTAGGTTTCCATTTTATTTTAATTACTTACCCACTGGAGATTTTTAGAAAATTTATTAAATCCACAAATAAATATATTTTGTGGTAAAATACACCTACCATAAAACTTACCATCTTAATGATTTTTAAATGTAGAGCTAGCTCATGGACATTAAGTACATCCACATTGTGTGCTACCCGCCCATCCACAGAAACTTCTTCATCTGGAAAAACTGAAGCTCTATAGCCATTAAACATTAACTCCCCATTCCCCACTCCTCCCAGCCCTGGTGATTTTGAGCTGAGATGTAAGATGTGTTTTACATTTACAAAATTAGACGTTTGCTTTATGGGAAAAATATTGCTTGGCAAGAATATAAACACTAACAGGAAACTGGTTACGAAGCACTGCAGATAAGAGATGATAGTGAGTGAGCTATTGTGTTAGCAGACGATGGTTTGAAATGCACTTTGGCAGTAAATCACGCAGGATTGGATGATGACTGGAATGAGTATGGGTTCCTTTTCAGGCCTGTTAAGCCTGAGTTGTCTATTAGACATCCAATGGAGGTACCAAATGAGTAGGTGGGTGTCCAACTCCAGATCTCAGGACAGAGGCCATAGTATATATTCTAGAATCTGTTTGCAAGTCCTGGGCGAGTGGGTGATGTTTAAATGATGGGATTGGCCGAGATAATCAAGGCAAATAACACAGATAAAGAAGAGGTGCCAGAATAATTCCTGAGGTACTCTGAAAGGTGAAGCTGAGAAGAGGGCTCTGTGAATGCCCTTGCCAGCCTCAGAGAGCTGAGTGCTTCAGGAATCTCCATCTGGGCTCAGAGAAAGAGGCAAAGCTACCAATTTTAAAATTTCATCATACCTCTGGTTTTAGCAGGTTGTTCTGGGTCTGGCTATGAGAGTTGGGCTATCTCACCCCTATCTTATGTCTATACCTAGAAAATCTAGGATGATGCTGGAGTAAAGGGACATAGCAGGCAGAAATTCTTAAGTCTTCTGAAAGACTCCAATACTGTGTGCTTAAACAGACACTATCCTATAAATATAATTAGTATATATTTAACTAAGGAGGGAGGAGGTAATAGTTCATTATAGAAAAATTTGAGTGTATTTTACAGTATTTTCCTGTAAATTGATAATGCTAAATATATGTGTTAATTCTCTCTGTCATAAAATATTTATATGTTATATCTAATAACTTTGATTGCTTGATCATGCAAGGCTTAAAAAGTGAAAGTGTTAGTCACTCAGTTGTGTCCGACTCTTTGTGACCACATGATCTATCCATGGAATTCTCCAGGCAAGGCTTAAAAGGTGGTCCAAAAACAAATATGCAAATGATGTATCCCTAGAAAGAGTCATGCTGTTCTTTTATTTTCAACTGGTCACCAGAGCCTGACGTGTTGGCCAGGATTCTAATGAATAAGTTATGAAAATACTGAACGTCATTTGTCTTGCACTGTGATGCTTTTAGCCATCGATGGTTTGTTAGTTATTTGGAAACCTTTCACCCTCTTATTCTGAAAAAACATCCTGGCTTTTTGTGTGTTCCCCTTTGCCATACTCAAACATTTGGGAAATGGAAATAGGGAAGCAGTGGCTTCTTAGAAAAACTATAAAGGAGTGCAAGAACTGCACAATTGGCAAAATGTAGCAGGAACTGTTGATCTTGTACATTACTGCTTTTGCTTATTTTTTCTCCTTTGCTAGGAGACCTGTTATGATGATGTGTGTAGCACTCACCACGCTTCCCAGCTTCAGCTTTTCTATAGCAGTGACTGAGGTATGGAATTTTGATTTCTTCTCCTGCCTGTAAGATTTTGAGATTTTAGAATGTCCCCCTGTTCTTAAAATTGCACAGAACAGTATGCCCAACAAGTTTCTTAAAGTTGATTTTCTCCAGTCTTAGATCATTGTTATCTCTGTGATTGTGGAGGAAGGTTTAACAGCCAATTTTTAAAAATCTACTGGGTTTGTGTAGAGGGGTGGGAAGAAAGGAATATCACTTGAAAATAATAAACAAGAAAGGAATTTGGGAGAAGATCCACATTTTGTTTCTTCTAACCTGATGTTTTTCATGCGTGTTCTTGGTTCTAAACAGAATAGAACAGTATCTCAGGGAACAGCCACTCACATGATAAGACCTTTGATAAGATATCTGTTGCCAAGTAATTTGCATGTGATGTTTATTTGAAAATAAATTTGAATTTATGTTCAACCAAAGGCAGCTCCCAAGGGACTCTGATGGATGGGTGTCTGCAGAATAGGAATATTATAGATACAACTTTCAGGCTGTGAGAACTCTTATTACCCAGATAGTAATGAAAGGTTGTTGTTGAATTACGACGCCAGGATTCTTGGCCTCCGGAGGAGAAGAATTCAATCCGGGGCCAGAGACGAGGCTTGATCGCTCAGAGCTTTTGTGTAATAAAGTTTTATTAAAGTATAAAGGAGATAGAGAAAGCTTCTGACATAGGCATCAGAAGGGGGTAGAAAGAGTACCCCCTGCTAGCCTTCAGCTGGATGTTATATAGTTACCATCAGCCTGTTAATTTAGAATGGCACCAGGCCCCTCACCCATAAGATGTGTTTTGGGATAACCTTGGCTCCAAATGGTTTATCTTGGGCCATAAAATGATTAACTTGAATCTTGAAGAAGGGCAGGTCACCATACAAAAAGTTTCATTTACATAGATTAGAGGAACAATATAGGAGTATAACATACTGGTTTATCAAGTAGGTTCTGAGCCCAAAAGGCAGAACCAACTTGAAGACAGAGTTCGGGGTGGATGCATAGTACATTAGCATAGCTTAAGACAAACATTTCCATAAGAAAAAGGCATTGGTTAACTTCAGGTGAAATCAGATGTCATTATGGCAACACAGAATTTTAAGAGAAACCTCCTTTTAAATTTGTATAGAGAAGGAAAAAATATAGCTAGTTTGTTTCCTCCTGCCACTTAAGAGAGAGAAAATGACACTTGCAGGCTGTCTCCTCGGTTTGGAGACCCCTGGCCTTCCTGCCTGTTACCGTTTCAGTAATTCAAAGCAGAATGCCCTTAGGATGGGGAACATGTGCACACCCGTGGTGGATCCATATTGATGTATGGCAAACCAATACAATATTGTAAAGTAATTAGCCTCCAATTCAAATAAATAAATTTATATTTAAAAAAAGCAGATCTTACTAATCTTACTATTTATAAGGTGCTTGAAAGGTGTAATTTTTAAATTTATAATAAAATTTTTATTTACATGTTGAGTAGATAGTCACTAAGTGCATATTACATGAATTAGATCCTGAGGATAGAGCACTCAGAAAATTTGACAGTCTCTAGCCTTCAGTGCAGAGAAGGCAATGGCAACCCACTCCAGTACTCTTGCCTGGGAAATCCCATGGATGGAGGAGCCTGGTGGGCTGCAGTCCATGGGGTCACTGAGAGGTGGACACGACTCAGTGACTTCACTTTCACTTTTCACTTTCATGCATTGGAGAAGGAAATGGCAACCCACTCCTGGAGAATCCCAGGGACGGGGGAGCCTGGTGGGCTGCTGTCTATGGGGTCGCACAGAGTCGGACACGACTGAAGCGACTTAGCAGCAGCAGCAGCAGCCTTCAGTGAGCTTCCCTGGTGGCTCAGCAGTAAAGAATCTGCCTGCAATGCAGGAGCCTCAGGAGACGTGGGTTCGATCTCTGGGTCAGGTAGATCCCCTGGAGAAGGGAATGGTAACCTACTCCAGTATTCTTGCCTGGAGAATTCCATGGACAGAGGAGCCTGGTGGGCTACAGTCCATGGGGTTGCAAACAGCTGGACACAACTGAAGCGACAGCACATTCACACAGCCCTCAGTACTTTTTAAACTGATGGTAGAGAGCAAAAAAACAGGCAGTAAGAGTAGGTCTGCTTAGTGCTATGAGAGAGATGTATACCAGGTAATGGATGACATCATTAGAAATTACGTGACTTTGGAACGTGTCCTAGGTGCAGCATTAGGACAATATATGAGCACACAGAATATCCTCAGAAGGCTACAGAGATGGACTTTGCGTCAAATGGCAACACATAAATATTTTAGTCTTGATTTGTCATTTTCTCTTCCTTCCCCACCAGTGACCTTGTAAAGCACTTGGGAGGTTCCTATGAGCTTCAAAAATTCAGGGTATGACCTTTCAAGGAAGACTACTATCACAGTGATGCACCATCTATGGGTTGCTCTTTCGGGCCAACTTTCTCATTATGTTCCACCCATTGTTGCATTTTTTGTTTACTTTTTTCTTATTTTTCACTGAGGTGTAACACACAAACAGAAGAATTCACACAATATAGACAATATTAATGGAATACTACAAAGTAGTATGGAAACATTACTCAGTTAAAAAAAAAAAAGTTTGCCAGCTCCATAAAGGCCATCTCTGTTGGCTACCTTTCCTTCTATTCCAAAGGTCACTTCTACCTTACTTCTAATATCACAAGTTAGTTTATCTGTTTTTGAAAGCTTTATAAAAGGAAATCAAATCATTATCTATCTATCTATGATCTTTCTGTGTATCTTTCATTCAAAATATGGGCTATTCTTATTTTTCTGTTTAGATGTAGTTCATTCATATTCATTTTTTATTCCTGTACAGTATTTCATTTTACAAATATATCATACTATATCAGTTCTCCTCTATGTTATTTTATTTTCTGGCCATGCCACCTGGCTGGTGGGATCTTGGTTCCCTGCCCAGGGACTGAACCTGGACTGTAGCAGTGAAAGTCTGGAATCCTAACCACTTGGCTACCAGGGAACTCCCATCAGTTATACTCTTGATGGTCATTTCAGTTTCCAGTTTTTGCTGCTGTGAACATCCTTAAATGTGTATCTTGTTGCCATATATAAGCATTTGGGTTGGTTAAATGTGCAGGAATAGAATTGATGGATCACAAGATGTTCAAGTACTTAATTATAACTAACAGTGTCAGTTTTTCAAAGAGATTATATTAATTTAGACTTCCACTACCAGAGAATGAGCAGGCTTTGTGTTTCCCACCCTCAGTAGCACTTGCATTGTCAGCCTTTTTATTTTAACCATTCTGGTGAGAATATTCTTGAATTTCATTATAGTTTTCAATTTCATTCCCCCAATAATTAATGAGACTGAACATATTTTTCATTCCATTCTTCTCCTACTGTGTTGCTTATCTTTTAAAAATTGATTTGGAAGAATTATTTATATATTCTGATTTCAGGCTCTTTGTTGATTTTATGTATTGCAAACATCTTCTCATTCTGTGATTCATGCTCTTAATTGTATATTTTGATGAAGAAAAGCTTTTAATTTTAAAATAGTCCACTGTGTCACTTTATTTGCTGTATTTTATTTTGGTTACTTGTTTGAAACAATTTTGTCATTCTCTGAATCTGAACCTTAAAGTCCTGAAGACAGTCTCCTATGTACCATTTTGAAATTCTCTTTGAACTTCACAATCTACCTATAACTAATTTTTGTGTGTGTTGGGCAGTAAGGGATTGTTTTTTTTTCCCCAAATAATAGCTAATAGACTGATCACCATTTATTAAAATGTCTGTCCTTGTCACATTTCTCTATAGTTAATAAATCAGATGTGTGTGTCCATAGTCTATTCTGAGTTTCCTGTTCTGTTCCACGGCCTACTTTTCTATTCCTGTGCCAACACTACAATATCTTAATTCTTACATGTTTATAATAGCTCTTTGTATCCAGAAGAGTAAACCTTCCTGTTTTCCTTTTCTTCTAGAATGTCTTGCTCTTTGTATTTTCTTTTTTTCCCCACTTTTTAAAATTGAAAGATAATTTCTTTACAGAATTTTGTCATTTTCTGCCAAATATCAACATGAATCAGCCACAGGTATACATATGTCCCCTCCCTTTTGAACCTCCTTTCCATCTTCCTCCCCATCCCACCACTCTAGGTTGTTACAGAGTCCCTGTTTGAGTTCCTTGAGTCATAACAGCAATCCCATTGACTATCTACTTCACATATGGTAATGTAAGTTTCAGTATTATTCTCTCCATACATCCCACCCGCTCCTTCTTCCTCCCCGCCCCCCATGTCCATAAGTCTGTTCTCTATGTTTCTCCATTGCTGCCCTGAACACAAATTCATCAGTACCATCTTTCTAGATTCCATATATATATATATATATATATATATATATGTTAGTGTACAATATTTATCTTTCTCTTTCTGATTTACTTCACTCTGTGTAATAGGCAGTAGGTTCATCCACCTCATTAGAACAGACTCAGAAACACTCCTTTTTATGGCTGAGTAGTATTCCATTGTGCATATGTCCCACAGCTGCTTTATCCATTCATGTGTCGATGGGCATCTGGGTTGCTTCCGTGTTCTAGCTATTGTCAGTAGTGCTGCAATGAACGTTGGGGTACATATATCTTTTTCAATTTTGGTTTCCTCAGGGTATATGCCTAGGAGTGGGATTGCTGGGTCATATGCAGTTTTATTCCTAGTTTTTGAAGGAATCTCCATGTTCATTTTAGAATCAGCTTATCATTTTCCACAGAAAAGTTGGAATTTTATTGAGGTTGTAACAAATGGTATCACTTTTTAAACATCTTATTTTATAACTCTTTTGTTTTTGGTATGAGGAAATAATTTATACTTTTGGGGGAGATTTGTCCATTTATAATCATATCGTCTATGAATAATGACATTTTGCTTCTCTTTTTTCCTAATACTTAAACACCATTTCTTTCTCTCGCTTCATTATACTGGCTAGGACTTCAGTACAGTGTTGAATAACAATGGTAATGGTGTAGCCTTTGGCTTATTCTTGTCCTCAGAGGTATTGAAAATTCTTAATGTACTGTGGTTAACTTGATATTTGCCATAGGTTTTTTGTGGATCCCTTAAACTGATGAAGCAAGTGCTCCAACGCCTAGCTGGGTTTTCTCAGCTCTCTCTTCTTAGAAGACCCTACACTCTAATATTTGTCTCCCTACATCTTTGAGCTAGGATTCTCAGAGGCTCTGTATAGCTGTTGGGTTGGGAGAGATTCCTTGTTCCACTATTCCAGGAACCTACTATTAAATTTTAATGCACATTTACTGAAATCTGTCTTTAACTGATAGAGTTCTGTCTTCCATTAACATGGATCCTAATGACATCTTTAGAAATGGTTCAAAACTTTGTGGGATTGAACACCTAAAAAGCTGAAAACCATGCTTCTAATCTTTTAGCAAATGTATGTATAATTAATTTAGCACTTCTTTCAGACTCCTCAAAGAACTGTGAACAAAGAAAGTGCAAAAATTTAATGCTTCTCAATGATCTTCTGAAAACAGGTTCAGAAGAATATTAATGGTTCCGCTGATACGTTACCGGATATGTTACCTGACCTGCCAGTCTCCCTAGTTCTGACTTGCTTGATTGTGGTTGATATTATTGAAAAACTCAGGATATATCCTCTTAGAGGGAGGCAAAAGAGTAAGTATTCTTTTCTTTTATTTTATTTTCATGCCATTCTCCCAAATCATCCCACCCTCTCCCTCTCCCACAGAGTCCAAAAGACTGTTCTATACATCTGTGTCTCTTTTGCTGTCTCGCATACAGGGTTATCATTACTATCTTTCTAAATTCCATATATATGTGTTAGTATACTGTATTAGTGTTTTTCTTTCAGGCTTACTTCACTCTGTATAATAGGCTCCAGTTTCATCCACCTCATTAGAACTGATTCAAATGTATTCTTTTTATTTTTAACATTTGAATCAGTATTCTTTTAAATACAAATATTTTTTAAAATTTAACATATAATTCAACTTTCTCCTACTCTATTATCTGTTGACATGTTTCATGATATTTTTTAAGAGCTAACATTATAGTGAGAAGATTACAAATGAAGATATCTAAATATCATAATTTTTAAACCTACTTTGATAGCTATACATTTCTTCTCTTTTTTTGACTTTGATAGTACTTATAAATGAATAAACTTACTAAATATTGACTACTAAATCTTTAATGTTTACCCTAACAGGAAAATTACCTAAGTAAATTATTATACACTTGTATTTTAGAAACTCTCTCAAAACCTTAAGTTTAGATGAATACATAAGAAGTTAGTCTGGACACAACTGAGTGACTAACACACGTTTCAGTCTGGATACTTTGATATGGGAATTAATATGACTACTGCAGATATTTCCTGGAGATTTATGTGTTTTTTTAAATTTAGTTGCTTCATAATTGTGAATTGTCAAAATGCTGAAGATTACCAAGATATGCTGCATTTTTCCAAAGGGAACAGTTGAAACTAAATATCAGTTGACCTTTTTAAAAGTATTTTGTTAACTGAATATTTTGTTTGGTCAGCCATAAGTCCCCTCCACTTTCATTTTATGTGATAGTATCTGTGTTCCATGTACAATATTTGCATAGTGTGGTTATTGGATGGCAAAGGTTTTGCATTTAAAATTGGTATGTTTTGTTCATCACTCCCTGACTGATGGGGTGGATGAGGGTAAATTGAGTGAGTCTAGGAGAATGCTTTGGGATAATAAAGTGACTACTACAACCAGGAAGGAAAACACTAGACAGTCATTTCTTATGACTGAGGGGTGAGCCACCACCCCTTCCTTATGGAAGAGTGAGCCACCACCCCTCCAGCCACTCTTGCGCCTCAGTTTGAAAAGCAGAACTGAATTGGAGGCCACCATGAAATCTGAGACTCTGAGCTTCATATTTTGCACTTTGTCCTTTGGTGGGGCACGAGAGGCTGTTATGTTTAAAATAACACAGGTGATAAGGCAGAGAAGATGACAGTGGCAGCCAATGAGTCTGTGGAGGAAAAGGTACTCCCAAGGTACACCTGCCTTCCAGAGCTGAGTGTTTTATCTTAAACTGAGGTGGTTTGAGAATAGTCAAACCCTTGACTACTTTTCTAGACTCCTTAATGACACAAGCCTATTTTGATATTGGACTGTTTTTAATGAGTCTATATTTTCCATGTGAATGTGATCTTTCTAAGTTTTTAGTGAAAATTCTTTTTTTTTAATGCACATGTATATTTTTGAGTATAAGTTATTGGCATTTTATATTTTAACTGAAGAACTGGTTTTTTTAAAGGGGAATTTCCCTTGTATTCAGAAGTAATGCTGAAAAAAAGAATCAAAATAAGAGAACCCCAAGGAAGAAGTCAGTTCTGGGGAGAAAACTCTAGAACACCTTGTCCAGTTGCTACTTCTTAGTTGAAGAGCCTCTTTCTTGAGCTCCTCTCTGCTCAAACTTAGGAGTGTTAATGTCTGGTTAAGTAGCTCCATTCTTTAATATAAAGTCACACTTAAAAAACTATCATTCTTTCAAAATACTTTTATAAATATTAATTATAAGTATACTTAATTTTTGTGTAAAATTTGGACTCAAATAGTCTCCTATACTCATTTTAACAGGCTACTAATAAAATCAATTGTATGAATTTTGAATCAATGAGGTATTCTCACTTATCCTCTGGAATATTAATATGTAAATTCAGAAACATAAATTATAAAACATCAATCTGACATAAGCATAAATATGGTTTTACTGCATATGCTACCTTAGCATCGAAGTGGTAGGATAGGGATGTGGGACAGAGTTCAGACTAATTTGACTTCCCGTAGGAAGTGTCGGTAAAGAAAATATATTCTGTTCTTTGCTCTCTCCAGATAGTTTGAAGTGCATACACACCAGTTGTCACAGTTTTCACCTTGTGCTAGATGAAACTAGGGTATTCTACAAAGCTTGGACTTAATGGATACTCTTACACTAGCCTAGTTATCTTTGGTTGTTGTTGCATCAGTATATTTATTTATTGAAATATAGGTGATCTACAATGTTGTGTTAATTTCTGCTGTACAGCAAAATGACTCAGTTGTACATATATAAACGTTCTTTTTTATATATTATTTTCCATTATGGTTTATCACAAGATATTGAATATAGCTCCTTGTGCTATACAGTAGGACCTTGGTGTTAGCCATTCTATATATACTAGTTTGCATCTGCTAACCTCACACTCCCATTCTATCCCTTCCCACCTCCCCAACTGTCTTAACTCTTTAATTCCAAGCCACCAAAACTTGATCTTCATTTAGCTTTTCTTTTTCTAAATTTAAAAAATAATAAAAGCTCTATATTTGATATATGGTTAAACCAATCTTCACTGGCCCAAGGGATCCTTTCTGCTAACTTCCTGTTACCAGTAGAAATGCCAAAGTATCAAGTGGTTACCACGTTATAATGTCTAAGTGAGTCATTTCCCATAGACTGTGGCTCAGTTGGGAATATTTTCTGGAACACAAATCTCCAAAGCATGTAATGTCACAGGTGGCCTAGCACCTAATAGTGTCAAGTCCTAGTCATGTGAGTAAAAAATAAGAATACAAGATAGAGCCTGCGTGTCTCCTCCCCTTACTAATGTTAGTCACTCAGTTGTGTCCTACTCTTTGTGACTCCATTGACTGTAGCCCACCAGGCTCCTCTGTCCATGGTATTCTCCAGGCAAGAATACTGTAGTGGGTAGCCATTCCTTTCTTCAGGGGACTTCCAGACCCACGGATCAAACGCAGGTCTCCTGCAGGACAGGCAGATTCTTTACTGTTTGAGCCACCAGGGAGTGGCTCTTACTAATATGTGAGTACAAATGAGCACACTTTAACATTTCCATCTGAATTTTGCTAGCTTGGTCCCAACCTCTTAGTGACTGGACTTCATCTCTCTTCTTCCTTCCGTGTTATTCTCTCTCCCATTTTTAAACTAGACCCAAGATGTATCTCCCATGGTCTCATTTGTTGGTCTAGACTGTTGAATATCCTCTGGAGTGTGTGGGCTTCAGCAGTTGTGGCACACAGGCTTAGTTGCTCCATGGCATTTGGAATCTTCCCGGACCAGGCATTGAACCTGTGTTGCCTACATTGGCAGGTGGATTCTTATCCACTGTGCCACCAGGAATGTCCCCTCCTAGTTTTTAGCTACTACAAACATTATTGTTCTGACTTTTTCAAAAGTGAAAGGGTTGGGAAGAAAAGGACAAGGATATGGTTAAAATGAATAAGATGCTGTGTATTTGAACTGGGCAGGGGAGATGTGCCCAGTTAGGTCACAGGTGTGTGGATAGTACAGGGGGGTCTCTGTTTGTGGGGACCCTCCGCCATGTACAAGAGTCAGCAGCCACTCACTCCATGATGTGTCTAGCCCAGCAGAGGTTGGAGACAGAGAGAGTTAACTGCTGCTGGACGGCAGCCGAATGATATCAGTATGATGACCACAGACACTGTCCTTAGAAGACCCTGAGCATCGCACATGCCCAGACTCCTTGGCAACAGCCCTAGCCAGAAGAGAGGGACTATTATGGACTGGCTGCTCATGAGGACAAACACAGAGGGGCCACTGGGGATTGTACCAGTGGGGTGGCAAGATGGTTTGGCTCCATGAGGGGTGTCTACAGAGTCAGACATGACTTGCTAGAAGTGAGATCAACAGGCTATTTGAGTGGAAAACATCATAGCCCTGCAGAGGAGGCCATTTCCACTGTCACATCAGTAAGAGGTGCCAGGTATGATGTTGCAGTGTAAGGTCTTCAAATAAATATGCTCTCAGTGGCTGTGCTCCAGTTCCTTCTGTGTAGTCTCTTTAATACCCAGAGACTTGGACAAAGTGCTGCAGGCACTTCAGCAGCACAGATGATCATTACTTCAAGTGAAATGCCTCCGTGTGCAATTTCACGCTCAAAGGATATGCAAGGTTTTAAGGCTGGCATACGTAATTTATTTAAAGTTCTCCAAGCACTTCTGATGCCCACCCTGATTGAGAGCCTTTGACCTAGAAAGTATCAGGAACTGAGACCAATAGCAAGCTAAAACCCAAGAGATAAAATATAAATTCTGAAAGGAATTTCCTTCTCAGATTTCTTTGAAATGGAACTTATCACTCCATAACCAAATAGCATGTTAGACATGGGAAAAGAAATTAAGAAGAAAAAAAAAAAAGGACGCTGCTTTTCTCTGAATAAAATGAATGGCATCTCGAGTTCCCCCTTTGCTTCTTTTTAAGAAAAAGCTTATCACACAGTCTGAACCCAATGTGCTCACTGGTTTCCATAATGTGTTTTGCAATGTGGTTAGAGAGCACATAAGAGGAACACTGAGTCCGCAGCCATGCCAAGAAGGGGAGGGGGGCATTTCCTTTTATGCTCTCCCTTTGCTGTTTAGAAGAAGGAAGTTTCAGAAAGTATTTCAGCTCTAGGATTTTTCCCCCCTTCTCAAGAGACAAGTAGCCATTTACCAGACTGGGGGTGAGAGAAGGGTAGAGTTTCTGATTTATAACTTCTAATGAAGCATCAGCTGTCAGCATTAGGTCAGCACAGACCCAGCCAGAAACTAGACTGCTGTGGTCCCTATGCCAAACGACATGGGGCGTCAGGTGCTGTCAGGTCTGAGCTGACTCTGAGTAGGACAGCTTTACGTGATCGTAGCAATTTGACATTTAATTGTTATTTTTTTTCTCTAGGAAGGAAGTAAAATGTATGAACATTTTTAATATATAAAGTGCAATTTTTGAGAATTGCAAGGTATTTTCAAAATAAACATTTCAGAGTCTGGTAAGAGAAAGAGAACATAAAGAATTCAGTGGGCCATACTTTATTTTTTTTTAACCTGGCTTTATTTTATTATCTTTTTGGCCACAGGGCATGCAGAATCTTAGTTCCAGACCAGGGATGGAACCTATGCCCCCTGTGTGGGAGCAAGTCCAGCATGCATTACTTTATAACAGCAACAAAAATTTAAGGTCCCAGCTAGAAATTAAAGGGATAGGTCATGGATTTTTGGTATCTAAATTTCCTTGCATAGGATTGAAGAGAGTGAAAGGCTGTGGAGCTGACACCCAGAGAGCCTTTTAAGTCGTGTATACATTAGTAGTGGGACACCAGCTTGCTCAGACTCTATTGTTTAGGGTGGAGTGGGTGTTGTAAAGGCTGCTTCCTATGATCTCACAAACTCTTCTTGGAATCACTCATTGGCACGTCTGCCCATGCTCGGTCACTTCTGTCACTGCTGATGCCTGGGAGGCTTTGGAAAACCCTGAGCCCCCACCACCTTCGCAGGGTCCTAGAGGCTGGGTGAGCTCACTCCACTCATGCGCGTGTTCTGTGGTGGCCATGGTTGCCAGAAGGTACCCAGGCTGCACTGCCAGGAATTCCAAATGCCTTCCAAAGCTTCTCATCTTGCTGCAAGGGCTGTCTTTAGGACCCTGAGGCAGAGGGTTATCTAAGTGGTAGACCATGTGCAGGACTCAAAAGTTCTCTTGTGATGTGAGAGGATTGAGAGCATGGAGGAGGTGTGGTCCCGGGGAGGGGTTATTATTCAGCCTAGCTTTGATAGTTGGGCTTCCTTCCCTTAGTGCAGATTTTTTTCCCCCCACCAGAATGCCCATGGTGCCCTCATGCTTATAGAACTCCATATCAGGAGTTCCTCCTACCGTTTATGCAGCAAATTTTTATGGAGGATCTGGTCCATACCAGGCACTCCACTAGGTGCTGGGGGTACAGTGGTGGGTGAAAGGGAGAGGTGGTGAAAGCAGACAGAGTCCCCTTTGCATGGAGCTCACCATTAGTGGGGCTTCCGCGCTGGCTCATTAGGTAAAGAATCCAGCTGCCAATGCAGGAGACCGGGGTTCTAGCCCTGGGTCAGGAAGATCCTCTGGTGGAGTGGCAACCCACTCCAGATTCTTGTCTGAAAAACTCCATGGACAGAGGAGCCTGTCTGGCTAGTCCACGGGGTTGCAAAAAGTCAGATGTGGTTGAGCATGCATGCAGTCTAGTGGGTGCAATAGCAGGTTTCTAAAACTATACTAACAAATACATATAGTTAAAGCTAAGTGTTCTGAAGGCAAGGAGTCAGGCTCATTCCCACATGTGTCCATTTCTTGTCACCCAGAATGCTCTCAGGCTGGGTTTCTAGCTCTGCTCTATATCCAAGCATTTAACTAGTAGAGGAACATCAAGCCATTTCAAAATCTAGAATTATTTAATGTTTATTGTATATTAATGTGTATTATATGGCTTCCCAAGTGGTGCTAGTGGTAGAGAATCCACCTGCCAATGCAGGACACGCTAGAGGCTCAGGCTGGATCCCTGGGTTGGACAGATCTTGTGGAGTAGGAAATCACAATCCATGCCAATATTGCCTGGGAAATCCCATG
Source organism: Aepyceros melampus (assembly GCA_006408695.1). Taxonomy (NCBI): domain Eukaryota; kingdom Metazoa; phylum Chordata; class Mammalia; order Artiodactyla; family Bovidae; genus Aepyceros; species Aepyceros melampus. The sequence continues at coordinate 16,771 of SJXQ01004153.1, read as the reverse complement.
GACAAAGGAGCCTGGTGGGCTACAGTCAATGGGGTTGCAAAGATTTGGACATGAATGAAAGCACACATAGACACACATACGCACAGTGCATATTAATATATTATGTGTTTATTATGTTAATTATCAGCATAATTAATATAATTGAATACTATAGTGTATAATATATTATATTTAATATATATTAATTAAATATAGAAAATAATTTTTCTATTTATATATTATTAATTAAATTACATTCTCTGATCTAAACACCTATCAAAGAGAAGGACCAGACTATCTCAAATGAAAAACTGAAGATTAGAATATGAAGAAAGTTTTCACAATCTTAAAAAATGGGGTTTAAAAAAATTAATAATTTTATGTTTTTAGCTGTTCTTGTCCAGTGTTAGATGAGTCTATAGAAGGAAAGATGGTCTTTAAACTACCAAGCCTCCTGCTGTGTCCTCAGACAAAAGAATTCTCTTAGAATTTCACATTGCCTAAAATTAAGAAATCATACATTTATTAATATTTCTTCTCACATTTGTGCAGTGTCTAGCAGGGAACTGAAACTGAATTGAGGGCATTGAATTTACTGGATCCAATGCCTTTTTTAAAAAAGTTGTCATCACTGTCTCACTGCTGAGAATGTATGCCCATGAGATTCTGCAGAACTGATGATGGGTTGAATTCATTATTATTATTATTATATGAAAACTTGTATACAGTTTTGAGCAGAGAGCTAATAGTGTGCTGGTCAGTATTTAAACTGTCTCTCCTGGTTGAGGAGGGGTAAAAGTCCTTATGGATAGCATTTGCCAGTTTTTCTAGTGTGAGTACTCTCCTCATGACCAGCTTCCAGATACCAAGGTGGTATCACTGATCACTGATCCCAGAGCTGGCGCAAGCTGTCTCTGCCTGCGTAGGGTATATCCATGCGGTAGCTTTTTCCTTTGTGATGTGGACAGGCAAATCTAAGAATTAAAGAATCAGGCTCGATAGTGTGACACTCTGTCTCCAACTTTTTGACCTCCTGATATATGGGATGCTGGGTTGCAGTGTAACTGTAACCAAAGTTGAACAAACTGTAATCACTGTTTACTGCATTCTATTTTCCATTCTCTTCTAATTCGTTTGAAACAATAGATGGTTTAGCAATGGCTACCCGTTACTTATTTAACGCATAAGTAACTGTTTCTCTGTGTCAGGCGCTACTTTAAGTGCTTTACAAACACTGAATCAGTTCTTTGTCATAATCACGCTGGGAGGTTGGTGCTGGGTTTCATCATTTATTGCTTGGCAGTGATGGTGCTTGTCTTCCCACCCTCAGACATGTTTCTCAAAGGAGCCTGAGTGTAGAAACAGGTCATTGAGTTTAGTCAGTTGCTGTTCAGTCCCTGAGTCGTGTGCACCTCTTTGCTCCCCCATGGACTGCAGCACGCCAGGCTTCCCTGTCCTTCACCATCTCCTGGAGTTGCTCAAACTCATGTCCATTGAATTAATGATGCCATCCAACCATCTCATCCTGTCTCCTGCTTCTCCTGCCCTCAATCTTTCCCAGCACCAAGGTGTTTTCCAATGAGTCAGCTCTTCACATCAGGTGGCCAAAGTATTGGAGCTTCAGCATTAGTCCTTCCAATGAATATTCAGGGTTGAGTTCCTTTAGGATTGACTGGTTTGGAGAGGGTCAAAATAACAATGGTTATAATCTGTATTTTAAACACATAGACATATTAAAGTGTTTATTTTAGATGCTGTATGTTTTATTTTTTATTTTCTTAAAGTACCATGACTAAAAATTCTTTGTGTGTTTCATATATTTAAAAAAAAGTCTTCCATAAGACTGTGGCTTTTCTTCTTTTCCAGATTTTTTTCCCCTCATCATGTTTTATCTAAATTATTAGCATTTTGCTTTCTTTAGACCATTTTTGTCTCAGGGCAAAATTAACTTTGGAAACTGTTCATCAAGACCTGTCATACTTTTTCTGACCAAGTCTTTAATTTCATCTTCTGGTTGCTGTGAGTTGAGTAACAATCCAATGGGGCATTGGCTGCCTTGACAGCCTCAGCAGCCTCTTTACTGAATCCTCAAGTCATCTTTCCTGCCCTCCAATGTCCCCATCTTCAGTGAACTTAGAATCAAGTCCACAGACTTTATCATGGCCAATAAGCTCTACATTAGCTGGCTCTACCACAGGCAATGTGGTCTAATGGTTGGATGTTTGAGTTTCATGCTCCATCCCTCTCCTTGCTTGCTGTGTGACCCTGGAAACAACTTTTAGTCTCTCCCTACCTCAGTTTGTTTATCTTTAAAATGGGAAACTAGGAGACTTACCCAGTGGTCCAGGGGTTAAGACTCCCCCTTCCAATACAGGGGATGTGGGTTCAATCCCTGCTTGGGGCACTAAGATCCCACATGCCTCATGGCCAAAAACTATAAAACAGAAGTAATATTATAATAAACTCAATAAAGACTTTAAAAATGGTGCACATCAAAAAAATCTTTAAAGAAAATAAATTTAAAAATAAAATGGGAAAATAGCAGTAGCTATATCATAGAGGCTTATTATTATTGAACCTTTGTTGACTTACAATATTGTGTTAGTTTCAAATGTACAGCAAAGTGATTCAGTTATATATCAATATATTGATATGTGTATATTCAAATTCTTTTCTGTTATGGATTATTACAAGATGTTGAATATAGTTCTCAGCGTTATACAGTAAATCCTTGTTGTTTGTCTGTTTTACATGTAGTAGTGTGTATCTGTTAATCCTGTATATCTAATTTATCCCTCTCCCCACTGTCCCCTTTGGTAACCACATCATACAGTTTTTATAAGGATTAAGTGAATGGATGCATAGAAAGGGCTTAACACAGTTGCTCGTATATAGAAAACCCTGCATAAATCATAGCTTCTCTCCTCTTCTCTGTCTGCTTCCCCCTCATCACACTCTCCTTTCAGTTCATGTTAGCTGAAGGATCTTTCTCTTTCAGGGGGCTGTGCTGGGTCTTCGCGACAGCGCGCAGGCTTCTCTAGTTGTGGTGCACAGGCTTAGTTGCCCAGCAGCATGTGCGATCTTAATTCCCCGACTAGGGATTGAATCTGTGACCCTTGTGCCCTGCACTGGAAGGCGGATTTTTAACCATTGGACCCTCAGGGAAGTCCCTTTAACTGAAAGATATTTGCACCTGCTCTCTCTACCACTTGAAAAGTTCTTTCTCCATTCTTCACATAATTTAGTCCCATGCATTCTTTAGGTCTGTGTTTAACTGTCAATCTTCCCTGGTGGCTCAGAAGGTAGAGCGTCTGCCTACAATGCGGGAGACCAGGGTTCAGTCCCCGGGTCAGGAAGATCTCCTGGAGAAGGAAATGGCACCCCACTGCAATATTTTGCCTGGAAAATGCCATGGATGGAGGAGCCTGGTAGGCTACAGTCCATGGGGTCACAAAGAGTCAGACACAACTGAGTGACTTCACTTTCACTTCAACTGTCACTTCAGAGATGAGCTGTGCTGACTGCCAGTCTAATTCAGACTCCCTGGGGTAGTCTCTCATCACAGAACTTACCTTCCTTTGAGAGCCCTGCCACAGTTTATTCTTCTGTGCTTGTTAATGTGATGTCAGGAGACAGGGTGATGAAGATGGGCACGTTACCTGCTGCACTGTTCTCAAAACCCAGTCTAAGCTTGAAACAGCACTCTACAGTTTGTCTGATCACAGCAGACAGCTTGGTTGTCCAATTGCTTTAGCCCTTAACCAATATCAGGAGTGGTTTTTTGGCCGCACCATGTGGCGATCTTTGTTCCCCGACCAGGGATTGAGCCTGTGTCCCTTGCAGTGGAAGCATGGAATCTTAACCACTGGACCGTGAGGAGCAGTTTTGAAGCTGCTGTCTGCAGAGGCAGTATTGACGCCTCTTCCCTGCCAGTGGCATGACCTAGCACTTGCCTGCTGTTGGCACTTGATCCCAGCCCCCATTTTTCTTCAAAAATGCTATTTTACCCCTAAGCTACACAGAATGAAATTTTGGAATGAATAAAAATATTGATTTCTTTTAAAAAGTGCAGTCTTAGTAGCAGCTTCATTCCTGCCTTGTTTTTAGCTGCCCTTTCTTGTGATCCTTCTCTCTCTTTCTCTTTTTATTTAAATAATTTTTCAGTTCAGTTCACTCAGTCGTGTCCAACTCTTTGCAACCCCATGGACTGCAGCACACCAGGCCTCCCTGTCCATCATAAACTCCCAGAGCCTGCTCAAACTCATATCCATTGAGTTGGTGATGCCATCCGACTATCTCATCCTCTGTACCTCCCTTCTCCTCCTGCCCTCATTCTTTCCCAGCATCAGGGTCTTTTCCAGTGAGTTGATTCTTCGCATCAGGTGGCCAAAGTATTGGAATTTCAGCTTCACCATCAGTCCTTCCAATGAATATTCATTGAAGTCTTCTTCAACACCACACTTCAAAAGCATCAGTTCTTTGGTACTCAGCTTTCTTTATATTCCATTCTCATATCCATACATGACTACTGAAAAAACCAAGCCTTGACTAGACAGACCTTTGTCACAAAGTAATGTCCCTGCTTTTTAATATACTGTCTAGGTTGGTCATAGCTTTTCTTCCAAGGAGCAAGCATCTTTTAATTTCATGGCTTCCGTCACCATCTGCAGTGATTTTGGAGCCCCAAAAGGTAAAGTCTGTCACTATTTCCATTGTTTCCCCATCTATTTGCCATGAAATGATGGGACCAGATGCCATGATCTTAGTTTTCTGAATGTTGAGCTTTAAGCCAACTTTTTCACTCTCCTCTTTCACTTTCATCAAGAGGCTCTTTAGTTCTTCACTTTCTACCATGGGGTGCTGTCATCTGCGTATCCAAGGTTATTGATATTTCTTCTGGCAATCTCAATTCCAGCTTGTGTTAGTTCCTAAAATAGCATGAGTAGAGAAAATAAAGAAAATGAAGAGAAAAATAACTTTTTTTGCTTTCTCTTTCTCTTTGCAAGAGGAATACATGCTCACTATAGAAAATCCCTCCCTACTGATTTGTTATATTGTACTTACATTTTCCCTGGAAGTGATAAAAAAGTTTTGGGGTAAAAATTAGAGATAGAAATACATCACTACAAAGAAATAATAAAGTAAAAGGGGTATGTTACCTACTTAAACATTTTTCTGTTATCAAAATTGCATTTCTCTAAATATATAGCATGCACAGTGAGGACAAAAAGTTTTGGTGACTGGCTTTAGCTGTGGGGAACTACACAGAATGGCTGCTATTTGTGCTTTTTACAGTGAATGTGAGCCTTTAAGGAATGAACGGATTGCTCTTTGTGTTTATATTTTTTACAGATTTTCCACAAATAAATATAGTTTCCCCCAAACAGAACCCTAACAATTAACAGCAACAATAAAAAGAATTCCAACTGCGAGTGGAAATTTTAAAAAATACTAATTTGGAGGGAAAGTGATCGTGGAGCCTAAGGAAATAGTAATGAATACATGAAGGTTTACATGACTGGAGGATAAATTTGCTGGTCTGTTCTAATGACTAGATGATTTTTGACATCCTCAACTCTGCCCTCCCCTCTGAGAGGCCAGCAGAGCTTTCCAGCTCTTAGTTATAGTATTTCTTGCTTGGTAAGAGGACTAGTCCCCTAAGCTAGTCCCCAAATCTAAACTAGTCCCTAATGGAGAAATGGGAGACCTCCAGGCCTGGTTTTACCAAATACACATGGATTGAGGCCTTCTTCTCATTTCATTAAAATGAACCCTACCTAAAAATTCATTGCTCAAGACTAATGGACACGGGTGGGGAGTTGGGGGGGAGAAGGAGAGGGTGGGAGGTATGGAGAGAGTAACATGGAAACATATATTACCATATATAAAATAGATAGCCAATGGGAATTTGCTGTATGACTCTGGGGAACTCAAACTGGGGCTTGGTAACAGCCTAGAGGGATGGGATGAGGGGGAAGTGGGAGGGAGGTTCAAGAGGGAAGGGACATGGGTAAACCTATGGCTGATTTATATTGATGTTTGATAGAAACCAATGCAATACTATAAAGCAATTATCCTTCAATTAAAAATAAATAGATAAAAAAAGAATTTATTGTTCAAACCAACAGCTCTTATCCTCAGATATTATGACTCTCACTGTTTAAAAACTGTTAATGTGTCACTTCTTAGATGGCACTTCCTGGCCTTGAAACAATGCTGAATTTGCAGTCATCCTCAAGAGCCTGGATTATATGCTGTGTTCTTCATATTGACAAAGGAATTTGAGTTTTCACTTGAACACTTTTATCTACTAAGAGAGGTGAAGGAGCATACTCTAAGACATAACATGCTCTCTATTTTCTACATTAGTTTTTCTTGGTAAAATAAGAGATACAACTGATGTAAGTAAGCATCTGCGTTTTAAAAGATGAGTTTATGATTATTAAAATAATAATTTGCAAAAAAGAAGTTAGAAAAATAAGTATATTTTTCTCTCTTGAGTGTAATTTATCAAAATGATTCCTTACTCTGTCTGACTTCATTAAATATGATAATCTCTAGGTCCATTCATGTTGCTGCAAATGCATTATTTCTTTCTTTTTAATTTATTTTTATGGTTGAGTAGTATTCTATTGTCGTATGGTCTCACTTATATGTGAAATCTAATTTTAAAACATGACACAAGGCTTCCCTGGTGGCTCAGTGGTAAAGAATCTGCCTGCTAATTCAGGAGACATGGGATCGATCCCTCATCTGGAAAGATTCCACATGCTACAGAGCAACTAAGCCCAGGCATCACAACTATTGAACCTGTGCTCTAGAGTCCAGGAGCTGCAACTGTTGAGCCCACTACTGAAGCCTGCAAACCCTGGAGCCTGTGCTCTGCAACAAGAGAAGCCACTGCAGAGAGGAGCCCACTCACCACAGCTAGAGAGTAGCCCCCGCCTGCTGCAACTAGAGAAGGGCCTGTGCAGCAACGAAGACCCAGCACGGCCAAAAGTAATTAAATAAAATTATTTTTTAAATGACAGAAATGAACTTATTACAGAACAGAAACAGACTCACAGATTTCGAAATCAAACTTATAGTTACCAAAGAGGAAACATGGCAGGAAGGGATAAATTAGGAAATTGCAATTTACATGTACATACTACTATATATAAAATAGATAACTAAAAAGGACCTACTGTAATAGCACAGGGAACTCTACTCAATATTTTGTAATAACTTATATGGGAAGAATCTGAAAAAGAGGAGCCTGGCAGACCATAGCGCATGGGGTCACAAGAGTCAGACATGAATGAGGGACTCAGTCAATCACCATCAGTTCAGTTCAGTTGAGTCATCCAGTTGTGTCTGACTCTTTGCAAACCCATGAACCGCAGCATGCCAGGCCTCCCTGTCCATCACCAACTCCCAGAGTTTACCCAAACTCACATCGATTGAGTCAGTGATGCCATCCAACCATCTCATCCTCTGTCATCCCCCGCTCTTCCTGCCCTCAATCTTTCCCAGCATCAGGGTCTTTTCAGATGAGTCAGCTCTTTGCATCAGGTGGCCAAAGTACTGGAGTTTCAGCTTCAACATAATCCTTCCAATGAACACCAGGACTGATCTCCTTTAGGATGGACTGGTTGAATCTCCTTGCAGTCCAAGGGACTCTCAAGAGTCTTCTTTAACACTACAATTCAAAGCATCAATTCTTCAGTGCTCAGCTTTCTTTATAGTCCAACTCTCACATCCATACATGACCACAGGAAAAACCATAGCCTTGACTAGATGGACTTTGGTGACAAAGTAATGTCTCTGCTTTTTAATATGCTGTCTAGGATGGTCATAACTTTCCTATCAGGGAGTAAGTGTTTTAATTTCATGGCTGCAATCACCATCTGCAATGATTTTGGAGCCCCCCAAAATAAAGTCAGCCACTGTGTCCACTGTTTCCCCATCTATTTGCCATGAAGTGATGGGACTGGATGACATGATCTTGCTGCTGCTGCTGCTAAGTCGCTTCAGTCGTGTCCGACTCTGTGCGACCCCATAGACGGTAGCCCACCAGGCTCCCCCGTCCCTGAGATTCTCCAGGCAAGAACACTGGAGTGGGTTGCCATTTCCTTCTCCAATGCATGAAAGTGAGAAGTAAAAGTGAAATCGCTCAGTCGTGTCCGACTCTTAGCGACCCCATGGACTGCAGCCTAGCAGGCTCCTCCGCCCATGGGATTTTCCAGGCAAGAGTACTGGAGTGGGGTGCCATTGCCTTCTCCGACATGATCTTAGTTTTCTGAATGTTGAGCTTTAAGCCAACTTTTCACTCTCCTCTTTCACTTTCATCAAGAGGCTTTTTAGTTCCTCTTGACTATCTGCCATAATGGTGGTGTCATCTGCATATCTGAGGTTAATGATATTTCTCCCAGCAATCTTGATTCCAGCTTGTGCTTCTTCCAGCCCAGCGTTTCTCATGATGTACTCTGCACATAAGTTAAATAAGCAAGGTGACAATATACAGCCTTGACATACTCCTTTCCCAATTTGGAACCAGTCTGTTGTTCTATGTCCAGTTCTAACTGTTGCTTCCTGACCTGCATACAGGTTTCTCAAGAGGCAGGTCAGGTGGTCTGGTATCCCCATTTCTTTCAGAATTTTCCACAGTGTATTATGATCCACACAGTCAAAGGCTTTGGCATAGTCAATAAAGCAGAAATAGATGTTTTTCTGGAACTCTTGCTTTTTCCATGATCCGGTGGAAGTTGGCATTTTGATCTCTGGTTCTTCTGCCTTTTCTAAAACCAGCTTGAACATCTGGAAGTTCACGGTTCACATATTGCTGAAGCCTGGCTTGAAGAATTTTGAGCATTACCTTATTAGTGTGTGAGATGAGTGCAATTGTGCAATTGTGTGTGTGAACATTCTTTGGCATTGCCTTTCTTTGGGATTGGAATGCAAACTGACCTTTTCTAGTCCTGTGGCCACTGATGAGTTTTCCAAATTTCCTGGCATATTGAGTGCAGCACTTTCACAGCATCATCTTTCAGGATTTGAAATAGCTCAACTGGAATTCCATCACCTCCACTAGCTTTGTTCATAGTGATGCTTCATAAGGGCCAGTTGACTTCACATTCCAGGATGTCTGGCTCTAGGTGAGTGATCACACCATTGTAATTATCTGGGTCGTGAAGATCTTTTTTGTACACTTCTTCTGTGTATTCTTGCCACTTCTTCCTAGTATCTTCTGCATGAGTTTTCCAAATTTGCTGGCATATTGAGTGCAGCACTTTCACAGCATCATCTTTCAGGATTTGAAATAGCTCAACTGGAATTCCATCACCTCCACTAGCTTTGTTCATAGTGATGCTTCATAAGGGCCAGTTGACTTCACATTCCAGGATGTCTGGCTCTAGGTGAGTGATCACACCATTGTAATTATCTGGGTCGTGAAGATCTTTTTTGTACACTTCTTCTGTGTATTCTTGCCACTTCTTCCTAGTATCTTCTGCTTCTGTTAGGTCCATACCATTTATGCCCTTTATTGAGCCCATTTTGCATGAAATGTTCCCTTGGTATCTCTAATTTTCTTGAAGAGATCTCTAGTCTTTTCATTCTATTGTTTTCCTCTATTTCTTTGCATTGATTGCTGAGGAAGCCTTTCTTATCTCTCCTTGCTATTCTTTGAAACTCTGCATTCAAGTGGGTATATCTTTCCTTTTCTCCTTTGCTTTGTACTTCTTTTCTTAGCTATTTGTAAGGCCTCCTCAGACAGCCATTTTGCCTTTTTGCATTTCTTTTTCTTGGGATGGTGTTGATCCCTGTCTCCTGTACAATGTCATGAACCTCTGTCCATAGTTCATCAGGCACTCTATCAGATCTAGTCCCTTAAATCTATTTCTCACTTCTACTGTATAATCATAAGGAATTTGATTTAGGTCATACCTGAATGGTCTAGTGGTTCCCCCCTTTCTTGCATTCCAGTCCCCTATAATAAAAAGGGCATCTTGTTTGGGTATTAGTTCTAAAAGGTCTTGTAGGTCTTCGTAGAACCGTTCATCTTCAGCTTCTTCACCGTGATATTGAGTGGTTTGCCTTGGAAACAGATCATTCTGTCATTTTTGAGATTGCATCCAAGTACTGCATTTTGGACTCTTTTGTTGACTATGATGGCTACTCCATTTCTTCTAAGTGATTCTTGCCCACAGTAGTAGATATAATGGTCATCTGAGTTAAATTCACCCATTCCAGTCCACCTTAATTCACTGATTCCTGGAATGTTGAGGATCACTCTTGCCATCTCCTGTTTGGCCACTTCCAATTTGCCTTGATTCATGGACCTAAAATTTCAGGTTCCTGTGCAATATTGCTCTTTATAGCATCAGACCTTGCTTCTATCGCCAGTCACACCCACAACTGGGTGTTGTTTTTGCTTTGGCTCCATCCCTTCTTTCTTTCTGGAGTCATTTCTCCACTGATCTCCAGTAACATATTAGGCACCTACCAACCTGGGGAGTTCATCTTTCAGTGTCCTATCTTTTTGTCTTTTTATAGTGTTCATGGTGTTCTCAAGGCAAGAATACTGAAGTGGTTTGCTATTCCCTTCTCTAGTGGACCACATTCTGTCAGAACTCCCACCATGACCTGTCTGTCTTATGTGGCCCCACACGACATGGCCTGGTTTCATTGAGTTAGACAAGCAGCGGTCCGTGTGATCAGATTGGCCTGTTGTCTATGATTGTGGTTTCAGTCTGTCTGCCCCCTGATGCCCTCTCTCAGCACCTCCTGTGTTACTTGGGTTTCTTTTACCTTGGACGTGGGGTATCTCTTCACAATTGCTCCAGCAAAGTACAGCCACTGCTCCTTACCTTGGATGTAGGGTAGCTCCTCTCATCCGCCACCCCTGACCTTGGACGCAGGGTAGCTCAGTCACCATATATGTATATATATATATCTGAATCACTTTGCTATATGCACTTGAAACTAACATAACATTGAAAGTCAACTATATTCTAATAAAAAAATGATTCTTCCTCATGCTATTGTGATATCTTAAGTTTGATAAGGAAGTTTCTAAGGGTCATGAGTCCTAACACTTATGAATAATTCATACCAGAAGGAAATAATATCTCATCAAGAATTTATTTTTTAATTAATAAATGTACTCAATTCACACTTACAATTTTAAAATAATTGTATAGAAAGAAAACTGAAGTTTGTTCTTTAAATAACTCCTACTTATAGTCATCAATCCCTTTGTTAGTCATTAATCATAATAACTTATTTGTTTTAAAATGTTTTCACTTCTGCTCAGTACATTTCAACAAATTTTATTGCCTTTGTGTCTTTAACCTTTAGAGTTATTTCGTCTAATGACTCCCTTTAAATTTTATCTTATCAGGGAATGTGACAGCTCAGCATGTTGTTGGCTGAGTAAACTGTGTCAAGAGCTGAGAAATTCTTAGCAGTGAAATTGGTGCCTGAGTGGTTAAATGTTTGGAAAATAATGTTCTTTTTCTTTCATAATCATCAGCAGTAAGTTCTGAGATCTGAGATTCCTTCATAATCACAATCTTAATACCCATGTGTGTATGGAGAGACACACACATTCACTTTCTCTCTCTCTCTCCCTCACACACACACACACACACACACAACACACACACTTACTCTTGAGATGCTGACGAGGAACACCCTACTCATTCAGATGACTGACCTGTTGATCAGCCACAGCTTCGTGGTCACAAATGAGATACTTGTCTAAACAATCACACTGACTAGTTCAAAAATTTCAGGGGAAAGAACAGCTTAAAAATCTTAGATTCAGAATGTTACCCTTCACCAAGACTCTCTCATGCTCAAAAACAGACCCTTTTTAGCACCAAACTCTAAACCTGGAGATCTGGGTTGTAGTCATTCCTGTAGGCTTCTTATAAAGTGACAAGACTGAACCATTGAACTTTCAATTCATTTGATTTTATGATATATGTATGGTTTATAATTAGCACTTGATGTATTGCCTCTGGCAAGTGATAAAGTTAAGAGATTGTCAATCGGGGTCAAACAAGTCTGGGTGTGAATTCCAGCTCTGTTCATTCCTAACTGTGTACTTGAATTCAGGTGTCATTTTATCTCTTAGGTTCCAGTTTCCATATTTATCAACTGGGATAGTAATCCCTATTTCTCAACTTTTTTCTGAGGATTAAATGAGTCAGTGTGTGAAAGTGCTTACTTAGCTCAGTAATCAGTAATGGGTATTATTTTGAAATGGTAAGAATGGCTTAGGATCCATGCCTCCGGAAATACAAAGACACAAAGAGTATTCTTTGCCTCTACATTTTTTGGCGTTGTGCTATCAATTGCTATCTTGAAGTTCCATGTGTGACACAGACCTCAAATAAGAGATCACTTGTATTTCATTTTCAAGTTTAAATAAAATTTTAAATTTTAATAAAAATTTAAATGTTTCACTTTAAATAAAAATTTAAGAATTTTGTGTTTAAATAAAATTTGAAACTTAAATAAAATGTTTATATTTAAATTTTAAACAAATTGAAGGAAAAGTTAAATAAAATTTAAATAAAGCATTTAAAATTTAAATTTATTTCTAAAAATATTTATTTATTTGACTGCACCAAGTATAAATAAGGTAATATTCATTTATTTATTTTATAATATTATTCTTTTATTTGTTTATTGGAGAAGGAAATGGCAACCCACTCCAGTATTCATACCTGGAAAATCCGGTGGATGGAGGAGCCTGGTGGGCTACACCCCATGGGGTCATGAAGAGTCAGACACAACTGAGCCAGTAACACACATAGTCATTTATTGGGCTGCCGCATGTGGGCCCTTCCATCTGCCTTGCAGCTGTGCCTGACCTCTTGGTTTCAGCCTGTGGATCTAGTTCCCTGACCAGGGATCAAACCCAAGACCCCTGCGTTCAGAACATGGAATTTTAGCCCCTGGATCACCAGGGAAATCCTTGTAAGTTTAAATAAAATTGAATGAAAAGTTACATTTTAATAAAAATTTAAATAAATCAATTTGTTGCAGGTAACGAAGACAGGCACACCCATACGACTAATTTGCAACAAATACGAACTGTGACGTGTGAAGCGAAGCAAAATGAAGAAAACCCGACTCGCCCACAGCCAGCCAGCAGGACCCACTTGTCGCGGCCACTAGGAGGCGCCACAGGGAGCTTCTCTCCAGAGCTGGAGGGACCCCAGGAGCCCACCTTTGAGTTGGGAATCCTGAGAACACTGTCCCAACAGGACGTGCGTGCAGAGATCTTCCTTGGGAGCTTTCTGCTGTGGGCTGACACCATAGAAATGGTGCGGGTGGCCGGACACCCCAGGGTGTTCAAGTCAGACTGGCTGTACGCCGTCTACATCTTCAGTTACATTTCTCTTCTCCGAATGGTGTTCACTCCCCGGAACCCGCTTCTGAGTTCCCTTGGCATCCTTCTCCAAGATCTACCTTTTATCTTTGTTAGACTGAGTTTAATCATTGTCCTGGGAACAATCACACCCGTACTGGGTCTTTTTAAAAATGTGCTGGTGACTCTGTCTTATGTTTACTTCAATTTCTTAACCAGATTCAGGATGTTCTCTACCTTTGAGAGGTCTTTTTAAAGAGAAAATGTCCTATAGTCAAACCTCTTTTCTATGCACAGGCATACATTTGTGATCTTTTTGGGGGCAGGCATATGTTACTTTGCACTCTAGAAAGAAATGAAGAAATAGACGCTAGAGAAAAAACTAGTTTTAAAAACTATAGCGTGTCAATTTTTTAAATGTATGCAAATAGTGCTAAATGTAAGCAAAGTTGTAGTCTTCTAAGTTGGTTCCCCTAGATTTGTAGAAAATGTCAGTAGTTAATTTTGTTATGTTTTCTGCATTTTTTCTAAAAGTACCCTTCAGTAAAGCATCTTAAAAAATGAGAACATGTCTTCCTACTAAGTTAGTCCAAGAAAGAGATTTTTTTATTGTTGACAGAAAGGGCATTACAAGAATTAGTTAAAATTAATTTTAGGAAATAAGCCTGTTAATATTAAATAAGTTTAGATTCTATCAATACTTTTAACAAATTGACCCTGAGGGATGGGATGGGGAGGGAGGTGGAAGGAGTGTTCGGGATGGGGCACGCATGCACACCCATGGCTGATTCATGTTTTTTTGTTTTTTTGTTTTTTTAATTGAATTGTTTTAGAGTCTCCTTCAGACATGTAATTATGTTCTTTATTCCACTGTGGCAAGATATTTTTATGTAATCGATTTCAGCAGAGAAAACAGTTTAATTTCATAGACATTTGACTCAACTTAATGTAATGAAGTTAAGGTAAGATCTAGATAAACTTTTATAACAGGAAGCCATTAATTGAAGAGGGAAATTTCAAAGTAAAAGAATATTTATTTGCGGAATTTGATACCATCATGAAAGCAAGGTGCAAGCCCTGTTTAAAGTTAGAAGTTCAACTTACAAATATAACAGCAAGTACATTAATGTCTTATGTGATAATATATAATAGTTATCTTGACATTAATAATTAAATATGGAATTATGTGATTTGATTTCATATGTTGGGATACCCTCAGATATGCATAGCAGGGGCTCTCCACTCTATATAAATTTTCCAGTGCTACAGAGATTTCTGAGAGTCTTACATGTGCAGAGTAATGTTTTATGCAGGCAGTCTCTTCAGTGATCTGTGGTAACAATAGCTTAAAGAATGAATAACTGAATATACTGTCACTCCAACTCTCCACCAAATCCTCCAGTCTCACTTTCCCCCTAGGCTTTATGGTTTTTCCTTATACCATAAGATAAGGTCTATTCACAATTGGTAAAAGCTTAACTTCTGGTTTTATGACTTGGGGCAAACATCCAAAAGTGAGTATATTACTGGTATTTTAATAAGGTTAGTAGTGTTAGTTGCTCAGTCGTATGTGACTCTTTGTGATCCCATGGACTGTAGTCCACCAGGTTCCTCTTTCCGTGGGATTCTCCAGGCAAGAATACTGGAGTGGATTGCCATTCCCTTCTCTAGGGGATTTTCTCAACACAGGAATAGGGTCTCCTGCACTACAGGCAGATTCTTTACTGTTTGAGCTTATAAATAAGGTTAAATAGTACTTTATAGGTCTGAGAGGATTAACTAGATAGGGAATGTTGTTATTGTATTGTCTGGCTAACTATAATAACTGATAAATGCTAAGACTTTTAATTGGATCAAATTCCTGCAGAGAAATGGGTAGTTTAATGCATTGTTTTAATTTTCCTATTTTTTCTTTTCTGTGTCTTTGCTTACCCTCTGGGAATAATAATTTAAACCATACACTTGTGGAAAATAATATATGAAATCTTCAGGTTACCTCAGACTATAATTTTTCATCAAATAGTATTATGTTTAGAAGTGAGTAATCTACTGAAGATAGAGATTAAAGTTGATGTAAGTGGACTTCCCTGGTGGTCCTGTGGCTAACACTCCATGCTCCCAAGTGCAGGCTACTAGATTTGATCCCAAGTCAGGGAGCTAGATCCTGCATGCTGCAACTAAAGACCTGGCAGAGCCAAATAAATAAATGTTTTTTGAAAAAGGTTAAAATTTTAAAAGACTTAAATGTGATGTAGGTATTAATTCAAAAAAAGTCCCTCTTAAAAAAAAAAAGTCTCTCTTATGAGTTCTTATAGAACCCTAACTATAGCACTTTTTTAAGACTTTCATTGTGTGTTTGCTTTGAGTTCCTCATTAATCTTTAAATCCTTAAAGAAAGGCCCGAGAATATCTTGTTTAACAATGTGTCTTATCTTCCTCTGTCAATCCCACAGAAACTTATAATGCTTGTAACTCTAAAACAAGATTATCACACAAATAATTTCTTTCAATTTATACCTGATAATTTTTTATTAAGAAAAATATATAACTATGTAGTTCATTGTAATATTCTTAAATATGAAAATATTTTATGTGCATTTATATTTATCTTTGTATTAGAATGTATAGAGTGAACAATGCTCAGATAGCTTGGGAAGTATTACTTATTGGAGTTTAGAATGCATCTTGCACCTAATATTTGAACATGAACATGCCTGATATTTTGGAAAGTCGTAACACTGTATAAATAATGAAGGCATGTACGAAACACTCCATGTAGGTGGAAAATTACAAAGTACCTAATTTAATTTAATAGTTTTAAGGGTATGTGCATGTTTATAAAGTTTATCTATGGTATTTAACAGATATTGCAGCAAATTATGCTAATAGAACATTGGTTGTTATATTCTCTGTGATTAAAAGTTAAGCTATTAAAATTACATTGCAATTCTCATTGTTTCTAATGGTTTTTTTTTTATTAAGACCCATGTAGCTTTTGTGTCCTTATAAAAAGTTATGGTCATTACATATAGATAAAAGAAAATGGATGGAGAAAAATATACCTTGCTAACACTAATCAAAAGAAAGCAGCACTTAACATTAACTTCAGACAGACCAGACTTCAAAGTAAGGAAAAGTTTTCAAGGATTAAGAAAAGGATTATTACATAATAATAAACGAGTTAATTCTCTCAGGAGACATAATCCGTAGTGTGTATGCGCCTAATGACAGAGCCACATAAGGCAAAAACTGATAGAACTGCAGAAGGAAATAGATGAAGCTACTATCATAGTTGGAAACTTCAACACCCATCTCTCAGAAATGGACAGTTCCGGCCGATAGAAAATCAGTAAAGAGAGAGTTGAATTCAATGACACTAACCAATTCAGTTCAGTTCAGTTCAGTTGCGCAGTCGTGTCCGACTCTTTG
>SJXQ01004152.1:381688-400035 GCA_006408695.1 Aepyceros melampus | reverse complement strand
GATGGACAGGGAGGCCTGGCGTGCTGCGATTCATGGGGTCGCAAAGAGTCGGACACGACTGAGCGACTGAACGGAACGGCTCCAGACACACCCATCTCCCTGTGATGTCTCAACAGGACAGACACAAGCTAGCCCTGGGATTTTACTTGCTACTCCGTCTCCACCTGGCTCCCTCCTTCATTCCTTCCAGTGTAGCCGACTGTTCCTTCGTTGGCAAGGCTTTCCAGATTAAGACTCTGCAGTGCCATGAGTGTATCCAGGGTGAGGAGTCAGGGGGAATGTACATCTTCTGAAATACCTCCAAGCGCCAACAGTGTGCTGTATCAGAAACACTGTATTTGAAACTGCGACCTGCAGGAATTCCCTGGCAGTCTAGTGGTTAGGGCTCTGTGCTTTCATTGCTGAGGGCCTTAGTTTGATCTCTGAGGCCCTAAGGTTGTAGAATGAAAATACCACAAGCCATACTTCCCTGGTGGTCCAGTGGTTAAGAATCTGCCTACCAACAGAGGAGACACGAGTTCAGTCCCTCGTCTGGGAAGATGCTATATGCTGTGGGGCAACTAAACCCATGCACCACAACTACTGAGCCCACCCTCTAGAGCCCGTGCTCTGCAGTAAGAGAAGCCACCACAATGAGAAGCCCCCACTCTCCACGGTTAGAGAAAGCCCACGAGCAGCAACAAATACCCACACAGCTGGACATATAATATTAATAACTGTTTATTAAATATAATAATGATAATTTAATAATTGGACTTCCCTGGTGGCTCAGAGGTTAAAGCATCTGCCTCCAATGCGGGAGACCTGGGTTCGATCCCTGGGTCGGGAATATCCCCTGGAGAAGGAAATGGCAATCCACTCCAGTATTCTTGCTTGGAGAATCTCATGGGCTGAGGAGCCTGGTGGGCTGCAGTCCATGGGGTCACAAAGAGTCGGACATGACTGAGTGACTTTACTTACTTACTTACTTACTAATAATTGTTGAATAATAAAATATTGTTTAAATTAATAATAATTTCAAAATAAAAAGTCCCACAAGCCTATGCACTGCACAGCCAAACCCAGGAATCAAACTGGGACCTCCTGCATTGCAGGCAGATTTTTTACCAGCTGAGCCACTAGGGAAGCCCGATTTACAATATTAATAATATTGTAAATCAAAATATAATAGCATAATATTAATTAATGATAATTTAATAATTATTGAATAACAAATTACTGCTAAAATTATAAAACGTCCAACAAGCTGACACAGCGCAGCCAAAAAAATAAATGAAAAAATAATAGTAATAATAAACCTCCAATCCCTATCCTGCCCTGCCTGACACCTCCTGTCCATCTCTTCTTTTTGTTCATAACACTCATCATCGTGTCCGACTCTTGAGACCCCAGCCTGCCAGGGTACTCTGGCCATGGGATTCTCCAGGCAAGAATACTGGAGTGGGTTGCCATTTCCTTCTCCAGGGGATCTTCCTGACCCAGGAATCGAACCCAGGTCTCCAGCATCTTTACTGCTGAGCTACAAGCGAATATGAACGTGCCTTTTCCTTACTGTTTACTATCTATCTCCCACACTAACCAGTTAGCTCCAGGAGGGCAGAGATTTTTGTCTGCTTTATTCCAGTGCTATATTCCAGTTCTTGGAATAGTGTCTAAGCCAGAGTAGGCACTCAATCAATACTTGACAGACTGATGACTAACTGAATGATTAAACTCTGCAACGCCATGCATGTATCCAGGCTGGGGAGTCGAGGGGAATGCATATTTTCTGAAATACCTCCCAGTGTCAAACAGTTTGCTAGTTAATATATGTCATTTCGTTTAATTGCCACACACAATCCTAAGAGATAGTTTTATCCCCATTTCACCGTGAAAACTGAACCCCTGAGAAGTTAAAATAAATGAAAGTTATACACAGTCAGCAGCGGAACATAATTCAAACCTAAGTCTGTATGACTCCGAAGTCCCACCCCATCACACATCACCTCCTTCTCCTTGGTGGCAGCTCCCACTTCTCAAAGGTCAGGCAACTGGCAGCTTTCACCCTCATTCAACTGTATGGCTGGTGTTTGAGTCAAAGATCATTAAGGGGTTCCTTGGAGCTCTAATCAAGCTTAATATTTTTTTTAACATGTTCACATATTTATTTTTGGCTGTGCTGGGTCTACATTTCTGCCAGGGGGCTTTCCCTAGCTGCAGTGAGCAGAGGCTGCTCTCTAAGTTGCAGTGCATGGGATTCTCATTGTGATGGCTTTTCCTGTTGCAGAGCATGGGCTCTAAACCTCTGCTGCTGCTGCTGCTAAGTTGCTTCAGCCATGTCCAACTCTTAGCAACCCCATGGACTGCAGCCTACCAGGCTCCTCTGTCCATGGGGTTTTCCAGGCAAGAGTACTGGAGTGGGGTGCCATTGCCTTCTCCTGGGCTCTAAAGCTCGGGCTCAGTAATTGTGTAACATGGCCTCAGTTGCCCTGAGGCATGTGGGATCTTCCTGGACCAGGGATGGAACCCATGTTCCCTGCACTGGCAGGCAGATTCTTAACCACTGGACCACCAGGGAGTACAAGCAGAACATTTACAGCCTAAGACTTTTTGCACATTTTTATCCAACATTGTCAAAGATACAACATAATGAACATCCTCCTGAGGGAGGTTTATTACTCTCAGACTCATTCACTCACAGGTTTCATTCATATACTCATAAACACTTGCACAGTGCCTACTATCCACCAGCTACTGTTCTAGCCACTGAGGATAAAAAGATGCATAAGGCACTGATGTCACCCTTCACAAACAGGTTTGTGTAAGTCTAAAGTATACAGCATAGTGGTTTGATATGTTGCTGTTGTTTAGCCGCCAAGTCATGTTTGACTCTTTAGGGACCCCATGGACTGTAGCCCACCAGGCTCCTCTGTCCATGGGAATTAATCAAGAATACTGGAGTGGGTTACCATTTCCTTCTCCATGGTTTGATATAGATACAATAAAAAACAAAACCAGGAAACTTTCCTTAAAAACATGAACCTCTTCACAAATTTTTATGGGATCCTTGTATTGTTCAGTCACTAATCTTTTGACTCTTTGCAACCCCATGAACTGTAACATACCAGGCTTCCCTGTCCTTCACCACCTCCCAGAATCTGCTCAAACTCACACCCACTGAGTCAATGATGCATCCTTGTATGGTGCCATGCTGATCTCTGTCATTCCATCTTCATGTTCTACCCAAGCCAGCACTGGTTGACTACTTCCCTCACTGCTTCCTAAGGCCCTTAATGGCTCTCCATCCTCTACATAACAAAGGGCATGATCTTTTTTTTACAATTTTTTGTCCACACTCCAGGGCATGTGGGATCATAGTTCCCCACCAAGGACCCAATCTGCGCCCTCTGATGTGGAAGGCGGGAGTCTTAACGACAGAATCCTTTTTATAGAGCACAAAATTTTCCCCAGGGTCGACCTTTGCTTACCTAACAATGCCCAGTTGCTCTTCCTTTCCTAGACCGTGAACAAGTGCTCACCTCCTCTGAGTCCGCCATCCTTTTGCAAAAACAGCGTTCCAATCTCTCAAATTGACCTTAAAAAAAAAAAAGCTAACCTGAGGTTTAAAATAAATACTTAAACAACACACCATCAAGGGTTTACTGTACCCATGACTAAATACTCTATCTATTCAGTGCTCCTTTTCAATTCAATAATATTTACCAAATACTTACCATGTGCTAGGCACTTTGCGGGACACAAGACAGAGAATACAGAAAAACAGAATAAATCTTTGCTTTCCCCAAGCTCATTACAATATAGTCTGTCAACCAGGACCTTTAAGGACTAGATAATCTCTAACACTAAGAGCCAGTGGGGTAAATTGGCAGGGGGTGGGGTACATTCTCAGAAGTTGAGAACAGGATGCGCCTGCGGGCGCCGCCACATCTCGGCACCTCTGCTTTCTCCAGCCGCAGTGGCACTTCGCGAACAAACCCCACAGACCAACCCGTACGCCCGGGGCCTCACACGCCCGGGGCCTCACTCTGAGCACCCGGGCCACCTCCCACGTGGCAGGCAAGGGGCGGGGACGCGTGGCGCGGCTGCGGGGGCGGGGCCTGGGCCTCTGCGCCTGCGTGCTGCGGCCAGCTCGAGGACCCGGATTTAAAGAGACAGGCACTACAACCGTCGTGGCTGCACGCGGCCTGTGGGCGCCCGGTCCGAGGCCTGAGGTGGCGCCGGAGCCCGGAAGGCAGGTGAGGGGGCGGCGCGGCGGGGCCGGCCTGCGGGAAAGGGGGCGGCCGGAGTGCGGGGCTCGGCGCGGCCCGGGAGCCGCCCCTGGTCTGCTCCCCCGCCCGCCGGCTCGCAGAGCCCGGGAGCACACCCTCCGTGACGTGGCGGCCCCCGGAGCCCGCAGGGGGTGGCTCCCGGGACCCCCGCGGCCCACGCCGGGGCGGCGGCGCGCCCCCGCGGGGCCCCTCTGGCCGGGTCCGCCCAGCCGCGCCCGAGTCGGAGCGCTGCGGACGGAGCTCGGGAGCCCTTCTCTTCCCCCGCGTCCCCTGTGCTCTGGCCGCCCCTCGCCCTCCCGCGGCCCCGGCGGGCAGCCGGTGCCCCTGCCGAAAGGGGAGGCCCCTCCGGGCGCAGCGGCCGCGGGGCTCTCACTTCCCGACCCGGCTGCGTTCGGGCCTCAACGGTCTCCCTTCTCGGCTCCCTCAGGAAGTGCTGAGCGGCGGCCGCGGGCCTGTGACCCAGGCGGGGTTCCCCAGGCGGCCAGGTGCCCTCCCCCCGGCTCCTGGAGTCCTGGGGGCGGCTTTTCATAAACCGCTGTCCAGGAAGGTGGTGGACCCTAATTTCTCTTTTTCTTGAGCGCCTCTTACGGGCCTGCTCTACTTTCACATGCTCTGTGGTTCAGCGTCTAGGGGTTACAGAGCCCTTTGAAGTGCTTCATGAAAACGTTGACCGTTTCTCCCCCAAAACGTGCAAGGCTGAATGCGCACCTTTTGTATACATTTGCAAGGGAGTTCAGAGCCCTACCCCCGACTCCCATTCGCCCATCCACGGACCCAGTGTCATTTCCCTCCCCTTGCGGTAGATATTTTCCCTGTCTTAGGAATAAGGAAGCGGACTTGGGAAGTTAAGGGAAATTCTCGAAAGATAACATACTCCCAGAACTGCACGGTCACACTTCTGCTCGCGTCTCTGATTCCCAGTTACCTGCTGTTCTCTGCATTACGTTTCACTTCAGCAAGTAAAGCCTGCTTTTCATTATCACCCGCAAGCAGTTTGACGACAAAGCCGGGTGCAGGCTGAAAATAACTTTCAGTCTGTTGAAAGTTGGAACTGGGAGGATACTTTAGAAAATAAGGATAGAAGAAAGTGGGGGGTAGTATGTGCATATGGTCCTTGTTTCCATGTGGATTGACTGAGCAGTTCCTTTGATTCTTGCTGTCCAGTTACTTCAGCATTTGCAGATTGAAGTTGCTGAGTTATAACCCGGCTAATTGCACACAGGGAGCCTTTGCTTAAAGGATAATCGCTTCATTGACTATATAAGGGTTTTATTCTTAGAATGACAACTCCCTGAGTTAGGTACTATTATTATCCACATTTTACAGTTGAGGAAATTGAGGAACTGAGAGATTAAGGAAATTACCAAGGTCTTATGACCAGTGAACTAGGATTTGAAACCAGGAGGTTAGGTTTTAGGCTCCATTTAATTGCCTCTGAAAATAGGGCTTCTGATTAAATCCCAAATCTGTATAGTGGCTTAGTTATTTTCTGAGGATAACAAATATTTTATATTCCACATTAAAGACTTCCTGAAAAATAATTTGTTTGGTTGTTTTGTTTGTTTTTTTTTTTAAAGCTGCACCACTTGTCTTTCAAAGTCTCAGTTCCTCCTCCAGGGTTTGAACCCTGGCCCTGGCAGTGAAAGCACTGAGTCCTAACCACTAGGCTACCAGGGAACTCCCGATGTAATTTTTCTTGATGATTAAAAAGAAACTTTAGAATCTTATTATGCTAAAGTGTCACCATCCATTTTAAGGCTTAGGGTTTGCTGGTGGCCTGAGAAAGGATTTTATGTTACTTGAATTCTCTTGATTGTGATTTACGAGATATACATTAGATAATATCTAAATTTTCAATTACGTATTGAACATCCTGTTGCAGACTGAATTTTTCTGTACTGGAATTGTTCATCCTGTAGGCAATAAATCTTTCATACCTGGTCTTCCCTGGTGGTCCTGTGGTTAAGGCTCCGAGCTTCCATTGCAGGAGGCGCAAGTACGATTTCTGGTCAGGGATCAGACAGCAGCCAAAAAAAAAAATCCTTCATATTTTGGGAAATGTTTGGTTGGTCAGCATGGATTATTGTGTTAGGATGTCAGCCTTTGAGGAAATTAGAAGCCTGGCTCCTCTGTAACTCACTTTTCTGCCTCTTCCCTTTCCATGCAGCTGTATGACTTTGGCTTTTAAGATCCTTTTCCCACCAACTCTCCGTGCACTCAGGAAAAAAGAACTGTGCCTATTCCGAGAACAACATCACCGGCCTGACATAAGACCCTTTGGCCAGTGGTCAGAGACAGTTCTTTGTGGACACCACCTCCTCCAGAGAAGAAAGCCTGTTCCGTCCTTCTGGGAAAGCAACCTAAGACCACGTGCCGCCTGCCTTGTTTTCTTGCCAGGGTCGCATGTGGGACTCTGCAGTGGCCCCTGTGAGATGGCAGAGCAACGCTTCTGTGTGGACTACGCCAAGCGTGGCACCGCCGGCTGCAAAAAATGCAAGGAAAAGATTGTCAAGGGCGTATGCCGGATTGGCAAAGTGGTGCCCAATCCCTTTTCAGAGTCGGGGGGCGATATGAAAGAGTGGTACCACATTAAATGCATGTTTGAGAAACTGGAGCGGGCCCGGGCCACCACAAAAAAAATTGAGGACCTCACCGAGCTGGAAGGCTGGGAAGAGCTGGAAGAGAATGAGAAAGAGCAGATAAGTCAGCACATTGCAGGTGGGGTGGAGAATACTGCTTTCTCATCTTACTGGCTCTGAGAGGCAACGAGATGAGAGTAGAGCCCAATTTCTTTCTTCCTATCTGTCTTTCTTACAGTTTATTGTTCAGAAATAACTTCAAACTCAGGAATGTTGCAAGAATAAAAATAGTACATAGTACAAAGAAGCTCATGTTCACCTTTTTTTTTTTTTGGTTGTGCTGTAAGGCTTGTGGGATTTTAGTTCTGTGACCAGGGATTGAACCCAGGTCCTCAGCAGTGAGAGTGCAGAGTCCTAACCTCTGGACCTCCAGGGAATTCCCTCAAATTTACCTGTTAACATTTTGTTCTCTGCTTTATCATTTGTGTTCGTGTTTGTGCTCACTCTTTTGCTGTCTTTGTTACTCTCTCCTTCCACACAAGTGACTTTTTTCCCCCCAGAACCATTTGGGCATGCATCATGGTCCTTTGCCTTTAAATACCTCACTGTGTATATCTCAAGAATAGGATATCGTGACTGTAACACAGCTATCAACCAGTAAATTTATCTTTGATATAATGCTTTAATCTACTGTCTGTATTCTAGTTTTGTCAGTTGATCAGATAATTTATAACTTTTCTCTCCCTTCAGTATGGAATCCTGATAGAAGATCAGGTATTGCACTGAGTTGTCGAGTCTGGCCTCCTTTAATCTAGAACATCTCTGAGGTCTTTGTTTTCTTTTATGACATTGACATTTTTGAAGAAAAGAGTACCTACACTACTCCCTTTTCTCTCTCAACTTATTTTCTGTATGGACTCAGATTACTACTTTTTCCTGGTGGCTTATCATTGTCCTGTACTTTATTAATTTGGTGCTAAATTGTCCCATATTTGGTCAGTTGGGAACCCCTTTGAGCTAGTTTTTGTCCTTGATGTCCAGATCACTTTTAAATAATTGTTTTAAAGTACTCCCTTGCTTTCTGGCCTAACAGTATGCTCGCCCTTAGGATTACCTGTCTCAACCGTGAAATCAGCCATTTCTCTGAAGAGTCCTTATTCCTGTTAGTGGAGGAAATGGCATTAGAGACAAAAATGTTGATGCTGTGTCCTGGGTGCTTCTGGGCCCTTTCAGCAGACAGAACTGGATACATGTTTGTAAATACACAAAAACATATATGTGCACATGTGTATTCAAATGTATGCATATTTTAGAAATCTGACACTGATAATCCAATTAGACCTTTCTGACCTTCACTGTCTTTGTAATATTCATGTCTTCAGTTCTAGTCAGTATAGGGGGACTAAAATGGACCTCTGTCCTTTTTCTTTGAGAGGATAGTGACTTCAGGGAGAAAACTAATACATTTTTTTTTCCAGCTTCCCTCCTGCCCTGCCCAGCCTTAGCCATTGGCTTCACCCTTTGTTACTTCTGGACCCAGCTCATTCAGAGGAAGAAAAATACGAGGGAGAGTTAAACTGTCACACAGCTCAAATAACTCAGCAGCTGCAAGTTTTCCTGCACATACCAGATCAACATGCTCTGTTTATCCAACTTCATTTTACTTTCTTGTTTATCTTTAAATTGGGGCTAATTCCATAAGCTGAGGTCCTCACATTTTATCTGTTGACACATGATTTCTGACTTCCTCTGAATAATCTGAAGGTTATATGTGAGATAAGGGGTGGAGAGTATTGATGAATATTTAACTTACTAATAAAAGTAAAGAATAGCTGGGTCTTTTGTCCCTAGAACACCCTCTCTCCAATACCCTAATACCTACTACTTCCAGTCAAGAAGAGCAGCCAGCCAGCCACCTTTCAGTTAATACCATGGTAGTAACTTACCTAGCCAGGCTGTAAGAGCAACCGATAGTCTTTGAAAGCTTTCTCAGGGATTTTTCACTGAAAGATATTTTCCCTTCTTTTGGGGTCCTACAGATCTATCTTCCAAGGCAACAAGCACACCAAAGAAGAAAGCTGTTGTCCAGGCTAAGTTGACAGCCACTGGCCAGGTAGCATCTCCAGTGAAAGGTGCCTCATTTGTCACCAATTCCAATCCCCGGAAGTTTTCTGGCTTTTCAGGTAAGATAGGTTAGGGCTACATGAACTGTTGCAGTCCTTTTAATTAGGTATCCTGGGAGACCAAGATTTGGTACTCTGGTTAAGAGTGACCATTCTGTGCCATCTAGCCTGCTTAATACAGTTGACTATTAAACATCACGGGCAGTAGGGACTCCAAATCCCCTGCGCGTTGAAATTCCAGATGTCATTTATAGTCTGCCTTCTTATCTGAGGTTCCACTTTATGCATGGTTCCATCATACCCTCAGTTCTGCATCCCTGGATTCAATCAATTGCGGATTGTATAGTACTTTTTTGCTATTGAAAAACTCTGTGTGTAAGTGGACCCATGCAGTTCAAACCCATGTTGTTCAAGAGTCAACTGTAATTTGCTTTCATCTGAGCAGAGAGGTAATGGCCAGCTAATTCTTAGTGCCCCACATGTATAGCATTTCTTTGTATATTTTAATCTCTGTTGCAGCAAAAAGATGTTTGTTCTTTCAAGACTTTTTCCCCTTGAAGTAGTTTACTTGGATCAGACATTATTACAACCTGCCATTTACTTCCTTGTTTGGGGGTTTTATTTATTTGGCTGCACCAGGTCTTAGTTGTGGCACACAGGATCATTCCTCTTTGCTGCGGAATGCAGCATCTTTAGTTTTGGCATTTGAACTCTTAGTTGTAGCTTGTGGGATCAAGTTCCCTGACCAGGGATCAAACCTCAGCCCCCTGCATTGGGAGCATGGATTCTTAGCCACTGGAAAACCAGAGAAGTCCCACTTCCTTGCTTTTTGATAATGGAAGACTTGTGAGAAATTGCCTCCCTCCACTTCCCCAAATTGGAGATGAAAGTAGAGAAGGGACGTGTCCTGCATGTCCTTGTGTAGCAGACAGCGTTGGGCTGGGGCTTTTGCATGTGTGGCTTCATTTGTTCTTCATTTAACGTTGGGGAGTACATTTATTAGGCCCATTTTATGAATGAGAAAACCAGTGCTCAATATCATTATGGAGTTTCTAATAGTTACACTGAAGTCTGTTTAACTTCAATACCTGTGCTTTTTTACCCTCCAACTTGTTACCTGTTTTATTTGGAGACTTTCTTGTGACTGCCTCAGCTAAAGAAAATAAAGTCTAAACTCAGGAGCTCAGAAGTTGTTCGAGGAGGTTGCTCTGTATGAGTAAAAGAAGCCTGGACTTGAGGTCGGAAGACTTGGTCCTGGTCTGGGCCTCTGTGGCGTCATCTGTGAAGTGGGAATGGCAGCACCTGCCTTGCGGACCCCACGGTGTCTCACAAGGAATAAAGAAGAGAAAGTTGCAAAAACAATGCCTGACTCTACAGTTTTATCATTTTTAAACTCTGAGGTTTATTTGGTTTTTGCCTAGTGGTCAGCCAAAGATAGAAACATGGAAGAGTTCAGGTGACAGTAAGGGCAGTGTATTTCTAGAAGAGCCGGTTCTCGAGAGGGAGTTTCGGGGAGGGCGGGTGTTCCATTTCTTCCAAGCTGCCGAACAGTGACACGTTGGAGATTTTGTCCCTTAAAGTTCTCTTTAAATGCCAGGTCAGAGATGAGGATAGATTTCTAATTTACAAACCCCAGGCAAGAAGAGCTTACATCAGCAGACAGCATGGTAATGGCTGTCTGCTGCAAGCTTTCAGGGTGAAATTTACTTTGTAAATGGTCACAAGGAGGTAACAGGATCACTTGAGAGTTGTTTGGGGTGTCTGGAGAAAAGTCCTCCTTGTTGCCTACCTTTTTAAAAATTTTTATTTATTTGTCTGTGTTGGTCTTAGTTGCAGCCTGTGGGATTTAGTTCCCTGGCCAGGGATCAGACCTGGGCCCCTGCACTGGGAATGTGGAGTCTTAGCCACCAGGGAAGTTCCAAACTTTTCATTATTGTTGTTATTAGTTGCTCCATCGTGTCTTAACTCTTTGTGACTCCATGGACTGTAGCCTGCTGGGCTCCTCTGTCCACAAGGATTTCCAGACAAGAACACTGAAGCGGGTTGCCATTTCCTTCTCCAGGGAGTCCCTTTTGACCCAGGGATTGAACCCACGTCTCCTGCATTACAGGCAGATTCTTTACCACTGAGCCACGGGGGGGCCTCCTTTTGCTTTTATAGGAAGAAAGAAGAACAAGTGGTGATGGGGGTGGTGGGGAGGGGCAGGGCGCTAGTGGCCAGCGACTGGGAGCGCTTCTCTCCTCAGGCCTTGGTCTCCTCCCCTGTAAGAAGAGTTGAACTAGATCATCTGGAAGGTTTCTTCCAAGCAATCTGCAGTAGCAGGAGTTTCAGAGTAACTAAGGCGTCCCTTGATTTCTTCTTCCTGATTCCAGCTTTTCTGAGTTCAGCTTTACAATTGCTCTGGGATCGTCCTGACCACTCTTGGCTTGAAAATGGCCCTTGTTCTTCAGTAAGCACTCATATAAGAAGTGCACATCAGCTGGTCCTTTGCTTCAGTGTGAGGCAGTTGTTTCTTTACTCTTAATAGCTATGAGATTTGAGGAAATCACTTAACCTCTGTTTTTTCACCCACAAAATAGTACAATGATATCTACTCCTAAAGGGCTCTTTGGGGAGATTAAGTGAAGCTACACATAGAGAACCAGCAGAGTGCCTATTAGTTTCTCTTGCTTCCTTTTCAGCAAGGCAAAATGAATCATCTCTCCCTTTTTCTCTCTCCAGCAGCCAAGCCCAACAACTCTGGGGAAGCCCACTCCAGCCCTACCCCTAAGACCCCTAAGACAAGTCTGTCCTCAAGCAAATGTGACCCAAAACACAAGGATTGTCTGCTGCGTGAGTTTCGGAAGTTGTGTGCCATGGTGGCTGAAAATCCTAGCTACAACACGAAAACCCAGATCATCCAGGACTTCCTTCAGAAAGGCTCAGCAGGAGGTGGGCCTCGAGCATCCTGGACGGGCTTCTCTCAAGAGCTCCGAGTCATGGCCAGCTTTGTGGGCACGTGAGCTGTACAGCTGCACAGGCCTTGTGCTGGGTTTAATGCTCGGCTATATTGCTGCCTTGAAATGCAGTGTGTAGCCAGAGATGTTCCAAACACATGGGCATCTTTCTTCCCTCCTTATTCTGCCCCTAGGAAGCCAGAAGAGCCTATCCCATTTGACCAAAAGGAAAATTCACTCTCTTGTTTGATGTGAGTTTTGTGAGCCTCTTGCACAGCTTGGAATAGAATCTCCCAACTGTGTTCCTTTTCATTCGTCTAAAAAATGATGGTTGAACATCTGTGATGTGCCCGTCACTGAAATACGACAGTGGAAGTTGTGGCTCTGCTCTCCAGGAGTTCATCCAGGGCCACAGGGAGGCAGACACGCAGACCCCCAGCTGCCGCGGTGCGCGCACACCCTCCCCTGAGGGCCTGTGCAGTGAGGCCAGCAGTGCAGGCAGCTCTTTTGGCTCTTTGAGTTTACGTATTTATTTGTTTAACCTCCACGTCTCAAGAAAGGTTTCTTCTGTCTCCTCCAGATGGTTTCCACGGTGACGTGTACCTAACAGTGAAGCTACTGCTGCCGGGTGTCATTAAGAGTGTTTACAACTTGAATGATAAGCAGATCGTGAAGCTTTTCAGCCGCATTTTTAACTGCAGCGTGGATGACATGACCCGAGACCTAGAGCAGGTCAGAGGAAGGGGCGGGCAGGTGGGCTCCAAGGGGGGCCTCTGCTGAGCCCGTCACCCGCACTCTCTTCCTGAGGGAGCACATGCTGTTTCAGAAAACGGAAACCCACTTGCGCAAGCGTTCATTATGAGAGGAGTTGAATACAAGGTTACAGCTGTTAGCTTCACAAGGTTCTGAAGACTGGACTTACATTACTGCTGAGCCTCAGAGAAAGACCTAGACTGCAAGGGTAGATCTTAGGCTTCCCTCTCCCTCTCCAGGGGCTCTTGTTCTAGACCTTTATTTGGCCGCACCATGTGGCATGTCTTAATAGGGTCCTAGTTCCCTAAAAGGGATCAAACCTGTGACCCCTGCATTGGAAGCTCGGCGTCTTAGCCACTAGCAGGGAATTCCCTCTGGGCTCTGTTTTTTCCTAGCTTTTTTTTCCATTATAACTTGGGCTTGCCATTCAGTTTTGGTTTGTTCATGACTCCAGCCTTGACACCTAGAAAGTTGCTGTCCAAACAGCCCCGTAATCTGATGACTGTCTCGTAGTTCAGATTCTAACAGGACTCACATTGGCTTGGCCCTGCATTAGTTCTTACATCACTTCCCAGCTGAGGCAGGCAGCCAGATCCTGTGGTGGATGGAGGTGCCCTTTCAAGGAGCGTGGGTGGGATATATTCTCTAAACAGTGAAGTCGATATTTGTGGGTTTCGGACAGGAGCAGTGATTGAAATCTCTAATTCACCTGTAGTCATGAGGGCTTGGGGGTTACACATGGCCACTTTAGGGTTGCTGCATGGTATTTTGGTTTTTGGAGACAGGGTGACGTGTCAGAGACAATCAGAGTCTTCTTTGAGCAGAGCAAGTCTTTCCCTCCAGCTGCAAAGAGCCTCCTTACCATCCAAGAGGTGGACGAATTCCTCCTGCGGCTCTCCAAGCTCAGCAAGGAGGATGAGCAGCAACAGGCCCTGCAGGATATCGCCTCCAGGTGGGGGCACTGCCCACTGGGGATGGGCCTGGGGAGATGGAATCACTAGGGGAGGAAGGTTTGGGAGTCTAGAGCTTTGTAAGTTGAATGTGCCTCATCACTCTAGGTGTACAGCCAATGACCTTAAGTGCATCATCAGGCTGATCAAGCATGATCTGAAGATGAACTCAGGTGCAAAACACGTGTAAGTACCAAGGCCTCTGGTGG
Organism: Aepyceros melampus; assembly: GCA_006408695.1. NCBI lineage: Eukaryota > Metazoa > Chordata > Mammalia > Artiodactyla > Bovidae > Aepyceros > Aepyceros melampus. Next base: position 386,217 of record SJXQ01004152.1, on the reverse strand, counting down.
TGGAAGCTGCCCGCTCCCTGTATTGTCAGCTGGTGTCAAAGACTTGGAAGCCCCGATTTGGGTTTGACCTGATTCTGCCGCCTTCCTTCCTGTGGGACCCATCAGTTGACCGAACTCAGCCTCCATTTTCTTATGTTAAATGGAGATAACAGTACCCTTTTCACAGAGTTGTTAGAGTCAAACATAGGGAATATGTTCAAAGTTGCTTGCCCACTCCAGCCCCCTCTTTGCTAAGGTAGCATCCACGTAGCATGGTATCTCAAAAGAGCTGTTTTCCAAGATCTTTTTCTCCTGTGATAGTCTTTAGACAATAGGACATAACCACTTCCCCATGTATTGGGATTCATGGGGTCCCAATATGTGGGGAAGCGGTTATGTCCTGTTGTTGCTGGACATGACATGTTGCAGCATATTGCTGCTGTCCAGAGCAATAAGGTCAAGAACAGTGGTGTTTGTTTCCTTGCTCCTGTCGGCCTCGGCAGGTTAGATGCCTAGACCCCAATGCCTATGAAGCCTTCAAAGCCTCACGCAACCTGCAGGATGTGGTGGAGCGGGTCCTCCGCAATGAGCAGGAGGTGGAGAAGGAGCCAGGCCAGAGACGAGCTCTGAGTGTCCAGGCCTCTCTGATGACCCCAGTTCAGCCCATGCTGGTAAGGACGTTGCTCTTGCCCTGCTCTCTGCTCCTGTGTGAGGTTACTACCCTTCCCTGTGAGATCTGAGAGGGTATGATGCTGAAGGCCTTGCAAGAAAAATGGCTAGAAGATTTGGGGGATGGAGGAGTAGAGTTGCAGGGGGTGTTTCTCCTGGGAGAGTATGGCAGAGGGGGAGATAGTGTGACCAGTGGAAAGACCTGAGAACTCAGCCATCTCTGCCCTCAGCCAGCTATGGAATCTTAGGTGAGGTCCTTAGTCTCTCTTGATCCTTAGTTTTCTTACGTGAATGGTATCTGAAGTGTCTGCCCTGAGTGGTTCATCTGTCCTCTTTCCTGAAGTCAGGTGGATGTGTGCAGTAACTCCTGAGTCTCTGTGACATGCCCCAAAGTAGCTCTGAGAGTTGGTGACAGAGCCAGCCTTCCTGTGAGAGGGTACCTTAGGTCTCCTTTTTTATCTGGAGAGAGAAGAAGCTTAAGGAATGAAGACCAGTTCTCCTTGGGCCTCTGCTTGTTTCATGATAATGGGATTTCCTTTCTGGTGTGGGTTTTCCTGTGCAACAGGACAATCCATGCCTGCTGCTGTGCCTGCTCTGAGAGCCTTTGTATTCTTTCAGTGGGGTGCACTGGTTTCTATGAAGCAACCTTGTGGTGTTTTCCTGAAGTCCTGGTCTAGGGTTCTGTGTTGGGATAGCCAGCACCAAAATAGTAAGATCTCCACATGAAGGACAGGACCAGTCACCTCCATTGGTAGACTTTCTGATTTTTATAAGAATTTTTTTTGGAATCTGTTCCACAGTCTCATTTGAAGCATGGCATAGCTTATACTGGGCTTCCCTGGTGGCTCAGTGGTAAAGAATCCACTTCCAATGCAGGAGACGCAGGTTTGATCCCTGGGTCGGGAAGATCCCCTGGAGAAGGAATTGGCAACCTACTCCAGTATTCTTGCCTGGGAAACACCAGGGACAGAGGAGCCTGGCAGGCTACGGTCCGTGGGGTCACAAAAGAGTCAGATACAACTTAGTGACTAAACAGCAACAATAGGTCACACAGCTTACTGGTGAACCACCCAGGCTCTGGAGTTGGGTCTAGATTCACATCTCATTCCTGCCCTTCACCAGCTGTGTAATAGAAAGTGGGCACTTAACCTCTGTGAATTTCAGTTTTCTCATTCATAAAGTGAAAACAATATATCAGAATATGACGCTGCCCAGCCTTTTCACTCCCTCCTGCCCTGAGGGTGTACTCTGGCTGAGGGGCCCCGCGCTTCGTGCTGTCCCTGCTGAGCCACCTCTCTGGGAAGAACACCTTAAGTCTCCAGGCTTGTCTCCCCCTCCCCTGCCCCTAAGGCTGAGGCCTGCAAGTCCATCGAGTATGCCATGAAGAAGTGTCCGAACGGCATGTTCTCTGAGATCAAGTATGACGGGGAGCGAGTCCAGGTGCATAAGAAGGGGGACCACTTCAGCTACTTCAGCCGCAGTCTCAAGCCCGTCCTGCCACACAAGGTACAGACCCCTTCCTTTCTGCCGGGACTCTTCCATCTGTCTCTACGGATCTCAAAGCCTTTGTTCCATTGCCATTCCAGCTCTAGTGCAAAATAGAATCTGTTTTGTATGTGTTGAAGAATGAATTGATTTATTCATTTCTGGAATCTTCCAATAATGTGGGGCTGTTCAGGAGGATCAAGAGAGTAGCTGAGGGTCAGCCATCGTGGAGCCTAGGGGCAGTGACGCCAGGCAGCGAGTTGACGGCCTGCGTGCTTGTCCTTTGCCTGTCTAGGTCCTGTGTGCTCCCCCTGAGCTACGTCGTGGCTCGGGTACAAAGAACTGTTAGGCAATCAGTCATTAGTTTGTTCAACTTTTTTTTTTTTTAATGTTTTGTCTGCCCACACAGCATGCAGTGTTAGTTCCCCTTCCAGGGAGCAGACCTGTGCCCCCTGCAGTGGAAGCACAGAGCCTTGGCCACTGGACTACCAGGGAAGTCCCCTGTTCAACAGATATTTGCCAAGGGTTTATGCCGGGCACTGTATAAGATAGTGGGCATCTGGCATTTAATGAAAAATTTTAAAAAAGGACGGAAGTTCTATGTCTCCAGAGGCTTACATTCAGATGTGAACACAGTCTCATGGGGGCTTCTGAGACCCCAGCTCCTGTCCTTAATCAAGGGGCATTGAGAACCTCGCCCCTCAGCCCTTCTCAGCTCCCGGGGCCTCTGGGAGCCCTTGGGGGTTGTCCAGGGAAAAGCAATGGGGACACCTGGCTCTGGTAGCTGGGGAGGGGGTGGCCCTCCTGCCCCTGCTCCCCCTTCTGTCTGCTCAGAGTCCTGGGGGAGGGGACGTGCACACTCTTGCCCAGCCTCGCCTGCCTGGGCAGTCAGGCCAGGCCGTCAGTTTCGAGTGTTTCTGAGAGCTGAGCAGGACCTCCTCGCGAACATTAGTGAAGACCTTCCTCGTGTTTTCTCGGTGCCTCTAAGGGAGTCCATTTCTCTCTTTCCATCCTTTTTCCTACTGGTGTGTTCTCCTGCACGAATCCCGCCTGCCCACCTTCCCTCCCTCTGTTCCATGTTTGTCTGCCTCCCTTCTTCCCCTCATTTTCACCTTCAGTCTTTTCCTTTTTCCTGTAAATTCTCTGCAGCCAATAGAAACTGACCCCGATGTGAGCTGACCTCTTCCAGGGTCTGGGCCAAGGTCCTGAAACATGACCGATTGTTCCTGTCTGGCCAGCTGCCGAGACCTGAGTTTTGCACATCAGCTAGGCTTGCACGTGTTGGTGTTCCATGTTCCCTCGGGGGCCCGGCTTTTGCTTTCTGTGTCCTGGCTCCCTCTGAGTGACCCTTCTGCCTCCAGGTGGCCCACTTTAAGGACTTCATCCCCCGGGCTTTCCCTGGGGGCCACAGCATGATCCTGGATCTGAGGTGCTCCTGATTGACAACAGGACAGGCAGACCACTGCCCTTTGGGACTCTGGGAGTGCACAAGGTACTTGCTCAGGCCCAGTGAGCAGGAGTGAGTGTGTGCATGAGTGTGTGCTTTCAGTCCAGATGCAGAGGGATGTGTCGCTTACTTGGGGTTAAGCTTATCTTCATCTTTGAGTTGGTACTGACTTAACCCTAAGTTTAGATGTGTTTTGTTTCTGTGTTTTGCATAAAAAGACCTTATAGTGGCACCTGGCTTATAACTGGGTCAGTCTCCACTTAGGACGTGTCTGCCAAGTGCCCTTATGGCCCGGGGGCTTCACAGCAGAAAAATGCGGCTCTGTGAAAGTGGACTGCTTCTCCCGTGTGTCCCTCATGTACCTACTACCTCATTTTCCCTTACAGAAAGCTGCCTTCCAGGATGCTAATGTCTGCCTGTTTGTTTTTGATTGTATCTACTTCAATGATGTCAGCTTGATGGATAGGTGAGGAGTCTATTTTTGATTCCTGGGCAGGGAGGTGGGAGCTTGAGATTGGAAAGGAGAGAGAGCAAGGGGCTGGTGCAAGTGCCTCTGGGCCCAGGAGCTGCAGTGGGGAGGAGCCGAGAGGGAGCACAGTTACTGCACAGCTGGCTCCCCATTTAGTGTTAGGAAGAGCCAGTGTGCTGACTAGATCTCGACTCTGAAAGCTTAAGTCACAGAGGAAACCCCGCCACCTACAGCAAAATGGACTGTTGACGAGGTACCGACTACAGGCACTGTAGGGTTTCAGTTTCTCTCTTCAGAAGCGCCTCCAGGTGCATAAGGCAGATGAATTTCAGTTCAGAGGCTTTAGTCTTGGGAGAGGCTGACAAGCAGAAGCTTGGGATTGTCAGGCTCTGTGGTTGCGACCACCTTCGGGATAACTCTCTGTCTTGACCTCTTGAGTCCCAAGAAACCATTTTGGCCCCCTCTTCCCTTAGAGAGGCA
>SJXQ01004152.1:365777-381550 GCA_006408695.1 Aepyceros melampus | reverse complement strand
AGAGGCATCCCTGCCCCCACCCCCACCCCAGCCCCCCAGCCCTGAGTGTGGAGGGGGAGGGAGATGGAAGGAGACAGAACTGCCAGGGTAGGAGCTGGGGTTTGGGCTTGAGGTCCTGAGACCTGTCAGCCTGCTGACCCAAGCACAGCCCGCCTGGGGCCTGGAGTGAGACAGGATACAGCAAAGGAGAGTCAGGGTTATTTTTCAAAGGGGACCGGGGTTTACACAGGCTGTCTGGGCTGATGAGGTCGAGACAGGACCTATAACAATGAAGTAACTCTGCTGCAGCTCATACCATCTGTCTTTGGTCCCGATGGAGCCCTGGTCACCCTGGGCGGCCAGAACTGATAGACACGAGGGCCTGGAGCCATGGCAGACCTCTCAGGAAACCAGTCCATCCTTGTCCCATCTCTCCTCAGAACTCTGGGGGGTTGGAGGAGCATCCTGGCCTGACCTCAGCTCTTCTGTCCCCCTCAGGCCTCTGTGTGAGCGGCGGAAGCTTCTTCATGACAACATGGTGGAAATTCCCAACCGGATCATGTTCTCAGAAATGAAGCAAGTCACAGTGAGTGAGGATCCCACCCTTGCAGTGTCCTCATGATTTGAAAGCAGAGCAGAACCCCCATGGGTCAGATGTGGTTGGGAGGGTGAGTATTAGTTATTTTTTTAAGAGGGAGGCTGATGTGGATACGAGCAGACCTTGGAGATATTGTGGGTTTGATTCTAGTCATGTAACTTATGAATTCCCAGTGCATAGAAAAGTTACATTAACATTCTAGTCTATTAGGTGTGCAATAGCAGTATGTCTAAAGTAATATTTTTAGTTAAGGTAAAAATACTAACTAAAAATACTACTCAACTAAAAATACTAAACTAAACCAAAAATACTACTAAAAAATGCTTACTATTATCTAACAACATTTTGTAAAAAAAAAAAAAAAAGAAAAGAAAAAACAGTATCTGCAAAATGTGGTAAAGCAAAGCACAGTAAGGCAGGCTTTGCCAGTGTTTGTGTGCTAGTCCCACCTGGGAGGGCAGGGCGTGAAAGGTCTTTCCCAGGTGGGCGCCCAGAGTCACAGCTGAAGCAGCTCTCTGGTTGGTCCCTGCTCTGCTGGCCCTTTTGTTCCTTGTATTCAAGTCAGGGTGTTTCCAGCAGGCACTTTGCTAGTGTGTGAAAAGGAACCACCTCTACCTCGCTTCCATAGCCCTTCTCTGTTCTCACATCAATCTCAGTGTCTCTGCTGTTCTCCCTCAGAGAGCTTCCGACTTGGTGGACATGATCAACAGGGTGATCCAAGAGGGGCTGGAAGGGCTGGTGCTGAAGGACGTGAAGGTAAAATGGCCACATCCTTGGCTTTCTCTGCCCTGGCCAGGAGGTGGCTGTGGCAGTCTGAGGTGCTTGGGGGGATGCCTTTGCAGGATTCTGGATCTGAAGGCTGGGTTTGTGTTTGTCTCCTGAAGTGCCTTGATGGGAGTGGGAGGGCACTGCGACAGACCCAGGGTGTCTTGTGAGCAGGTGAAAAAGCCCACCCTCGCAGAGCCTCCATTCTCATTTGTGGTTTCTCTCCTGCTTGCTTCCCCTCAGGGTACATATGAGCCTGGAAAGCGCCATTGGCTGAAAGTGAAGAAAGACTATTTGAACGAGGGTGCCATGGCCGACACCGCTGACCTGGTGGTGCTTGGGGCCTTCTACGGGCAAGGGAGCAAAGGTCGGTGGCCTCTGGCCCCTGGGATGGTGCTTCTTTGAAAGGCATCACTCAAGGTATAGGCTGGCCTTTTCCTGGCTGGACGTGCTAGCACGGCCAGTCGTGACATCAGAACTGTGGCTTAGGGGCCCTGACCTTGCCCATGCCGCCTCAGGCAGGAACCGGGAGCGCTGCAGATCCAGGTAGGGAGAGGTCAGGCGAGAGTGCCCTGGGCTCGCTGGCCCAAAAAGACTCCAGCCACTGTGTCTCCAAGGCTTGGTGGCTTTCTCCTCAGGGAAAGTCTCCATTTCCGAACCGGAGGGGAAGCTGGGGGCTGAGGAGCTAGTAGTCGTGGCATCTTTTCTGGGTGCCAGACGCTATTCAACTCCTTTCAGTCCAGCATTCAGTGTGATTGGCCTAATTCACTGAAGCTGGGACTCAAAAAGGTTACCCTCACACGGCCAGCATGGATGCAGGTGGTCTCCAGGGCTCCGGCGCCGAGGCCCGGCCCCTTCCTCCGCAGGCCGCCTCTCACAGTCCCTCCTCCCCAGGCGGCATGATGTCCATCTTCCTCATGGGCTGCTATGACCCGAGCAGCCAGAAGTGGTGCACCGTCACCAAGTGTGCAGGCGGCCACGACGACGCGACGCTCGCCCGCCTGCAGACGGAGCTGGACATGGTGAAGATCAGCAAGGTGAGGGGGGCCCTGTGCCCTGGCCTCTGGACCAGCCATCATTTCTGAGACGGGCAGTGTTGTGGGGCGTGCGGGGGAAGCTGTTGGTCTTGTCTGTCTGTCTCCACAGGAAAGAGCTGCTGCTTGCATAGGAGCAGCGTTAGGCCCTCAAATCCTCTGAGGACCTACCCTGTGGAAACTGGCCTTTGTGCCTTCCAGGCCACAGCCTCTCTGGGCAGGGAGGATGCCAGGGGTGAGGGGCAGCCTTTTGTGATAAGTCAGCTCTTCTCACAAGCCTGCAACAAAGAGTGCGTTTAAGTCCTGTTTTGGCAACAACCCAGGACAGCATCTTTTCTCCTCTAGGATCCCAGCAAGATACCCAGCTGGCTGAAAATCAATAAGATCTACTACCCTGACTTCATCGTTCCAGACCCAAAGGTATTATCCTGTGGCCTGGGGTCCTCCAGCCCCCAAAACGAGCTTGTACATTTCCACTGCCACAGAGATGTCATCTCAGCATCACTGACAGTCCACCCAGGGATGGGGAGCCAGGTAACAGGCACGGAGAAGACCAGTCAGTACTGAGGGGCCATCCTCACCAGACAGGAAGGGCCTCTCCTTCCTTGAGTCAGAGGGCCTGTTCGAGACGTGGCCTGGCCCAGTCCTTCCTGCACTGACAGAGAGCTGAGGCCAGGGAAGCAGGACTCCTAGGCCACACAGCATCAGCAGTGGGGCTGGAACTTGTCTCCCTGCTGTTACCCACTGCTATTTCGGTTTTAACTGTGCTCTGTTGCTTTTAGCTAGGCTTCCAGGTGAAACTCAGTGGTAAAGAATCTGCCTGTCAAGCAGGAGACACAGGTTCAGTCCCTGGGTCGGGAAGATCCCCTGGAGGAGGAAATGGCAACCTTCTCCAATATTCTTGTCAGGAGCATCCCATGGACAGAGGAGCCTGGCGGGCTACAGTCTGTGGGGTCACAAAGAGTCAGACACAACTTAGCAACTAAACAGCAGCAGCATTGCTTTTACCTGATTGGAAGGTGTTTTCTACTTAACCAGTGAATGACCTGACTTCTCCTGACAGAAAGCTGCCGTGTGGGAGATCACAGGGGCTGAATTCTCAAAATCTGAGGCTCACACAGCCGATGGGATCTCCATCCGATTCCCTCGCTGCACCCGAATCCGTGATGATAAGGACTGGAAGTCCGCCACGAACCTCCCCCAACTCAAGGTGCAGGCGCCTGGGCTGCGCGCGTGTCCTGTTCCCCCCTCTCCCGGCACCTGACCTCCTGCTTCCTCCCCTCCTCCTTTCTCCAGCATGCTGAGAAGCCAAGAGGGCAGTTTCTAGAAAGGGAGAGCAGCACGTCCCCCAGGACAGAGCTCTGCCTGCATCAGGCCCCCGGGCAGCCCTGGGCCCTGTCTCTCAGTCTTCTGGGGAGGACTTGTCCCCCACGCTTCAGTCTCCACATTGCTGAGAAGAACTAGGGAACAGAGAACAGTGATCTGTGCAGATTACTCCAGAAACAGGGCCAGAGCTAGAAAAGCACCGAGGAAGCCAGCTTCTTTGGCCTGCTGTGTGTCCTCCTCCCCTCATTCTCCTCAGCCCGGGCACCTGAAACAGACCGCACAGACTGCCTGAGCCCCGAGGCTGGGAAAGGAGGGATAGCGCAACATTCTCCCCTTCCCAGGAGCTGTACCAACTGTCCAAGGAGCGGGCGGCCTTCGCCATAACGCCGGGGACGAGGGGAGCTCCGCCACAGGGGGCAGCAGCGGGGAGAACGAGGGCACCTCAGGGCAGGCTGTGCCTCACAAGGCCCCGAGAGCCACCCCCAAGCAGCCTCCCGCCAGCGCCAAGAAGGCTGGGGGCAAGCCAGGCAGCTGCACCAGCAGAGGCGGTAAGGAAAGAGGGAAGGGTTGGGGCACTGAGGAGTGGATGGGGACCCCGTCTCCCCGCCCAGCCCTGAGGTCCTGGGACCCCGTCTTTTGCAGCTGTCGATGGCTGCATTCCTGCTGTGTGTGCATCCGACGGCCAGCCACTGATCTGCGGGTTACCCTTCTGCTCTGCACACCTGCCAGACAGGGCCCCCGAGAGCCCATGGGAGCTGGGGATGAGCCGCCTCTGAGCTCAGGGCTCAGTGGACAGCCCTTCCTGTCTCACCCAGGCTGATAGCAGAGGGGCCTGCCCTTCTCTTAGCTCTCCTGACTTCAGGGACCATTATCACCGCTTCTGCCCTCTTGGTTCTCACCCCGAGCTTTCGCCTGCAGGCAACCTGCCAGCTGCAAAGCCCTCCCCTGTGAGAGTGGGCGTGAAGCGGAAGGCTCCTGATATGACCCCATGCCAAGCCAAGGTGAGGGCGAGCACCCCGCGTTCCCAACTCTTTGCACTTGGATGCTGCACAATGGGTAAGGTGTGGTCGGGCTGACTGCCTGCCCCTGCCCTCCTGCAGCACCCTGGCCTCGGGCAGGGCCGCAGTCCGCTGGCTCCACCCTGTGCCCTCTTGTTGCCTTGCAGAGGCGGCCAGCCAGCAAGCAGAGAGGAAGGAGAGCTGTGCCCACAGGCAGGAGATAGAACAGCCGGCAGGCTGCAGGGACCCACCCAGATGCTGGTCCCAAATCCCAGTTGACATTAAAGGGGAGAAAGCCCAGCCTGGGTGTGGGAGTGCAACCGTGTGAGTTTGTGAACAGGGCCAGCCAGTGAGGAGCGGGAGAGGGTGCTGGTTCAGTGACTGGCCTCCTCCTACTCCGCTCCTACTCCCTGTCAGTTTGGTTTGACAAAAACTGCTATTGAGCACTTACCAAGGCCAGTGACTTGGTTTCACCCTAGAGGCACTGATGGCTTAGAGGCAGATAGAGGTGTTGGCATCTGGTCACGACAGGGAGGCTGTGCCACCCCCATCCCCCACCCCCGGCAGTCAGCGTGGAGGTCACGATACCCAGGCCCTGAACCCAGTCACCATGGCACCCAGAGGATCTTGCCGTGTTTCCCCTACCTGAAGCCCTGGACTCCATGAGTCACGAGCAGGGCTCCCGGCCCCTCGGCGCACACACAGGACTGCTCGTGGGTCAGGCCTCACTCCGCGCCCCACAGGCCCTGCCCACCAGTCCTTGGGTAGCTCCTGAGACGTGTGCTTCCCCTTTTCCAGGTCCCTCCTGGGGACCCATCCCCTCACCCTTTTCCTCTCGGCAAGGTTGGAAAGGCATGTCGGTCATGCATAACCTGGAGTGGCCGGAGGACGGGGGTTTGGGGGTTTTTATCTTTATTTGGCTGTACCAGATCTTAGTTGTGGCACACGGGGCCCTTACTTGTAGGATGTGGGACCTAGTTCCCTGACCAGGGATCAAACTTGGGCCTCTTGCACTGGGAGCTCAGTCTTCGCCACCGGACCACCCAGGGAAGTCCCAGGATGGGGGTTTTAGGCAGTTATCTCTTCTCCTGTAAACGCTCTCCTCATGTCCTGACCGCTCGTCTCCGTCTCTCAGCTCCTTCCCAAGCGGGGTCACAGCCCCAGCCCAGCCCAGCCCTGCCCTGCCCTGACTGCTGTGTTTGCAGGTGCTGCTGGACATCTTCACTGGAGTGCGGCTCTACCTGCCACCCTCCACGCCAGACTTCAGCCGCCTCAGACGCTATTTTGTGGCATTTGATGGGGACCTGGTGCAGGAATTTGACGTGGGCTCAGCCACACACGTGCTGGGTGGCGGGGACAGGAACCCCGAGGCCCAGCAGGTCTCCCCGGAATGGATCTGGGCGTGTATCCGGAAACGGAGGCTGGTGGCTCCTGCTAGGACTGCTGCCTGCCCCTCCCTCGGGTGTACTCCCCGCAGCACTGCTTCCGGGCCGACCCAGGGTGGGGGCCGCTCTCTTCTCCAAGCTATGCATCTTCCAGAGCCCACCAGCCCCGCGTGCTGTCTTCCAGACTGGAATGAGTTGCTGTGTGCCACCACTGAAGTCAGGCTCTCCTGCCAGTCTACATAGGTCTTTCAGATCTGGGTGCTGGTTTTGACCTTTTTTTTTCTTTGAAAAGCTTTTAAAAAAAAAAGAAAAATGGAACCCTCTCAGAGTTATCTGTGTCCTTCCCCAAACACCTCCTATAATTCTAGTGATTAAGGAATGGAGGGGAGGCTGGCTGTTGAAGTTCCCCTTCTACTTCCAGGCTCCTTTTAAAGTTGTATTTATAAGAGTATCCTCAGAAATGCTTATAGTGGGCAAAACTTGTGTTCAGCCTGGCCATTTTGGCCAGGAATGAAATTGTATCTGAAAGAAAACAAAATGGGTTTTTATGTCTCACTTCTCCGTGTTCTCCTATTAAACAGTGCGTGGGTCCTGGTTTGAAGGGAGGGGACCAGGAAGGAAGGACAGGGAGGTGGTGTGGGCTCCGGGGCCACGGGCTCAGGAGGAGCTGCCCCCACCCCATCTGCAAACAAGACCTCTCTTTAGAAACCCACCTAAGGACAGATCTCCACAGCCTGCTTACAGAGAATGGCTCCTGTGCCACTTGAGGTGGATTTATTTGAATAAAGAGAAAACAACAGAGCATAGACGAGTCCAGTTCAATAGCACTTTCTACGGCACAGGAAGAAGCGTCCTGGAAACCTCCACTGGCTGTCAGGAATCAACCACCTTCAGCTGCTGAGCATGTCAAACATGCTGGTAACAACCAGGGAGCTGAACTTACATCTTCATCAGCTTCAAGTAGTCACGTGAGGCTAATGATGCTCACCATGGACATTGCAGGTACAGACAGAGCTGGTTCGAAGCAAGCCCTGAAACTAAACAGCGGTAGCCTGAGAGGACACAGCCTGAAGTGCACCTAAATCGTACGGTTGCTGGAGAGAGAGTGAACCCAAGGTGCAGCTGCGCACATGGTGGTCTGAGTTGGGAAAACCAGCTCGGGGGTGTGGGCCTGGCCTCTGCCTGCAGGGCTGCCAGACCCCAGCACAGCCTCGTGCGTGCGCTACAGTGGGCACTCTGGTCTGCAAGCAGGCTCCTCACCTCAGCATCTGGTGCTGAGGGTCCATCCTTTTTCTCCTTATCGACAAGTTGGCAGGCTGCTTGTCCGACCCCTGGAAGTGAGGTTGCTCTGGAGCTTACCTGAGTAAGAGGCTAAGCAGGGGCCACTGCCTACCCTCCTGCCCACCCCCTGCCCTCCAGGGTAATCAGCTAAGGTCGTTTCAGCCTGTCTGCCCTGGGTTCCTACCTGCTGTTTGCAGTGTTAGGGGGAAGGGTCGGGGGAGGTGCCCTGACACCAGGCGAGGACATTTGGGGTTTCTGAATGGGGACCATTCAGTCTGGCTTCACTGCTGAGAATAAGACACTTTTTATTCTATCCTCTCTGGAGACAAAAGCTGCTGCTCCTCTGAGCACTGACCTACATAAATTTTCACCCCCTCTCCAGCCTCCTCAGGCCAAGCAGCTGGACAGCTCTCTTCTGGGGATTTTGCCTTTGGCTTGGCTGGTCTCCAGAGGGGTGCACCCGCGCAGCAGAGGGGGTCGTTTCGGTCATGCGCTCGGCCCCTCCTCACCTCACCGGGTGTGTTACCTTTAGTTTACCGTTCAAGGTGTCGGTTTCCTTCCACTCTTTCTGATCCATGTTTCTCTTTGCTGCTAAGATTATATATGATTTTGTATCTATGTATTTCACAGACCATAAGCATCATCATAAACCTCCCCAGCAGGGTGCTGGAGGCCTGCCCTCCTTTGAGCCTTTGTTTACTTGCTGGTTGGCAGCAGGCAAGAGGTCACCCTGGGTGCTGACGGGTCAGCCTCTCAGAACGAGGACAGTGCTGTGGCTCAGCCGTGAGCCTCCACACCCTTTTGGCAAGACCCTTCCTGCTCCAGTCACAGGGCAGATCTGCACTCAGTCTGGCTCTCCCAAAGGCTGTGCTCTCAGGAGTCCCATCCCCGGTGCACCTGGTCTGACAGGCATACCGACCTGCATGGAGACACAGGGCACCCTGCCCTCGAGGCCGGGCCAACCTCTGAGCCACAGTCCAGCCAACACAGCTGTTTCCACAACTTCAGCTGTCTCCCAGGGTCACCTGAAGAGCCCGGGCACCCCAGCTGCCCTCAGACTCCTTCCCACCCACACCTGTACAGTCTGCTTCCACCAGATCGGGGTCCATGGCTAAACTTACCTGATGCTGCTATCTGGGCTTGTCCTTTTTCCTGCCCAGTTCCCATCCTCTACTAGGCCTTCCCATGTCCAAGGCCACATGACCCAAGCATCTCCAAAAATAACGCAATCTCACAAGAGCAGGCCTATGTGCATACAGCCTGGGATTAGCCTGTGGCTTGTGAACTCATGTCAGTCTTAACTGTCAGACCTCTGGCGTCCTCACACCAGATTGGACAGGCATCTATGTTGAAACTTTATTACAAAATTATAAAGCAGAGCTCTGTAACAAAAAATACATATTTGGGTTTGGTCTAACACCCAAGTAAGTCTGAGAAAATCTTAATATAAGCCACTTGAAATAACACATTCACGTCCAAAAGATTTCAACAAATTTATACAATATACATTGAGCACTAATTCCTGTACAGTTTATTCTTTCTAGTTCGGATCCAGCTATTCCAATGTATTATGAACCAGTCAGCTGTCCTGTCTTTTAAAACAAGTCACAACTGAAATCTCAGAACAATCAGCAAAAGCCATGGGATAATAGAAGAATTAGATGTTTCCATGGTAATTAAGACCAAGGATCCATGAGGGGCAGGAGAGAGCATCCAAGGACAAAAATCAAGTTTGCTACCTAGGTTAGATAGTAACTGAAATGGGATCTTAAGAATTGCCAACCTTTATTTGGTATAGTAGTAAAGAAGACACAAAGTGGGAAGGGCGGGGGTTAGGGTTAGGTTAACACCTTTTCTCCTAAATGGAAACCTTCACCAAAAGAGATTAGAAGATTTAAAGGCAAGTTCTTTCTCCTAGATGAGTAAGTGACATCAGTTCTGATTCTGACTGAGGTAACAAACCAACCATCAATATATTGTTAACTCATGTCTAAGAGGGAAACTGGGAGGTAGGGAGTGGTAAGGCCTCAGCAGAGAAAACAAGTTCTAAGCAGGGAAACAGCCAGCTTCTGCCCTGAAGTTATTGCTAGGTTGTAGCTGAGCTGCTATGTGCAGACCTGTTTCACAGTGGAACTAAGGAGTAGCTGAATTCTTTGTTAAACTGGTAGGCACCGTAAACTATAGTATTTCCTGTCCAGCAGAAAGATGGTATCTTTACAGGGAAATCTCCATCCGCCACCCCCCACCCCCACCAGTTCCTACAAAGGCTGTAGCCCAGAATCAAACTATCTAGGACTTGGTATAATGTCAAGGTAGACAGATGGTTTAGTGGTTGATGGAGAGAAAGCATCAAGCGTATCCTGTATCAACCAACAGGCGCCCTTACAGGCTTCCCACTGCTTCCCAAAGTCATGATTGGTTCTTCTGGTCTGAGAGATCTCAGCTGCACAGGGTGGGGGTAGGGATAACTGCCAAAGCCCTCAGCTGTCTGAGGGTGTGCATAGCTCATCCAACGGTAATGGCGGCACACAGCTCTTCAGATAGTGCACAGAATGTATGTGCTTGGCTAAGCTTCTCCAGAAACTTGAGCTCTTCTTGTGGTGAAGAGACCCTGAGAGGGCTCAAGAATAACACTCACTCATTGCACGGCCCTTCCTAAAGAACCAAGGGAATGTTTCTTCCTGACCTGCCCCTAAAGCAGCAGGCTTAGAAAGGAAATGGGAGTTGGGAGTCCCTCCCAAGCTGGGGAACAGAGACGTGCAGCTGTCTGCTCAAGGGCTCATACCTCTGAGTGCTCGATCTTACATGCTTGTCTGACTGGAGTAGAGAAAGGCCCTTTGCCTAAGTCTCTGTGCTTCAAGTGAGACCATGTTTAAAACCTCCATGGGCAAGAGGGACCTCGTGGGAAAATGGTTTAAGGCTGTCCGCTGGAGACGTCAAAGCCAAGCAGAGGCCCACTGCTTCCACCCAACGCTTTCCCTTTTCCTCGTCAACTAAAACTGAGGATGGCACAAAGTCAGACCCCAGGAGGAGAAGCAGAGGTGACCCACGTACTGTCTTTCACAGAGACTGGGATCTCCCAGCAGTCTGAAAGCCAGATGCTTTGCTGACTCCCAAGGTCAGCTCAGGAGAGGGACAGCTTCCCATCCCAGCACTTAAGGAAGCAACTCTTAATGACTTAAGGTTTTCCAATCACATTTGCATTTCATTTCTCACAAGTAAGTTTACTGGTCCAAATTTCTGTCCCTAGGAGGATCACTATTGGTCTGGTAAGCTACCATCTTTTTGGTCTAAAGAAACAAATGGATTTTAGGTAAGGTATCAAGAGACTTTAGCAAAGGTCAGTTAAAGCACAGAGAGCCACAGAGACCAGAAATGAATCCAGGTGTGCCAGGGAGGAAGAGAGCTGTTCCCACCAGAACTCCTGGTGGGTGAAACCGAGGAACGCCGCTCGGGAGTAGGCGGGCTACAGGAGGAAGGGGGAGACTGTTTAGGTTTGCAGAGGAAGGGAGGAAGATATGGTCAAAATTCTGGAAAGTCCTCTCCATCAGTTACCATCGTCACCCCAAGATCACCAAAACAGGGACTGGCCTGTGCAATCTGTACCAGTTTCCACTGGCCTGGGGCTCGGCCAGCCATACGGTGTACCTCTGAAGCAAGACAGGCATGCCCACAGATGACACAGCATCTTTGCTCGCCCTGGTCTTGGGAACACTGCACATTTTCTGGTTAGCTTGCCCGTCTGCAAGCCGGCCAACCGTGGGCCCAGCCACCTGGAGCTCTGTCCCCGTAAGGCACTGCAGAAGCCGGCACGGGCCCTCAGGATCGGAAGACGTGCACGGCTCGGATCACGTACTGCCGGCAGATGGGGCACTCTTCATGCGCTTGCCGCACTTGGTACAGGTGACCATGTGGCCGCACTCCAGCAGAACACAGTCGATGGGCGAGTCCATGCAGATCCGACACAGGTTCTCCTCCAGGCTGGACGGCACTGCTCCCCCTGGACGCAGAGCAGAGAGGAGAGTAAGGGGCACAGCCCCCCAGACCCACACACTTCCCTCAGGGAGCAGGAAACGTCTCCCCAGGAACTAACTCCACCTGCTTGTTTAATCTGCACCTCCATAGGTTAGGCTATAGATTTGAAGAGTCAAGTACTTGTAGATCAAAGACTTCCCAGAAGATGAGATGTTTAAGGCAAAGGCCTCAAAGCTTAAAAAGAAGTAACGTTCAGACAACTGAGGCTGTAATAAAGCCAGGGAGTGCCACGGAGGGACTCGATACTCCCTGAGGCAGAACGTGCTGAAAAGATATAAAACTGGCTGAGAAGAGTTTAGGCATCAACAGAGTTGTAATGAACGGTTCATGAAGGATCATGTGACTCCTCTGTAAACATACCCCCAGCTGAATAAAGAAAGCCAAGGACTGCAGGGCCCCGGCCATGCCACGGCCTGCTTCCTCGGAGGAGACGTGTGTGCCAGAGCCCAGCAGAGACTATCCTCTCTGCCTCCCACACACACTTCCCCACACCCCTGTGACTGCTGCTCAGTGCTTTCAGTATGTGTGAGTTTGCTCCTTGTCTCCCCCACTAGAAGACAGACTCCTAAATTCAACAAATGGAATCAATTTCTATTGAGATAATAATATACTTAGTATCTACTGTGTGCTCTGAGGGCTGATAGTCATCTTGAATCCCCTAAACCAGTCCTGAGGTGAAAGTGAACGTGTTAGTCTGACTCTTTGTGACCCCATGGACTACAGCCAGACAGGTTCCTCTGTAAATGGAAGTCTCCAGGCAAGAATACTGGAGCAGGTTGTCACTTCCACCTCCAGGGGACCTTCCTGACCCAGGGATTGAACCTGCGTCTCCTGCACTGGCAGGCAGATTCTTCACTACTGAGCGCCTGGGAAGCCCCAACAAAAACTATGAAGTAGGTACTCGCTCGCCCAAAGATTCAAATCCAGGTAGGCTGGCTTCTAGAAAAGTGGCCTGAGGGCAGGGGCTGCGAAGACAGTACTAACTGCTCAGCGCACAGTTCTCAACAAGGCTAACTGGCTTGTGCGAATGGGAAGACACAGTGGGCATGACCTACATCCAGGGTCAGCTGTAGGAACAGAAAAACCTTCATGTCCCCAAACCCAAGCTTCCCAGCATGTTTTAAATGGCAGCCTGAATCAGGTAGCCATAAACAGGGAACTGGTCTTATAAAAGCCACCTCTACGGTCCCACAAGGAGCTCTCATACTCCACTGTTTCTGCGCTTTCTTTACCTGTTCCTTGGACTATTCAAAAAGTCAGGCTGTGAGGCAGTGAAACCTATTTACTCCTGTGAGGAGCTGGTGGCCCTAACAGGGAACATTTGGAAACAACTGAACTATATAAACACCTATATATAGAAATAGGAATACCAATATAAATAATAGGTACACGCTATATAAACAGCTCATCCATACATATATAGATGAGCTGGAATAATTTACAGAATTTCATTACAGATTACTTCTGTCAAGATTAACAAATTCATTAACTCAATTGCCAGCATTCTCCCAGAGAATCAGAAAGACCCCAAGTGGATGGCCAAACTTTGGTATCAGGTGAGGGTCTAGAACTCCAAATGCTCAACTCTCGGGAATGTATCAGCCAGAAGACCGTGCCCCGTTCTGAGCAATATGGTGAGAGCTCTTCCCCAAGAAAGGATGTTCTCATAGTAGTGTAGGGGCCTGAAAAGCACCTTAAGGCTTTTCCAGAAGACACTCCAAACTTGTCAGTAAAACGGCTGTATAGCCTTGAGGCTTTCACAAAAAGGTCTAGCATGTTTTAGAGTGATTGTATCTGCAGTCAGATTCCTGCAGTGTGTTCTGGGGGTGCCCAGAGACCTGCGGGTGGTCTTTAACATACAGGCTGGTACATGGCAGCTGAGTGCACGAAACACGCTATACACATAAGGCTCTCAGCTCCCACCCCTGCTTTTCAGTTGGTACCAGAAGCTGATGAACATCCCAAGTGATTTCCCTGAAGGTACACACAGAGACCCTCCCACACAGACCAAGATGGAGTGAAAGCTATGGTGCCTGAGCCCCAGGCCTATGGGCAATGCACCAGAAGTGCCACCCCTTGGCTTTGCCGAAGATTTTACACAGGCTGGCTTCTGAGCTCTGACAACCAGAGGCCTGCAGATCAGGCTGCCCAAGGTGTCCTGCCACTCCTCCCTTCGCAGGGACAGGGATGGGCATTTCTAAAGATGCTGAGGAGTCCTGGTTCCCAGTGAACATCCCCCTCAGTACCACTCCCCCGCCAGGATGTGGATATGCTCAGAGTTCTCAGACGGCTAACAGGAGTAAGGGCTGAAGGGGAGCAAGGAGAGAGGAGTGAAGGGCCTCAGCCCGATACCAAACAGGAACAGCCACGTACCATTTTGGTCTTCAGCACTGCACACTGCAAAGGGAAGGAAACAAGGCGTCTGAATATGTGACGACAAGGAAAGCATCCCAGCCACCCTGGCTTCACTTCCGAACTCAGACTGCTCTCCTGCTGGGAACCAGGCCACCCTCAGACCCTCCACACACAGGAGACTCACCCACCGCCCCTGCTGGGGTGTCTGGTCTAGTCTTAGAATAAGGGCTTCCACTGCTTTGCCATGAACAAAAGTGCCAGGCAGGAAGGAGATTGCACAAGCTCAGTGTTCTTTTTTCCTATCACTTCGGAAGCCAGTGTTAAACTCAAGAAAGGAGGAACAGTCTGCCCTGGTCGGCCAGGGAGTCTGGGTGCGACTCCCCAGAGGAGCCATCTCCTCGTTCCTCCTTTGGAGGTTCTGGGGAGCATCCAAAAGGGAAGAGCCTGTGATCAGGTGACCAGACAGATGTCCCCTAACTCTGATGAATCTGAGCTCCTGGGAGAGGAGAACCTGAATCTGACTTCAACCACTGTGAGCAGGCAAGTCTGCACACATTGACCTGCAGGAGCCCATCAGCTGGGGAGCGACTGGGTGAAGTCATTTCAGGAAATGCAGAGTTCCAGACAGCTAGACTCGTCTCTCGCCTGCAGGGTTTCTCTGCCTTGATTGGTACAGTCTTCATCTTACCACAAATCGGCAGCACGGACATAATAGCAAGTTTTTTTCTTCCACAAACTCATTTGACCACAGACCTTGTTTTATTCTGCATCACTGAAAATGATACCATGGCAAATGCTTTGGAAAATGAACAGCCTCGGGGCAGGCAGGACACACACAGGGTGCCAGCACCTTGTGTACAAAGTTTGAGCACAGCCAGAGGCAGTGGTGAGTCTGACGGGGCAACATGCGGTGGGAAAGGCCACGGACTTAGACCCAGAAATCCTCAGGGCCAATCTAGGCTCTCCAGTGAAGGGAAGATGCTAACAAGGCCTATTTCACAGGCTGCCCTGAGGATTAAATACATACACACAATGCCTGACCCCCACCTGGCATCAGCTCCAAAGGACAACTTATTAGAGCCCCTTTCTCGGCTGAAGCATGGGAATGGAGTGGGGTCACTGTGGCCTCACGCGCGGTAGCAGGCGCCCTGCAGCTCTGTGCCGCTGCCACCCGCACGGCCCCTCACCTAGGTGCTGGAGTCCCTTCTGGTCCTTGTACAGCCGTGTCACCCTCTCCATCAGTTCCCACTTCTCACAGCAGCCCTTGTAGTTGACGAAGTTGCGAGCCAGGATTTCCTTGAGCTGTCGCACGGTGAGACCTTCGATGTCTTCCAGGTCGGTCAGGTCAGACAGAGAGGCCCTCCGGCCTGGGACAAAGCTGTCCTCTGAGTCGACGGACTGCGAAGGCAAAGATGGGATGGGTGGGCCCCGCTCCCCTGCCCCCACCCCGGCTCTCGCTCCCAGGACCCCAGAGCTCTCATCACCCTGTGCTTTTGGTGACTGGCCTTAAGGGAAGCAGGAATGGGGGCATAAGGAGGATTACGTGGCCCCGGCTCTGCATCGCAAGACACACCCCGACTCTTCCTGACCCAAGGGCTGTGCCCAGGCCCAGGCGGCCAGAGCCCCAACCCCAGCGGCTGGGCGGGGGGAGCAGCACCAGCTGAGGCAGGGGGTTTTGGATCCCGATTGCTCCACTGACTGATGCTGAGCAGCACCCGGCACGATGCTCACCTCCCTGAGCCCGTCTGCCCCAGGCTTCCCATGGAGATTAAACGAGGCAGCACGAGAGACTACCGCGCATGGTCCAGGTCTTTTTCCCCTGGAGAGAGTTCTGCTTTCCCACAGAAGACGCCCGCTTCCCGCGCAAGCACCCTCTCTGCACGCTGGAGACCACAGCTCTGCGGCCCCACAGCAGTGCCCTGAGCTCCCTCTTATCTTTCCTCCTGATTATCTGACCTCCTTCCCCTGACAATGGCCACTGTGTGCTAGAAGCAGAGGAGAAGAACAAGGCTGGAAA
>SJXQ01004152.1:299129-365557 GCA_006408695.1 Aepyceros melampus | reverse complement strand
TGCTCTCAGCAAGTCAGCAGACTGGAAACCAACAGGCTGTACTGCTCCGCAGCCGCCAGTGGGACACAGATGGCTCCCGAGGTTCACCTGGAACGCTCACACTAAACGCCGCCCCGCAGACAGGATTTCAGGACTGTCATTACAGCCTGCTCCTCCCCTCTCCCCCGTGAGGCCACCCAGAGGGTCCTGACGAGAACAGCGGTGAGAGCAAAGGCGGAGGCACAGACCCCATGGGGCCCACCTGGGTCTCATCCTCAGCAGGGGCTCTGGCCGTGCGCTCCAGGTAGACGGGCTCCTCTTGGTCCTGAGACACGTGGCCATTGGCCTGTGGGGAGAGAAAGATGCCATCACATCCACAGAGCTGTGGGGGGATGGCATGGAGCTCTTGCCAGTTCATGCCATATCCAAATGCATTCTCATCTCCCTGGGAACCTGGAGTCTCGCGTAACAGCATTATAGAAGCCTGACTCTGTCAGGCAGGGAAGTGATACGCATACATTTCAGCTCTAGCCAGGATGGCTCTAACTGCCACTCACCGTCAGCGTCGGCTCAGCTTGTACACTCTGAGTGGAAGAAGATCTCACAGCCGTTCCTCTGCCAGACCGCAGTTAAGTCCGTTCCTGACACTGAAGCCACAATGCCAACCCTACAACTTCTGCCCGCCATCCCTGGTTTTGCACCCAGACTTGTGTCAACTCTTTTCTCCCCAGCTGTTCAAACTATGTCTTCGCTACTGCCACACGAAATCTCCCCGGCTTCCTCATCTGGCCCAGAAGAGATCAGTTTCCAGACCCTCACCGCCCCACCCCTCTCTCTTCTGGCTAGTCACTCCTCTGAATAGAAATTCTAGAAATGTGCTCCAACCAGGAGGGCAGACTATTACTAAGAGCAGTCTTCAAACCCAGTCAAAAATTATTTTAAGGCATCAAATAGTCTATTAGCCTGAGACTATGTAAGACTAATGCCTATGCTTAAGAAGTTTCATTCGGCTTAGAATTCTAACCTCTCAAAAGGTTTCCTCTGGTATTCCTTCAGGTTTTGCCATAGAGTAGTCAGAACTGGGAGCCATCTAATCCCATCACCATTTAAGCCACAAATCCCTTCCTAGATCCTCTCCACCCACTGTTCCCAAACAGGCGAAGGGTCTGGTGTGAGCCTAGAACAAAGAGGTGTCTGAGCTCACAGGCCTTTTCCACTGGACTCTTCAGAGAACGAGCAAAGGGACAACTTGGGAAACCAGTCACTCACTGCCCCCCGCTGCTCACCTCAGGTTAGAATGCATAATATGGAGCTAATTAAGAAAAGGCACGCAACCACACAGAAATTAAGAGTGGCAATAACAACCGTCACCAAAAATGCCAAGTGACGATAAGCTCCTGTACACAGCACACGTGGGCAGAGATGCTTCCCAGACAACGTCCAGTTTTCTCTTAGCTTTACGTCAGTGCAGTACCCACTGGCCTCCTGGTGTCACCTTGGAGTTACAGGAAGCCATTCGGAGCCTAACCTTTTCCTACATAGAGTTCCTGTGTGTCTTCTCTTTCCACAAAGAGAAGCTCTTTCGTGCAGCAAAGTATCCTCCTGTCTTCTCAGCGCATCCACTGGCTGAACCCAAATATACAGTGAATGTCTGTCCACAGTTGGCTTTATTCCATGCGCTTCCTTCACTAGCACCTACTGCCAGGGCGTTACAGGCACAGGAAGGGGCCCTGGTGAGGCGAGCGCTACCAGCAGACACACAGCCTGCGTGCCGCTCGCTGCAGAATCGTCAGGCAGCCCCGCACGAGTTATTGCACTTGCCCTGTTTTTCTGGCTGGCAAAATGCGGGCCTCACCAGAACAGGGGACGTGAGCTGACCTGAAGGCCTTCTGGAAACATCAGAGGAGAAGCACCCAATGAGCCCTGGTACATGGTGTGACCTTTGCATGCAGTCTGCAAACTTCTGATTAATGAAGGGAACCCACCTGAAGGTTCTTTCAGGGAAAAGAAGATAATTTCCTCGAGGCACTCTCCTGGCTCCCCATAAACAGAGAGAAAACCCTGGCCAAGCAAAGGGAGGAAGTCATGGCAGGCAGCCCAGCCTGTCCAGCAGACAGAGCAGAGCCAAGGCAGAGGGAAGCCCCAGGGCGCGCTGGGGAGAAGCCAGCTCTGGCCGATGAGGGAGCTGCGTGCGTGCCCTGCAAGAGAAGCTGGCGATCACGGCGGCCTCCATAGCTCAGTGCTCGTCAGAGCTGAATCAGGGGCCCCGTCCCAGCAGAGGCGGGGACCAGAATAGGAGACAGCAGCCCTCCACATTCTGTGCGGGAGACGACGACACGGGCGCGTGCCGGCTCTGGCGGCTCAAAGCCCTTCAGACGTGGGGTCACGCCCCCAGTCAGTCCTCCCCACATCCTGGCAGGAGCCAAAGTGGTCTGGATTACTAACCTCATCGCCTTGTTAAAGGCTCAAACCTCCCCCAAGTGACCCAAGAGTCAGTGCCCAACTGGATGTGGAAACTGGACCTCCTAGGTCCTATTCCTCCCACTGTTGCCCAAGTCAGATGAGTAAAAGGCTCACTGAGGCACTGAAGTATAGCCACTGGACGTCAGCATGCCCCGATGATGACAGTGATCCTGGCACTTCGGAGGTGGTTAACACATGCTCACTGAATAAACGAACGCATGGAAAGATAGTTCCTAGAGACCCAGCACTTGGAAGCCAGAGGCTGCCGCTTCCTCCCCCAACCCTTCCCTCTCCCCACCATGAGCACCTAGTCTGCAGAGCTGACCCTCTGCCCACGTTCTGTCGGTCCTAACCTTACAAGGTCCCCCTGGGGCTACGCACAGCTTTCAGCTACTTCCCATCCTCCATCCAGTGCCTCTCCCACTGGAGGCTGGGGACCACTTCCGCCGTCCCCACCCCAGCCTCTGGCTGAAGCCTCCCTGCCTTGCCGGTGCTGGGTCCTCCCCCGCTCCCCACCGAGTGTGTGGGTGTTTGCTTCCTGTCTTATAACTTGACACTAGTCTTGCTGTCTGACACCCTATCCTTTCCTCTTTCACCCCTCTCAACCCTCTCCTCAGTGATAATACAATGTTGTTTAGTCACTAAGTCGTGTCTGACTCTCTGCAACCCTATGGACTGTAGCCCATCAGGATCCTCTATCCACGGAATTCTCCAGGAAGGAATACTGGGGTGGGTTGCCATTTCTTTCTCCAGGGGCTCTTCCTGATGCAGGGACAGAACCCAGGTCTCGTGCATCGGTGGGTGGGTTGTTTGCCGCTGAGCCCCCTGGGGAGCCCGAGGGCCACTGGCATCACTAATGCAACAGCCGGTTTCCACGTCTGCCCCCGCCAGAGGGGCTTCCTCAGCGTAGAAGCAGCATAAGCCTCGAGTCTGTGCTCTCCAGGCCCGGTTCATAATTCAGTCCCTGTGCTGCCCTGAGCCTTCCGTCCCCAGGCCCTGCTGGGATGCTGATAAGGCCACCTACTGAAGAGCCCTGCAAGCACACCCCAGCCCGTGCCTTGGTCACAGCGGTTCCCTCCGCTGCCTCGCCTCCACACACTCTCTCTGGCCTCACCATGCGGCATGCAGAATTTCCCCAACCAGGGATCAAACCTGTGCCCCTCGCACTGGAAACTCGGAGTCATAACCGCTGGGCCACCAGGGAAGTCCTGCGTGGTCCTTTTTCTCCCTGGGGCCTTGTGACAATCACTGAGGAACTGAGTTCCCCGTCGGCCCAAGAAGACCATGGGGTGAGAAAGCAGGAGGGTAATTTGATCAGAACCAAATGTGGAGACCTAACAGTGAATTTTCTCAAAATGTTTCTAGAACAACCAATTTTTTTAAACTAACTGGGATAGGAACCTATTACAAAGAAACAGAAAAACACAATGACCCAGTACCGTGCATCCGTTTCTCTAAGGAAAGCACAAACGTGAGTCTGAAGTGCAGAGAACGCCCTCCGTCGGGGGAGGCAGAAGGGCGTCCTGTCACCTGCGCACTGGGCCCCTCTCCCGCGGTGCGGGGGGGAAGGGGAACCGGAGCCCGTCCTGGAGAGAGGGGAGGCCACGCTGGCCGTACCTGCTGCCGGCCCTGCGCCTGGCCGGAGGTGCAGACGGGAGGCCGGGTGAGGTAGGCGGCACGGTGCTGGTGTGGGGCCGGGCGAGGAAGGCCTGCTGCTCGGGGAAGTTGGGGCCCAAGGGGGGCGCCTGAGTCCTGCCCTCCTGGGAGATGACGGGCTGCTGGCCGAGCACCAGGGACACCAGCTCCTCCTTCTCCCGACACGTGTCGGTAGAGATGTCGTGGAGGCTGAGATAGTCCCTCAGGTCCTTCACCTTCATCTTCATGAGCTCCTCCCGCCGGAAGGCCGTGGCACGGAAGCGCTGGCAGAGAAGGCAGAGGCAGGGCCCGGCGCCCACCTGGCTTGAACAGCTGGTGCAGAAGTTCTTCTTACAGTCCAAGCAGGTCTGCTGCTTAAGAACGAAAGGCAGAGGAAACCACATCAGGCTGCGAGGACAAGACAGATCATGACAAGGGCTGGGAACGACCGTCCCTGTGACTTGCCCTTTCACAGAGCTCCTCCTCTACCCAGGGATCGGGCCACAGGGCAGAGTTCAGGGTCAAAGCCCCGCAGAGGCAGCAGGGCCCCCGCGGGTCTCCGGCAGCCACAGGCAGGGTGCCACGGGCAGGATTCCACTGGAGGCTCACGCCACTCATGTTACTCACCGATAGAGAAACAGAGGCTGCTGAGAGTAACAGCTTCAGGGTAAGAAAAGCCCTGCCTTTACAAAGTCTCCCTCCCCTGTCTCTTGTGGTGTCACCTTGGGGCTGTAACTGAGCCTCTCTGGCCCTCAGTTTCTTCATCTGTAACCTAGGGGGTGATGAAAGTAACTACTTCATAGGACTGTTGTAAAGTTAAGAGATAATGCACTCAGCATATTGGACACGTGAGTCTTCCGTAAGTGTTTAGTGTTTTAATTATTATTTCTAGGAAATACAAGCCAATGATGAGAGTCAAGATTCAAATCAGTATTGTGGAGCAACCTTCCTTCAATAATTGTATTTTGTTCTATACTTCTCAATACTGTACAATTATAATCTTTGATAATTACTACTCCAAAAATATATATATATTAAATGACTGAGGGGCTACTATGTGCCAGAGCTGGACTTGGCTTATCATTCAGGTCTGAAAGCAACCCTGAAGGCAGGTATTTTCCTGCCTTCCTGCTTCTGGGACAGAGCGTCCACGGCCTGGAGAGAGCGAAGGCGCTTCCTGAAGGGTGGGCAGGGAGCAGTGGGTCTGAGGTCCATACCTGAGGGGTCTGGGTTTGGTGTTCACACTCGTGCTCTTTCCACCAAGCCACGGGACTGATTCAGCCCCACGCCAGCCCCCAGCCATGCTGAGCCAAGGGCCTGGCTCTCCCTCTCGGAACTCCCGGCCCAGGGCTCCGTCTGCAGACACTGGGGTCCAGGCCCCCGCCCTGCCCCGGGAAGGCCCACTCCAAGTACTGGGAGTGCAGGGCTGCCTGAAAGCAAACCCAAGACAAATACTTAGCGACAGGAGGCCCTCTGGACACGATGGGGGAGCCCTCGTCTGTGGAAGTACGGGGTGTCTCAGGCGGCTGACGAGAGGGCCAGGCAGGCGAGCTGGCACCGCCTGGCAGCAGCTGCTCCCAGGATTGCAGACAACAGAGGGCACGAGGGCATGCTCAGCCCCCAGGAGGCAGCTCCTGGCCCCTCGGCCCGGAGGCTGAGCGAGCGCAGGGACATCCGATGAGCCCTGTGGCCACAAGCGGGCCACACAGCACTACAGGGGTGAGCCCTGGGCCCCCAGCACTGGTCCCGGAGGGGTGCTCACTAACCCTTTAGAGAAATTAACAACTTCTCATCCTAGGGTGACTTCAGCATTCACCTAAATCTTTCTGCCCCCTCTTTTCTAAGTATAGAAAGCTGTTCAAGCAAACAAGAATGCCCAGGAGACTCACATTCCCAGAGTCGAAATCACAGGCCCTCTGGTGTGGTGCTGAAGGAGAAGTCTGCAGAGCGGAGGGGATTATATTTAGTCTTTTCTAAGTGTCATTCAAGCAGTAAAGGGAAGTGAACATAAGGCTGTGACTGCTGACACTTGGAAGGACACATGTCAAGCTCCCTACTCTCCACACAGTGCTAACCACACAATACAATGTTCACATGGCTGCACACGCTTTAGAACCGTTCTGGGACGAGTTGCCACTCAGATGGAAAGGAGATGTTTTGGGGTATTTGGGGGTTCGGTCACATCTAAAGCTTTTCTAGTGGGTGATAAGATGTGTTTAGGATGACACAGTGAAATTACAAGGCTTCCATGTTATAAAGCTGTAGGTCCTGACATGGAACATTGCTTACACCGGTACAGTTTTATAAGACCTAGCTTGACACAACTGAACAGCCCCGAGTTGCTCCATCAGCCAGATCTAAACAACAGTCTTCTACGGTGTGCAGCATACTGGATACCAGATCAGAAAGCAAAGACAGCAACCCACCCAGCTCCTCTAACCCCCCAGGGGCTCTGAAGTCCTGGCATCTGAAACACACCCGACAGGAAGCAGTAAGCCAGTGCTCACTTGAGGCTAAAACTCCAGTTTGAAGAGTCAGGAGAGAACAAAGGAGAAGGAAAAAGCAGCTGTCAACAAACGCTGGCAGAGCAAGTAAAGGAAACACGCAAGTATAAATTCCAGCAGATGGTACACACTGAGTAGCGAGGTAGCGAGAAAGACGACCTAGGGGAGGCCGGGGGCCCGCGTGTGGCTCCCCCTGCCAACCCACCCTTCCTCTGCCACCCCTCACCCAAGCCCCGCTCCCTGGCACAGGCCAGGCCCACGTTCTCAGCCCTCCTCCTGCCGTCCTGCCGAGAGGCAGCCCCTCCTGGGAGGGAAAGGGCAGCAGGGACACACTAGGATTAAGTCCTGGCTGGCTGCGTCCCTGCTGGGGGAACTTGTGCAAAACAGACAACTTCCCAGAGTCTCAGGTGCTCACCTGCAAAGCCAGGTGCTCAGGACTTCCCTACTGGCTCAGTGGCCAAGAATCTGCCTGCCAATGCAGGAGACACAGGTTCGATCCCTGGTCCAGGGAGCTCCCATATGCCGCAGAACCACTAAGCCTGTGTGCCTACACTAAGCCTGCTCTCTAGAGCCGGGAACCACAAGCAGCCCTCAGGCCCTAGAGCCCGTGGTCCACAAGAGGAGCCGCTGCCTTGAGAGGCCATGCACCGCAACTAGGGAAAAACCCTCGCAGCAGCAAAGACCCAGCACAGCCCCAATAATAAACAAACGAGTAGAATGAAAGTCGGATGCTCAGCCTGCCTTCAAGGGCTGCTCGGGCACTACATGAGCTAATGCCAGCGAACCTCAGCACGCGGTGGGCACGCCACACAGTAACAGTCACCTCTAGCTCCTTTCCCCTTGGGCCAAGACCGAGGAGCCACCCCCTCTTTCTACTCTGAGACTTGATTATCTCTTCCATGTCTACAAACACAACCTCCCTGCCAGGCCACCTATCCTCCCCTTCCTCCAGTTGGTCAACTAAAGAGGCTGGGCGCCAAACCCCCTCCAAAACCATCAGGGCTGCTGCTAAACCACCTGCCGGATATGTCGCTTCCGGCCAGTCCTGTCCTGCAATCTCCGAGACTGGAAGCTCTAGAAAGCCAGGGCTCCATATTTTTCACGTCCTCCCATAGTGCTAGCTGGGCTTTGTACAAGTGAGCGTTCAGCAAATACTGACCACAATGAAGAAAGGAAAAAGAGACAGGAGGATCCATGTCATCATTTCAATTCAACCACTTCAAGAAAAGACATTTTGAAAGCTTGCAGCTGTTAAATGCCAAACCCTTGAGATAAGATGCCAATCCACTTAAGCATGAAATTACAAGTGCAAAACTCTCGCAGCAGAAAACATCCTTAACGTTCACAGAATTCACTGTGAATTACACAAAATTAATTCGTCCCCTTGTGGCAGGAAAATATTGTACCAATAACCATCTTTTACCTTCCAACTGGAAGTTCCTTTCCCCCTACAGAAGCTCTTCTTGGGACTTGCCTGTTGGTCCAGGGGTTGAGAATCTGCCTGCCAATGCAGGAGACACGAGTTCAATCCTTGCTCCAGGAAGATTCCACATGCAGTGAAGCACCTACTGAGCCCACGTGCTGCCAACTACTGACCTGCACTCTCGAGTCTGTGCTCCGCAACAAGAGGAGCCCAAGCAACGCAACTAGAGTAGGTAGCCCCCACTCACCACAACTAAAGAAAGCCCAGTTGCAGCAACGAAGAACCAGCACAACTAAAAATAAACAATTTTTTTTTAAATTCTCCTTCTTGGTACAGAAGCTTTCCTCCTGCCTCCTCACACAACTGCGCCTTTGCCCTCCTCTTCCTGTCAGCCTTCGAGCTCCCTGCTGTGGAGGGATGACTTTCTTCATCTTTACCTTTCCAGCCCAGGCAACGCCGAGCACACTGCAGATACTGAAAAATCTATTTTTCACTAAATAAGAAAAAAATTACTCTATTTTTTAATTTTGGCCACGCCAGGCAGCTTTCAGGATCTTAGTTCACCGACTTGGGCTCAAACCCACACACCCTGCAGTGGAAGCGCAAAGTTTAACCGCTGAGCCACCAGAGAAGGCCCTGGAGTTCCTTACTGTACTCAGTGTCATGCCTTATCTTAGTCAGATTGATACCCTGCCTTCTTCAGTTCGCCCTTCTCCTCCTCCATTTCATCCATCTTCGTCAGTCGCATGCCCTTGTATCTTAGTAGCTAAAATGCCTTTTGTGTCTGAGTCTCTTCTTTTTCATCTGTAAAATGGGTTGACAACCATTCCTTCACAGGGTTCTGCCACAAAGAGCTGATCATCAGACAGAAGCTGCCTGGATTGGTCTCGGCCTCCCCCAGACCAGGCTCTGGGAACTTCCGGCTGGTGTGCAAGCGCTGCCTTGGCGCCTCTCGGACGGCTCCGGCAAACCTCCCTCCTCGTGAAGCCACATCGGCTCCCTGAAACAGGGTCAGCCAGGCCGCTGCTTTGTTCCGAGCCCTTTGGTGCCTCCTTGTGGCCTGGAGGCTACAGGCTCCTTACTGCGGAAGCCCAGCTCCTTTACTACCGAGGCCAACTTTGCTGCCCTCACTCCCCAGTCCCCTGCAGCCTGGAACAGGCCACGCACTCTTCCCAGGCCCAGCCTGCATCTGCTCACCTCTGGTGCTTCTACCTCGGCCACTGCTTTGCCAATCAACAAGCCTTCCTCCGTGGCTAGAAAGATCCATTTACCAACAGTGCCTGGTGCCCTAATACTTAACGTATGCAACTGACTCTCGTTAGTTCTTTGTAAATGGGGGCCTCCTTAACCAGACAGTAAGCTCCCCAGGGGAACGCCCTATGTCTTGGCCCTCTCTCCACAAAAGCGTGACCTCTAGCTGCTAGCACACTGCTGGGACAGAACCAAGCCCTCAGTGAAACTCTTCAGCATGGAAATGCCAGCCGTACTGTGAAAGTAGACACTCTCTGATCTGCTTCCTCTTTTGCAAATTCTTCTCAACAGTCCAGTCATTCATTCATTCATTTGAAAAACTGTATTGCCCACCTACCGTATCAGTCTAGACAGACACTGGGAAAAACTTGTGGACAAAACCGACAGAATCTCTTACTCTGTGTACCATCTGAGAAGACAGGCAGTTCACAAACACATGTATGTTGGGTGGTGAAAACCACTATGAAGAAAATAAAGCACCTTCCCATCCCCACTCAACCATCCCTCTTTCTTCTGGGGCCAGTTCCCTCATCCATCCACTTTCTCTCTTCTGGCTGACCAATGTCAAAAATGTGGGCTAGATCTCCTGATTCTCCCAAGTTTGTTTGTTTGTTTTAAATTGGAGGATAATTACAATACTGTGACTGTTTTTACCATACCTCAGTATGAATCGGCCATAGGCATACATTTGTCTCTCTATCCTGTACCCCCGCCCTTCCACACCCCAACCCTCCAGGTTGTCACAGAGCACCAGCTTTGGCCGCCCTGAGTCATGTGTCAAACTCCCAATGGTGACCTGTTTTACATATGGTAATGTATGTTTCAATGCTATTCTCTCAGATAAGCTCCCAAGTTACCACCACTTATCTGTGCTTTCTCTCCATTTCCACTCCAGAGTATAACTGACCTTAAAAAAAAGAAAGGGGAGGTGTCAAACCTACTGCAAATTCATGCTGCTGCCTTTTTTTTTTTGGTCTGTGCTGCATGGCTTACAGGATCTTAGTTCCCCAACCAGGGCGTGAATGAACAGTGGAAGTGCAGAGTCCTAACCGCTGCACCACCAGGGAATTTCCCACGCTGCTTCATTCAGGCAAGGGTTTTCCATATTCCTTTCTTGCGAGTTACTCTGCCACTTCTACTAGTCGTTCCTAGCATTGCTCACAATGTGGTGATGAAAACAGCACGAGCTCTGGCCATCTAAGACTTCTGATGTGCCTAAGGAGTCCTTGAAATGACTGCTTTAGATAAGGAGGACAATTTCTTCATCTGTTAAATGGGAAGACAGAACAGCAGCACAGCACCATGGGCTGGTCTAA
Source organism: Aepyceros melampus (assembly GCA_006408695.1). Classification (NCBI taxonomy): domain Eukaryota; kingdom Metazoa; phylum Chordata; class Mammalia; order Artiodactyla; family Bovidae; genus Aepyceros; species Aepyceros melampus. The sequence continues at coordinate 354,986 of SJXQ01004152.1, read as the reverse complement.
GAACGCAGGGACGCCACGCATCTGAAATGCCTGGCTTGGTGCCAGGCTCGTGAACAGGACCCCACGGCCCTCCTTCCACCACCTCCGATGCTCAGTCCACTCACCGTCTCCACCCACAGCAGCACTGAGACCGCATGGCCCCGAGTTCCCCCTGCTCTCCACCTCAGTCTCCATTTTCGGACTGAACCCCTCAGTTCACGTGTAAGAGGAGGGGCACCCCTGCCTACGGAGCCACAGCTGCCTGGCTTTGGCAGCCTCTCCCGCTGAGTTCTCAGTGACTGGGGTAGCCAAGCAAATCACAACAGAGCTTGGCTGTGTGCTCCCCTTCCCTGCATGGCAGTGAGGTACAGGCAAAATACAACCTACGAGGCAAACTGCCCATCCTCCACCATCTTACAGGTACAGAGGAGTGGCTGGTCAACACTGCGAGCTGCAGAAAGTCTGACACGCTGTCTTCGGCGGGAGGACTTGAGAGTCAGAGACATATGTTTGAATCTTGGCTCTGCCTTTTAATAACCACACAGCTGTGGGGCGCTACCTAAGCAGAGGGGAAAGAATGAGTATTTTCATGTCTAGGAAGCTATTTGTCAGGAACTTGACAGACACAGTTTCCTTTTACTGTTAAACTTTAAGCCTTAGTTTCTCATATGTAAAGTGGAAGGTCACGGCCCTGAAACCTACATCAGAGAACGTCCCTGGGGGTTCAATGGTTAAGACTCTGAGCTTCCAATGCAGCGAGTGCAGATTCAATCCTCAGGTGGGGAATTAAGATCCCACATGCCATGTGGCACGGCAAAAAGAAACCCACAACAAAAAATCTACATCGTAGAGGTATAGTGAGGATTAAATGAAACCAAAACTCTACAAACCACTTAAAATAATCCCTGGCCCACAGCAGACAGTTTAGAAAGTATTTTTTCCTCTCAAATTTCCCACTATCGTCACTGGAACATCACATTCTGGACTGCACACTTCTCATTCTGCAGAGTTCTTTGCCAGGTCAGGGCTCACCTTCAGCCCCCGGTGTGCTTGCCCAGACAGAGGGGAAGCCCACACCCACGTGCACCATCGGCCCTGCCAGCAATTTCACTTCCTGCCCCTGCTCTGGAAACCGCTATCACGCATTTTAAATAGCATGGCTACAATAAATAAATAAGCTCCAGTCTTCACCTTGTCAGGGTCCTGGTGTATCTGAGATGTCCCTGACACTGCCTTCAATTAAAAGAACAAGTTTATCTAGAGTCAGGCTTTTTACGACAGCAGCTAATGAAGAAAACAGCAAGTGCTGCTGCACCCCAAGCATCACGCTGGGCCCCCTGAACAGCTTAGCTCACTTTATTCCCAGGACACTGTGAGATATGATTTACATACAACTATGATATCCCCACTTCAGAGTTGGGAAATGAATCGCAAGAGGTGAAGTCATACAGTTAGGAAGTGGCCAAGCTGCTATCTGAATTCAGATCTGCTGCTGCTGCTAAGTCACTTCAGTCCTGTCCGACTCTTCGCTACCCCATGGACTGCAGCCCACGAGGCTCCTCCATCCATGGGATTTTCCAGGCAAGAGTACTGGAGTGGGGTGCCACCACCTTCTCCAGAATTCAGATCTAGCTGTGTCCAAATCTCTGCCGAGATGCTTTGCTTTTGCTTGGTTAGTTTTTTTCGGGGGGAGGGGTTTAGCCATACCTTGCAGATGTTGGATCTTAGTTCCAACTCTTTGCAAGTTTCAACTTAGCTCCAACTCATTGTGGATCTTAGTGCTGACTCTTTGCAACCCCATAGACTATACAGTCCATGGAGTTCTCCAGGCCAGAATACTGGAGTGGGCAGCCATTCACTTCTCCAGGGGATCTTCACAACCCAGGGATCGAACCCAGGTCTCCCACATTGCAGGCAGATTCTTTACCAGCTGAGCCACCAGCCAGGGAAGCCCTTAGTGCCCCAACCAGGCATCAAACCCATGTCCCCTGCACTGGAAGCACTTCGCCACTGGACCTCTAGGGAAGCACCCTGCTTAGTTAGTTCTAATACTCATGTGAAAGGACAGGTCAGGTCTGGGTTGCCAGCTCTGCACTGGCAAAGGGAAAGGCAGGCATCAAGGAGGGGAGGCCTGCCCGAGGACCCATGGCTACAGTGGCTAAGCAGGCCCAGAAGTCGACACTCACCTTCCTGGCCATGCTTGCGAAGTGGACCCCACAGGCTTTGCAGCTTGGTTCTGAGCCCGTGGGAGAAGGGAAGGAGCTGTACCCAGGGTTGGAATAGGCCTGTGTCCTGGCTCCCTGGGGCGGTGGGGCCTCCTCAGGCTGTCCATCCAGGCAAAACCAGTTGCAGCAGGCTGCCCACATGATAAGATCTGATACGAGGAAGAGAGGGGAGAAAGGTCAGAATTAAAAAGACACATCTCGACTGGGTTCCCACCCCCAAAGGCACAGGTGAAGGGTCATAGAGGTCTACACCTGCCGCCAGAGGCAAGGTGAGGACGGGCTTTCAGGGGCCACATCTGCACCTCCCCCCGGCTGCCCTTCCAGTAAAGGCACACACAGACGGCTGACCCGCCAGGACGGGCCAGCTCGAGCGGCCGAGCCGACCTGCTACCTTTGAAAGGGTGCTGATGTCTCTCTGGGTTTCATCTGAGATCTTTACTTCAAATAACATCTTTTGTCTTAGCGATTACACATGGCCAGACAGCTCTGTCATTCAAGAACATAACCTTGCCCTAGAGCTCAGAAAGAACTCTATCCTGCATTTCCACACTCAGACTGACATGAGGCAGAGGGATCAATATTTCCTTTACTTAGATGAGGCAACCCAGGCTCAGAGGAATCAACGTCATACCTAATTACAGAGAACTGAGATTCGGAAAACCCAGCTCTTCTGACCCTCAACCTAACATTCTCTTCCCTGTAGTACAGTGCTCCCTGGTTTCCACTCCCACCAGCCAGCACAACTTGCTGACAGCTCTTACATGTGTACCTCCGACTCGACATCAACTGCTACCACGGCACCTATAATACCTGTAATACTTATGCTTTTTTCTATGCCTAGGCCATCCATTCTTTGAGGTCAGGGACCACTTATTCACATCAGTCCTGGGCACACAGCAGACGCTCCACAGATATCGGCTTCCTTGCTGAATCAGCACCTCTGCGGACTTCATAAGAACTTTTGGGTTATTATTCCCATTCTAAGTATCACATATGGGAATTAGGGGCAAGGGGGTTGATGCTTTTTTTGAGATCACCGAACAAAGAGGATCCACTCTCTCAAATGTCAGAATAAACTAAACACTACAAGGGGTTCCACTAAAATGCCAACTGCTGCTGTGATAAAGTAAGATGTGCTGTTCTCAGTAGACCGAGGCAGTCAGGGTGACCTTGTAGGCCTGAACTCTCCGCTCAAGGGGATAATGAATGAAACGTAGCGTATTCATAATCAGTTCACACAAAAGAAGGGTACTTTCAGCTCTGCCTCCTTACTCACTGAAAGTGCCTTTGTTAGACTGGAGTTCAAAGACCGTAGTGAGCTGGAAGGAACTAACTGGTTCCACCTTAGTTATTTTTTAAGAGGAAAAGAGGAAGGCCGAGGACAGTGAAGGAGCTTCCTGGTTAACGCAGATATGACCTTTGACCTCATGATTACTCCAGAGTCTTTTAAGCTTCCTAACACGGCCTCCAACACATGCATTCATTTCTGCAGGCATGTCCCATTAACACCTGTCTCGGCTGCCTGCCTGTGACCCGAGAGCAGGGTCCATGGCAGTCACGCAGTGCCTGGCAGATGGGCGGCTCAACCAGGACTCCTGATGAATGAATTGCAGTATTTAAAGCTTCACAAGCCACACATGCATTCTGTTTCCTGCACATCAAAAACATGTCCCTTTGGCTCACTGTGACTCGTCTCAAGACTCTCAGTTCCCAGAAAACAGGGACCTAACCTGCCTTATGAATTCACATGGTATAATGCAGCCAAGGTGAAGGGTGAAGGTGAAGTCGCTCAGTCGTGTCCGACTCTTTGCGACCCCGTGGACTGTAACCTACTAGGCTTCTCCGTCCATGGGATTCTCCAGGCAAGAATACTGGAGTGGATTGCCATTTCCTTCTCCAGAGGATCTTCCCGACCCAGGGATCGAACCCGGGTCTCCCGCGTTGGAGGCAGATGCTTTAACCTTTGAGCCACCAGTGCGTAACTAATGCAGCCAAGAGCACCTAAATAAGCAAGCTATTTGTTGGCAACAGACTGGAGGCAGCAGCAGAGTATCAGCCCTTTGAAAGAGGAAGTGTGTAACTCTTCAAAAAAAAAAAAAAATCACCTGTTGGGCTTCCCTGATGGCTCAGGGGTAAAAGTCGACCGGCCAATGCAGGAGAAACAGATTCAATCCCTGATCCAGGAAGATCCCACATGCCTCAGGGCAACTAAGCCTGTGTAACACAACTACTGAGCCTGTGCCCTAAAGCCTGGGAGCTGCAACTAGTGCAGCCTGCACACCCTAGAGCCCGGGGTCCACAAGAGGCCCGTGCAGAGAGAAGCCCATCCACAGCACCCAGACAGCAGCCCGCGTCCACCAGCACACAAAAGCCCGCTCAGCAGTAAGGGCCCAGCACAGCCAAGACACATACATAAAAGTACTCCTTTAAAAATATAAGAAAAAGACCTAAAAACATCCCCAAAAAAGATGTGGAGGGAGACATCTGAAACAGTGTAGAATAATACAAAGATCATAAAACCTGGAGCCAGAAGACCTGGGCTGCTACCTACTGCCACAAGTCACAGCCTTCCCGTGCTTCACTTCTCTCGGCTGGACATTCTTCAGCCTGTAACGCACTGAAGGGACCTCAGTGATCGCCACTAGCCCTATAACCATGCTTCCACTGCATCTCTGGGAAGGGCAGTGAAAAGTAAGCCTAGAAGCCGCTGCCATCATACAGCGGCTAAGACTCCACGTTTCCAACTCAGGGGGGCCTAAGTTCGATCCCTGGTCTGGGAACTAGATCCCCCATGCCGCAAAGAAGATCCAGGATCCCGTGTGTCACAACTAAGACCCGGCACAGCCAAGTAAATAAATAAAAATAAATATTTTTTTTTAAAGTTAAACCCAGTGACTTCACCACAATTACCATTTGGCTTTCCAGGCTTGTCCCAAATGTGGACAGATTTCTGACAGAGTCAGCAGGGCTTGTCAATGAACAGAATGAGGTGGGGGGAGGGGAGTAGCAGAACAGCCTGGACACAAGGCTGTGGGTGGTTCACTAAACTTGTCAGGACCTCCGCTCATTTGTGCCTGCAGCCTTTAGAGGGGCCAGTGCTTTGCTGTGCTAGACGAGTGTGAGAGCGCCTGCCCTCATGGAGTTCATGTCTAATATGGGAACTAGAAATGTAAAACCAAACACTGAAATTTCAGGGTGCTTTAACAGAGGTCTGCGTAGTGCAAGGAGGTGTGTGCATGCTCAGTCGCTTCAGCAGTGTCTGACCCCATGGATTGTAGCCCATCAGGTTCCTCTGTCCATGGGGTTCTCCAGGTAAAAATACTCAAGTGAGTTGCCATGCCCTCCTCCGGGGGATCTTCCCAACCCAGCAATCAAACCCACAACTCCTGTATCTCCTGCAGTGCAGGTGGATTCTTCACCCACTGAGCACCTGGGAAACTAGGGGGTGGGGGAGTGAGGGGAGCAGGGAAAAGGTGACAAAGATGAGAACAATGATCAGCTCCTTCCTCCGGGGTGGAGGAGTGACCAGGGAAGACAGACCCTATTGAGACAAGCTGGGACATGAGACCCTTTGTCAAATGCCTGCACCAGAATAAACATCTCCTCGAACCACAAAATACAAAGGAAACTGTAAGGGATTAAAAATAACCTTGTGAATATATTGGGGTAAATTATGGGCAACAAGACACAAAAAGACCAAAGACACAACTGCCACTGCTGAAGAGCTGGGAGCAAATGCAGGGCACTGAGCCTGCCCTCTGCACACAGTGCCACCCAACAGGCAGGCAACCACCCAGGCCACCCCTCCAGCCCACCCCAGGAGCCACCCTTCCCTACTCGCACCCACTGAAGGAAGAGCTCTACATGCCCCTCAGCAAGCAGGCAAAGTAACCTGCTGCTTGGTCTCGCTGCCCTCTGCTGCAGCAGGGGCCCTAATAAAGCCTTGCTTGGATTTCTTGTCTGGTCTCTGATCAATTTCTATTAAGGAGACCAAGAACCCTGCTCAGTAACACTATTATGGGCCAGAAAGTCAAGAGCAAAAAGACTTAAAAAAAAACAAAACAAAACAAAGAAAAAAACCAACAGCATTAACCAGGACATCAAAGAAACTACAAAATGCTTGGTTGAGTCAAAGGTAAGGGTAGGGACGGATGAGAGTACAGCAAGTAAACAAGCAGCCACTCAAAACCTTGTATTCCAGGACTTCTCTGGTGGCCCTGTGGTTAAGAAACTGCCTGCCAATGCAAGGGACGCAGGTTCAACCCCTGGTCAGGGACGATCCCACCTGCCGCAGAGCAACTGGGCCCATGCGCCACAACTACTGCGCTTGCGCTCTAGAGCCCGCAAGGCCTAACTACGGAAGCCTGCGTGCCTAGAGGCCCTGCTCCGCAACAGAAGCCACCGCGACGAGAAGCCCGCGCGCGCACCGCAACTAGAGAGTAGCCCCGAAGCTCCGCAACTAGACAAAGTCCACGTGTAGCAGTAAAGACCCACAGCAGCCAAAAAAAAAAAAAAAACCCTACAAAACTTTGTATTCCTTGGTAAGGAGGCTGGAATTTATCCTGTAGGTAGCGGGACACCATTAAAGGTTGAGGCCACCCAGGCTTTGTGATCTTACCTGCATTTTAGAGTGGCCACTACAGCAGTAAGCAGTGCGGAGGACCAATCTGTGAGGGGCGGGTGGGAAGCAAGATATGAGGATACAGACAGAAGAGAAAGGGACAGAGATCTGCGACAGACTTGGCAGGATGTGGCCGTGAACCGAAGAGCTGGGGGCGGGGAGAGAGACCAGCTCTCTGAGTGACACAGCAGAAGCGAGAATCCCTGATTGAGCGACAGCCCTCAGGAGGAGCACGTCTGTGGGAGGAGGGGCAGGTTAAGACTCTGAGTTGAGTTTTAGTACCTGTGGGGGCCTGCGGATGTACGCGCAGCACCACGTCCGCTGAAGATACAGGCTTGGGGATCCTCGCCTACTGGAAAGTACCGAAAGCCAGAGAGGGTCAGGAAGATGGTTAGACCGTCTCGGGCAGAAGAGAGGACGGCCTGGGAGAGCTCTTAGGAACATGTGATCTAATGCGCAAGCAGCGGAGAACCAACCGACGCAAAGGAAGGAACATGCTCAGAGGTGAGAGACCTGGAAGACTGTCTGGAATTTCTAAAAGAAATGTTCGACGCTGGCAAATGACCCAGAGAGTAGAATGCGCAGAGGAACACGATGGACCTAATTTTAGGAAACTGAGTGTGCTCCATGCCCCAGCCATTTAGGAAGAGAGAAGCTGATGGATAACCATAGGTTGGGGAGCAAGTGAGAAGTGAGGATTTGCCAGACTCCAAGGATAAATTATTCTCTCTCGAAACTTTTGACAGTGAAGGGAAGAGAGAAGACAGCAGGTCTCAAGATAAGAGAAAGGCAGACATATTCAGAGACCACAGAGGAAGCCCCACAAAGACTCAGAGCTGATAGAGGAAGGGACAGGAAGCTGGCAATAATATGGGAACAAGGGCCATGAGGGAGAGAAAGGTGACCAAGACATGGGGGTGGACTCCCCCGGGGCAGGAGAAAGGTCACCTCTTTCCCCAGAGACTGGAACAGAGGTGAAGACAGATGGAATCAAAGCTAACTGACAGCACTTAGCAGAGAGAGAGATGAAGAATGAAATATTTAACCACAAGAAGAAAACAAAGGGTGGGACAAATTGGAGACTGAGACTTATATACACTATTGATACTATGCATAAGATAGATACTTTGGCCACCTCATGCCAAAGAGTCAACTCACTGAAAAAGACCCTGATGCTGAGAAAGAATGAAGGCAAGAGAAGGAGGCAAGAAAGGATGAGATGGTGGGGTGGCATCACTGACAATGGACATGAGTTTGAGCAAACTCAGGGAGACAGTGAAGGACAGGGAAGACTGGCGTGATGCAGTCTATGGGGTCATAAAGAGTCGCACATGACTTAGCGAATGCACAACAATAAGATAACCAAGAACTTACTGTAGGGCACAGGAAACTCCTCAGTGCTCAGTGGTGACGAAGAGGGCTTATATGTATACGGATAACCAATTCACTTTGCTGTACAGCAGAAACTAACATTGTAAAGCAACTATATACTGTAATAAAAATTAATTTAAAAAAAAGAGGTAAGGACTTGGCCACATCACAGGTAGACCCCACTGGGTAAGGTACCAGTTGGGAGGGAAAAGTGGAGAGGTAGCCAGCTGTGTAGTGTTTCAATTCCTGTGCTTTTACAAGTGCTTGGGAAGCACCAGAGGTACTGGGCCCCAGGGAGACCAAAAGTGATTTCCACAAGGTCCTTGCCCTCCCAGGGACTCTGGCCCCATCAGGCATGATATATATAGCTCAGCTCAGCTCTGGGTACAGCAGCTAAGAAAGCTCTTCCTTAGCTGGGAGTCAAGGGGACCTGTCTTCCTCAGCACTATTTTCATCCTCTTAACTTTGGCTCTAATCTCAACTGCCTCCTCTGAGCAGCTCTGAAAGAAAAAGCTGTCAGCCTGAGTATTTGGCTGCACTTACAAGGAACTGGTTCTGTGGGAAGATGTGAAATTTGCCCCGTGGTTACTCCACAGGCCCCATGTGTGGGTGGAGAATGTGGCCTCATTCTGGGGATGTGGACGTGTGGGCAGGGGTCACTGGGGAAGAGACTCCAGTGCTAAAAATAACTGAAGCCTGCCCGGCCTAACAGAACAGGTTCACCAAGGTTAGCAGACAAGGCTTCGACTCTCTGTGACGTGTATTTAAATACCAAGACACATTTCTTAATGAGAGTCATGCCAAAATGGAAAGCCATAAGCCTAAATAATAACTATGATGTTGTTGTCTACTCACTAAATCTCATCCAACTCTACAACCTCATGGACTGCTCTGCATGGACACCTCCCCATGGACTCTGCAACCCCCCCCCCCCCCACTCCTCTGTCCGTGGGATTTCCCAGGCAAGAATACTGGAGTGGGTTGCCATTTCTTCCTCCAGGGAATCTTCCTGTCCCAGGGATCGAACCCACGTCTTCTACATCCCAGGTGGCGCTAGTGGTAAAGAATCCGCTTGCCAATGCAGGAGACTCAAGAGATGCAGGTTTGATCCCTGGGTCAAGAAGACTTCCTGGAGGAGGAAATGGCAATCCACTCCAGTATTGTGGCCTGGAAAATTCCACAGACAGAAGACCCTGGTGAGCTGTCCACGGGGTACCAAAGAGTCGGACATGCCTAAGCACACACACACACTCCTGCGTTGGCAGGCAGATCCTTCACCGCTGAGCCATCAGGGAAGCCCAAATAACAACTATACCCAGGGTTATGTCAGGAAGGGAAAGCAAAAGGTTTATCATTTTAACACTGCCAAACGAAACTTTTACTTTTCTCTGGGGAATATATTTCATCCTTTGGCTCTTAACAGAGACACACATGTGGCATCCAATTATGTTCCTTAAGGACAGAAAGTGGAACCACCTGTGGGGTATACAAAGAATTCCCCCCAAAAAAATAAAAGTAAAAAGAACTCTCCCTGAATGGACACATGTATGTGGTTGGCTGAGTCCCTTTGCTGCTCACCTGAAACTAGCACAACACTGTGAATCAGCTATACCCCCACACCAAATAAAAAGAATTTTCCCTACACTGACAACTTCGAACAATTTCCCTCTGTGATCTGCAAGCTTCCTCCTGATCTGCAAAGAAAATTACCATCTAATCTTTGCCAAGGGCTTGAAAATTCCTCCTCCAACTTCCCTCACCCTCTTCAGAAAAAAAATGGACTTGGCAATTTAATTTTCAAATACAGTCTGACTGCTCTTTTACTAAGTTTGTTTGAAACCTACCAGGCTCTCCTCTTCCAATTTGCCTAAAGGGTAAAAAAGGGTGGGAGCCGTAGGGCTGGGGTGAATAAGAAATGTACCATTTCCTGTGGAAGAACCCTGTGGTCTGAGGCCAGAGTGGCTAGCTGGCACATGGGGTTCTGTCAGCATAACAGGGTAAGGTAAATGACCCATTCCAGGTAGGCTGAGTACAGCCACAGTTAGAGGTGAGACGGCAGATAATGTGATTCGCCCCTGTTCAGTCCTAGAATCCTAAGTAATTTGAAAAAAATCACTTCTCCCCCTGTCCGCCCACCCATCACAAATGATTTTAAGTGGGATCAGGGGTGGCCATGGACTTTCCCATGGAAGAGAGAAGGGTCAGAATGTCAGTATCCTAGGAAAACCTCCAAGTTTGCAATGCAACTTCAAAACCATCTTGCTAACCCACCAAAATCCAAGGCACTACACTTGAGGTCCCCAAGGTTCTCATCCGGTTTCTTTAGAGTTCAGTTAACTGCTCTGTGAGCCAAGGTACTTCTGGAAAAACAGGCTGCACCCTGATACACAGACAGCAACACCCTGGAATTAAGACGCAGGGAACCCGCTGCGTGTTGTCACCGTTGTTTAGTCACGAAGTCATGTACAACTCTTTGCGACGCCACAGACTGCATCCTGCAAGGCTCTTCTGTCCATGGGGTTTCCCGGCAAACAGGACTGGAGTAGGTCTTCATTTCCTCCTCCAGGGAATTTTCCTGACCCAGGGATTGAACCCATGTCTCCTGAACTGACAGACTCTTTACTGCTGAACCACCAGGAAGCCCTCTCGAACGCACTAGATAAGACATTGTACTGTGGTGGATTCATGTTGATGTATGGCCAAACCAATACAATATTGTAAAGTAAGTAACCTCCAATTAAAATAAATAAATTTATATTTAAAAAAAGACACTGTAAAAATTCTTTGGAAAAAAACCTAATTAAAATGCCCCCATCCTCAAAGAAGTATTTTTTATTTTTTTAATACGTACTTTTCTGACCTGGTTTCCCTGGTGGGTCAGATGGTAAAGAATCCGCCTGCGATGCAGGAGACCGGGGTTTGAGCCCTGGGTCAGGAAATCCCCCAGAGAAGGAAATGGCAACCCATTCCAGTATTCTTGCCTGGAGAATTCCATGGCCAGAGGAGCCTGGCGGGCTACAATCAACAGGGTCACAGAGAGTTGGACACATCTAAGCAAACAACTGGAGAAGGCAATGGCGACCCACTCAGTACTCTAGCTTGGAAGATCCAATGGGCGGAGGAGCCTGGTAGGCTGCAGTCCATGGGGTCACTGAGAGTCGGACACGACTGAGCGACTTCACTTTCACGCATTGGAGAAGGACATGGCAACCCACTCTAGTGTTCTTGCCTGGAGAATCCCAGGGATGGAGGAGCCTGGTGGGCTGCCGTCTATGGGGTTGCACAGAGTCAGACACGACTGAAGCGACTTAGCAGCAGCAGCAGGGGCAAGCAAACAACACTTTTACTTTCACACACAGCAAATGAGAAAATGGCTAGTTGCAAGCCTTACAGAATCATCTCTGGTTTTTTGAGGGTGGTTTGCTTGCTATCACTACCGTACTGCTAGAATTATCAAAAGCATCTATGCTATTAAGTGTAGAAAGGAAAGTACCCCCAGGTTCTGCACCATTAATATCGAATGGGCTTTGCTTCATCTTGTATATTATCCTTAAAAAGCAATTAACATACAACCGCAATGACTTTGAAAGAAAATGCTCCAAAAACCTATCAATATGGCTTAGCCATGTCTCTTTGAAATAACTGTAGAAGTAATTACATTTTCTAAGAAGTAAAGAAGAAAGTACCATTCTCCACTGGAGGAATAAGTCTCATCTCCAGGCACTGAGCTGGGTTAGGCAGTACCTGGTGTTATTTGATATGGTCCTCACAAGAGTCTGGCAAGGCAGGTTAGCTAGTCCCATTTTCAGGTAAGAAAACCAAGGTTCAGAGAACATAAGTAACCTGCTTACCTAAAGGTCATACCCAGAAGATAGTAAAGCCAGAATGTGAACCTAAGTCGCTTCAACCGTAAAGCCCACACTCTGTAAATCACAAGAAAAGTGTTCTCAATTCCACCCACCCCGCAAAAAAAAAAAAAAAATCAGGGCTTCCCTGGTGGCTCAGTGGTAAAGACTCCCTCCACCTGCCAATGCAGGAGACAGAGGTTCGATCCCTGGTCTGGGAAGATGCCACCTGCCAAGGAGCAACTAAGCCCATGCGCGACAGCTACTGAGCCTGTGCTCTAGAGCCCAGGAGCCGCAACTACTGAGGCCCCCAAGCCCTAGGGCCTGTGCTCTGCAACAAGAGAAGCCACTGCAATGAGAAGCCTGCAGACCACAACTAGAAAAAAGCCCACTTTTTCTAGAGAAACCACTGCAACTAAAGAAAAGCCCACACAGTGATGACCCAGCACAGTCATAAATAAATAAACTTAAAAAAAAAAACAGTCTGTCTGCCCTGCCGCCCATTCCCCTCTGAGCGCCTGTTTTCTCCTCTACTGGAAATTTCGCATTGGCATACAGGTACTGTCCAGACCTCTCAGTTCAAAAGACTCTTCCCTGTCTTAAGTACAGATTACAACCACACAGTGTTATCACTGAACACCCACTGGAATGGCTGAAATGGAAACGACAGATACCAGCAACTGCTGACAAGGATACAGAGTAACTGGAAGTCTAACACTGCTGGCAGAAAAGTGAACTGGCACCACCCCTTGGGAAACACACATATTTTGCACACACTGCTGCTGTTGCTGCCAAGTCGCTTCAGTCGTGTCCGACTCTGTGTGACCCCATAGACGGCAGCCCACCAGGCTCCCCCGTCCCTGGGATTCTCCAGGCAAGAACACGGAAGTGGGTTGCCATTTCCTTCTCCAATGCATGAAAATGAAAAGTGAAAGTGAAATCGCTCAGTTGTGTCCTACTTGTAGTGACTCGTAGCGACCCCATGGACTGCAGCCTACCAGGCTCCTCCATCCATGGGGTTTTCCAGGCAAGAATGCTGGAGTGGGGTGCCGTTGCCTTCTCCGATTTACACACACAGGGCTTTGCAATTCCACTTCCAGGTATATGCCCAATGGAAACATGTTTCTTAGAAAGTATCAAGAATGTTTGTAGCAGTACTGTTGTAAGAGCCTCAAGCTGGAAAAGATCCAAACATCAATCCATAGTAGAAAGGACAAAAAGGTCTATTCAGACAGCGATGAAAATGAAACTACTGCTCTATGCAATGGGTTGGAGATGAATCTTGTATGAGTGAAAGAAGACAGGCACAAAAGAATACACATTAAATTATTCTATTTACATAAAAGTCAAATACAGGCAAGCCTTTCGGTTCCTCAGGGATGCCAGGCTCGCTCCTGCCTCAGGACCCACACTAGCTCCCCTGCTGCTACTACTCTCTTCCCAACCGCAGTCTCTGCACAGACGGCACCTGTTTGGAGGCGTCCTGTCACCCGCTTGCTCGGTGCCCTTTCGGTTTCCTTCAGGAGAATGATCATAATCTGTAGTTACATCTGTCTGTCTACAGTGTAAACTCCAAAGGCAGGAACCTCATCTGTCTTCACGTTTCTATCCACGTCAGCTAGCACAGGGCTACTTTATAGCAGGCCCCCAAATAACTTGCAGAATGAACAAATGGAGAAATAATCCATACTTTATCAATACAGCCTGAAACAAGGACTAGTTCTCTCTCCTTAGGGCCCAAAGCATTTTGCCAATATTTATAGTGATATAAGGTGACTACAACAAAGTCCTTTATCAAAAACAAAGGTAGCTTTTGGACTTCCCTGGTGGCTCAGCTGGTAAAGAATCCGCCCACAATGCAGGAAACCTGGTTCTATCCCTGGGTTGGGAAGATCCCCTGGAGAAGGGAACAGCTAGCTGGGAGAATTCCATAGACTATATAGTCCATGGGGTCGCAAAGAGTCAGACACAACTGAGCAACTTTGACTTTCATTAGCCTTCCCTGGCAGTCCAGTGGTTAAGACACCACACTTCTACTGCAGGAGGCATGGGTTTGATCCCTGCTCAAGGAACTTAGATCCCACATGCTGCAAGGCGAGGCAAAGAAATTAAAAAGCAAAAAAGAAACAGGACTTCCCTGGTGGGGGCACTGGGTAAGATCCGCCTGCCAGTGCAGGGGAGATGGGTTAGATCTCGGGTCCATGAAGATTCCACAGGCCTCAGAGCAACTAAGCCTGTACACCACAGCTACTAAAGCCCGTGTGCCTAGAGCCTGTGCTTGTCAATAAGAGAAGCCACCATGATGACAAGCCCACGCACACAGCTGGAGAGACGCCCCTGGTCTCCGCAACTAGAGAAAGCCTGAGTGTAGCAATGAAGACCCAGTGCAACCAAAAAATAAGTATTTTTTCTTAAAAAAAGAAACAACAACAAAAACGGGAGCTTGCCCTGGACAAGCTCCTGAAGTTTTCTGAGTCCGTTTTCTCACCTGTATGAGATGGGTAACACCTCCCCTGCTGGTAACTACAGGGATGAGAAATAACCAAGTGGCCAACCTACAGTACGTGCTCCACAAACAGCAAATCAAAATAAATGGTCATTGAACTCTACGTCATTACAAGTGTAAAATGGCAACAGCCAGGCTGTTCAGTGGCAATAACTGGCTGGCAATCCCAATGTCCCTCACTCCCGCTGGTCACACAAAGCCCGAGCTCCCCATGGCCCAAGGGACTGGGCTGACGGGGCCTCTGACACAGCTGACCACACCCCCACACAACAAAGACATGATCATCATCTGGAGAACTCGCCTGAAGTTTAAGATCATGTCTCAGCTTGGAAGGCTGCTAAGTTTTAAAAAGAAGTTAGCATGGAAAGAAACTCGAATTCCCTCGAAAACTGTTTAATGTGAAAAAAACAGGATCTTGGAGTGGCAAGTGGAATTTTCCAAGAAATCTGTCTGACCAGGGTCTATCTCAGAAGGAGGAGATTTAAAATGCTGCTGACAACACAGTGGGCATAAAATAGGGTGATGTGTGCTGTGAGCAGGCACCCTGCGGGGTTCACCACACTAGACTGGTCTCCCTTGCTGGGCCCGGGCTGAGGAAGCATGTTCTCTGTGGTACAGGGACTATCTCTGAGATGTTTATTTCAGAATGAAGAACTCAGAACACCTAAGTCACAGGGAGACAAGTATGCTGTGCAACTTTAGAACTCCAAGGCCTGAACGGGAGCAACAACTCTGCTGAGGTGGCGTACGGGCTGGACGTACAGCAGGCTGGAACATTTCCAAAGCTAACGGGGGTCTTCCATCCTCCAAGGCAGTCCTTTAGATGTGGGTAATGGAAAATGCATTTCCTAGATAAGAATTTTCCTTTCGGGCTGAATTTTTAGAAAACAGAAGAGTAAAAGTATATATATGAAAAAAATAAACTTACCAACTATGTTTCACTCTGGTTTTAGACTCAGTCAGAGTGTACGTGAATGCTCACTTGTGTTCGACTCTTTGTGACCCCATGGACCGTAGCCCTCCAGGCTCCTCTGTCCATGGGATTTTCCAGGCAAGAATACTGGAGTGGGGTGCCATTTCCTTCTCTGGGGGTATCTTCTTGACCCAGGGATCGAACCTATGTCTCCTGCGTCTCCCACATTGGCAGGCAGATTCTTCACCACTGGACCACCTGGGAAGCCCAGACTCAGTCAGACCTGACCTTAAACCCTAGCAGTGAGGAAAGGAAGGAGCTTGAGGAAGCTGCTTCTCTGAGTGTCACTGCAGTGGATACACTCGCCTGAACCTCCTGGGCTGGACACAGAGTAGGTGCTCAGTATGGAAGAAGCAGACCTTACTGGGCTTTCAGTTTTGCATAATGGGCGGAAGGCAGCATTAGCTGTTCACCGACGGCGGACACTAGAATAAGGCATGGAACTAACGGGGATCAAGTGTGTGCCTCTCTCCAGATCACTTCCAGAGCCTGCATCCACACCAAGACATCCTTCCAAGGCACCTGGGTCTGGCTCCCCTCTCCTCCAATCCCCACATTACACTTAATACAAAAATGATCAAAGCTTCCGGTGAGGGGATTCCCTGGTTGTCCAGTGGTTAGGACTCTGCGCTTTCACTGCTGAAGGCACAAGTTCAATCCTTAGTCAGGGAACTAAGATCCTGCATGCCAGTACCACACAGCAAAAAAAAAAAAAAAAAAAAACTGGGTGGGAGAGAGAATCGCCTGTGCTGTTATTTGAGGCACAGGCAAGGGGAAAGCTGGGGGGAGGCATTCAGATTCGAGGGTCCTGAAGTCCCTCCTCAGATGATCCTAGAAATTTTTATTTTTTAAGGAAAAGGTAAAAACACTACAGAATACTTAACATGAGCCAAGTGAGTTGTTATATTTCCATCTCGTGTCTCATTTAATACAATAATGCAGACAAAAACATCAGAACTGAAATGCTCATTTTGTAAATGAACACTGGGCTCAAGAGGGACCAGGGTCACACCAAAGACGGCGACCAGATGTAAGTTCAGGTTCTTTGAGTCCTCTGTGGGCCTGCAGAAAGTCACCATCCACATTCCCCACCCTGAGCACCAGGGCTTCAAGGGCCTGGGCACCGGGAGAGGGAGGCGAACCATCAACTAACGGTTGGCCGGGAGAAGATTACAGACAGCCTCTCAAGGGGGCGGTGGGGAGAAGTCCATCGCACCAAATCCTGCCCTCCTCCAGGGATGCCAAAGGGGCACCGACGCACCAAAGCAACCTTCCATACTCGAGGGCCTTGTGAGAGGCACTGCAGACAGAAAAACCCTCCCTGGGAAGCCAGAATTTTAATTCACACGTCCAGAAAGTCATCTTCATTTCCTGCTCACTACCACTTTCGGGCACTACTGTGTCACACAGACATCCACTTCCTGAAGATAAAGCTCTTCCTTGACATTTGGAATGTGTTTCAGTTTCTACTCTTGCCCACCTGTGCTGTTCCGTGGAGGACGGAGGGCTTTCTGACTTAATTGTCTCAAGTACAACCAATGCTCTATCAACTTATCTTTTAAGAAGTGCTTTCACTGGTAACCACTGAATAAATGAAAATCAGCCATTGGTGCTCTGGGGCCCAGCTACCCTGCTATGCCTTCAGTTCCCCAAACACCAAGCTTACTGTGGCCTCAGGACCCTCCTCCCAACTCCTCTCTCAGCCCCAGTGACCCTGCTCCCACCCCGCCTCCTCCAGCAGCACTTCTTCCTCAGGGGAACCTTCTGGGCCCCAAATGTGTTCTCACAGAGTCTTGAACGCCTCCTGACAACTGTCACGCATTCATCTGCTCAGCCCTCGTCCAGCCGCTAGTGATCCCAAAAAGACAAAACCAGGCATGGTCCCCACGCAACACAGCGAGTGCATTCTCAGAGGGTGAGCGTTGCGGCAGCGCCGCGCTGAAGCACCTGGCTGACGGTTTGGATGATTCTTTCTAGAGTGTCCGTCTCCCGTGGTTAGGGAGCAGAAAGTGAAACAGGAAACAAAAGCGAGTCACTTTATAGCTTTATTCCCAGCCTCAGTGCCAGGCAAATGTGATCATCAGGTATTTGTTGAAGTCTGACTAATGATAACAGCACCAGGGCTTTCAAAACTGGGGGGAAGGGACAAACATTCGCTCCTGAAAACTCCACCGTCATAATTCCAGGGTGGTGAGCAAATGACAGGTTTTCAATCCATACAATCACAGCAGTCCCTTAAGGAAAGCTCTCATGATAACGTGCCTACCTCACATATGCTGAAGATAATTTAGGCGTCTGCTAAGATTACTTGAAAAAAAGAAAGAGAACAGACTGACCTTCGAAAAGTAATAGAAAAATGTTACAACTGGCAGTTATTACCACATTAAAAAACCAGAAAGGGAGAGCCTGGAAGATGGACACATTCTTCACTTCCATCCCGCCCCTGCATCCAAAGGCAAAGAAGGCATCAGTGCCCTCCTGGAGGCTGTGGTCTGAAACGGTGCTGCAGTGGAGCGGCAAAAAATACACACGAAGATGAAAACAGCACATGGAGAAGAGAACAGAAAAGAAATGAGACAGACTTAGACCAGACACATTCCAAGCAGACCTCTGCCTGTCGCCACTGAGCACACAGCCTGAGCCAGGCGGGACAGAAACAGGACAAAAGGCAGGTAAGAACCAGAACAGCACAGGGTCTAAAGGGGAGAAAGGGTTACGATGACAACAAGGGAAGGAGGAGAGGGATTTCACTTTCCACCGGGAACAAAGAGTTCTTTTTCTGAAGTGGTAACTGTCTGTTGTAAACAACTGAAAAACATACATAATAACCACAAGTTATAAATGTTCCTGGAAACTCCCTGGTTCCAACTAGTGGATGACACATATCTGCAGAGGGACCTCAGCATCTGCTCTGAAGTTCAGGGGAAAGTAATTCTAACCAACGGAGCTGTGCCAAAACAGCACCCTCGGGGTCTGACCGATTAGCTGGCTGCTTCTTTGCCCGGCTTTCAGGAGAGATGACAGACTGAACAGTGCGACAGAGAAACCTACACATTTCATTTCAGCCCGGGCATTCTGCCCCGAAGGGCGAGTCAATCAGGGAAGAAAGCAGCGCAGAGTGAAGTCTTCAACAACATTGAAAACAGAATAAACGGATCTGCGGTTTAATTACTGAGGATCCTTCTTTCCATCAAAACTGATGAGGAAGACCATCAAGATGAAGACGACTCTGCTTCTCCTTGTTCTCTCAGTGCAGGGGACAGGATTTACCAGATAAGCTGTTCTGCACCTTCTGACTGAAGAAGCTGCTTTCACTAGATACTGGGACTGACAAACTGGTAATCACGCTGAAAAACATTCACAGAGGGAGGGACCAGCTGAGAGGGTTTGCAGCCTCCTGTGTCCTGGGGAAAGCCAGAACTCCCTGTCTGGGATCAGAATGATGTACTTGATGTAACCATATGTCCTGGGTGTGGAAAGAACAGACTCTATATTCAAACCTTCATTTCCTTAAGAACAGAACCGGCTTCACTGAAATGGTAATTGAAAGGACTAAACTAACAAGCATTTATACTGGACCCTAGTATATAATTGGTGCTCAATAAAATAATTTAAAGAAAATCTTTCTAAGGTTACTTGTGACAATTTATCTGCTATATCCCCTACTTCAAAAAACAAACTCTGATACCTTAGAACTAAATGACTCCAGTTCCCTCTCACCAGCTCTTAATTTATAATCCCTGAAGAACTGTCTCCAAGGTGGTCAGAAGTAGTTTATCAGAAGTGCCTGCAGCCTGCTTAGTCACTGACTCTTCAAAACCCTATAGACTGTAGCCCACCAGGCTCCTCTGTCCATGGGATTTCCCAGGCAAGAATACTGGAGTGGGTTGCCATTTCCTACTCCAGGAGATCTTCCCGATTCAGGGATCAAACCCACATCTCTTGCATCTCCTTGTATTATTGGTAGGCAGATTCCTCACCACTGAGCTACCTGGGAAAACCATCTAAAGTGCAGCCCTAAAACAAAAATAAAAAAAAATAAAGTGCAGCCCTACACTGCTACATTCCTTCCAATTCAACCCCATTGCTAATGAATTTATCGATTTTCCCCAAAGCCCAGAGACAGCTTAGACTTTTCTCCCTTAGCGCCTCAACACCTCTCAGTTAACCAAATTCAGAGAGGAATGAAAGATACACACTTCTGGTCTCCCCAACCCGGTGCTCTGCAACTGTGTACTGCACTCAGGTCAGATGGGATTCGGGGATAAAGGCAGAACGAATTCAGACTAACCCCTTAAGACCTTTGGGTGGTTCGATGTATATAATCTCAATCTGAAAATTATGCCGATTGTTTGAAATGTTGTCTGCTCACTCCAGGATGTGAAATGCCCAGTATCTATTCCAAGAAGCAGAAATGGAGATTTCTAGTTCACCTAGGACCACAAAGAAAACCTTGTATTCACTCCATACTATCTCCTCGTGGAGAAAACCTGCGCTTACCTGGCCTTCAGGTTTCACTCTGTGGCTATGCATCCCACAACACAGTGCAAGCTGCCCATGCTCACCACTCCCTGACAGACTCAGGAAAGCAGACATGCAGCCCGACACCAGGAAGAGATGCTGCTGTCATGGATGCTGGCACGTGCTGCTACTTGTATCCATCTGCTCCTGGAGTTATCAATACAAAGCCGCAGGACAGTCTTCTTTGCAATGTGGAAAGGATACAGGTTACACAAAATAATATTACCCAAAGCTTCACCTGCCCTGAACTCATTAGTTCATCAGAATGGTGCTTTCTAAAATAACTCCAGCTTTTTTAATAATCCACAAAGACCCCAAGAGAGACATAATAAAGCAGGTTCCACAGTGGGAAGCAATGAGGAAAGGAGAGTCAGAAAACAGGAGTTCCAAAGATTGTTTACCAGCTGAGTGACCCCCAAGCAAATTATTCCAGAAACTTGCTGAGGTGTAAAACAGTTCAGCAGTTACACTTAGATCCAGCCTCCACACTCAAAGAAATTTTGAAAGACTAAAAAGGCCCTGGGTTATTTGTAAACTACCTAACTCAGGAAACACTCAAAAGGAGATTTAGAAATCCTGGAATTCAATAAAAGGAACCTGTAATTTAAAAAGTGACTTAGAGGCTAAAATTTCCTATTGTTATCAAAAAATAAATAAATAACCAAATACAGCATGAATCTTGCATCTATCAAAAGTAACAGATTAGCAGTCAATTCAGGGGTTTCATTTTGTAAAACACAGATGCAATGTGGTGTAAGCTAGGAAGAACCACATGTGCCAGGAAGAATGACCTGATCCCCAGAAAGAAAGATCTGCACCTCTACTGAGGCAAGGGCAGTATAGGTCTTCTTGCCTTAGCTCCTTTTCAAAGCAGAAACAGAGACTCTTCAGCCAAGTTCAGCTCTTGACTTATTAACCACACCAAGTTTCAAAATGCAGGCGTACAAGTCACAGTAAAGACAAGCACATCCTGTTTGCACTTGACTTCCTGCTCTGCGCTGTCTGATCGTTTTACAGGGCTGCTCCCTAGCCACAAATGGGTAACCTTTCATATCTGCCAAACCACTGGTTCACTGGACAGCATTTCAGTGACAACAGAATACACAGTTCTAGGAGTCGGGTGAAAGATGCACCTAAAAAGCACCCAAAACCCATCATCAACCTCTCAGACACTTCCTGGATTTCCCAGGCTTCTTCATACTGACATCTGACTTGGAGTAAACAATAAAACTTAACACAAATAGTGCTGAGATAAGAAAAGTAAGCCTGGAACGAAACTTAGGATGTGAGGGCTGGGAAAAAGAACAAGAAAATTGGAGATGTTTTCATTATTAAATGTTGGCTTCTTTTCAAATGTCAAAGGAGCAGCTCTCTGTCAGCCAGTCCCCAGTGAGCTGATTCTCAGAAGGGAACCTCACCGAGCAATCACAACAGTTAACAGGACCCTTCTGGTGAACTCAGTCCCTGATCCAACCTGCTACCAACCTCAGTCTACTTGTCAGCACTGCAGAAGCCTTCAGTTTCAGAGACCTGGAGCCTCCACTTCAAGCCAAACCTCCACTGTTTTCAAAGAGCCCGTGGTTCCCCCAAGCCACATTCAGTGTTGGGAATAAATGCTGGACAATGAATATCCCAGTTTTTATGGACGAGTCATTTAGCTTCTTTGCATCTGCTTTTCCATCTGGAAAAGAGGACAACTGCACTACATTCATCTCTAATGTCTCTTCCAGCTGTGGAAAAAATGCAGGGATTCATCAGTAACAGCAGAAGATTCCTGCATTATTCCCTTGGTCAACAAGATGCCTCTAACATCCCATACCCCACAGTGTGACTATACACCTTAATCTACCTCCTGAGCACCCAAGGATTCTTTATCCCGTTCCCTTGAAATGGATATCAGAAAGTTTCCCACTTGAAAGCCATATATTAACAAACCTTGAGGACTCCTCTTTACACATGGTCTTTTCATTAAGATCGGAATGTAATCACCATTTGGTTCCCATGTTGGTCATAGGATTCCTGGAGAGAATCTGGAGCCACAAAGGATGGAGAAAACTGACCAACAACATGTGGTTCTCCCTCCCACACAGTGACTGCCAATGGGGAAAGAACGAGGCAAATCTGGGTAAGAAAAGGGAGTGGTGAACACAAGTTCAGTGAGTCAGTGCAAAGAAAGAAGGAAAGCAAAGGAAGAAGAGAAGCAAGCAATAGGGAAAAAAGCTACACCAGTGAGCTTTTTTCTTAAATCTGAAATTCTGCTTACCCATTTATCCAACAGACATCCACTGCCTACCATGTGCAGGGAACAGAACTAGAGTCTAGAGGAGAAACAAAGTCAACCAGATAGACCTGTTCAATGATGTTATGGTCTAGCAGGAGAGAGAAAGGCATGTACACAAACAACTGAAATATACGGCATAAAGTGTGCTGTGCCATAAAGGAGACATAAAAGAATCCTCCACTGTGAGGCTCAGAGGAGGAAATGATTACTCCCAGGGAGAGAGAAGACAAGGCTTCATAGGAAGAATGACATTTCAAGCTGAAAACACAACAGAAACAAGGGCACACAAGTAGGAAATCAAGGACACATAGTTTCAGTGAGTAACTAGATTTGATTAGAGACGTAAGTGGCCATGAAGGGAAAGATGGTAGTAATAATAATAGCTAAATGATCCAGAGAGCCGGGGCTCAACTGGACAGCTGGATTGGAGCCAAACTGAGTATTCCAAAATCAGATTCAGAATTTGAACTTAAACCCAGTGGAGAAGGGGCGGGAGGGGGGACTGGAGCTCAAGGAATCCCATAATTTAACCCGTAAAATTAAGATAATAAAATCATCACAAAATCAATGTGTGCAGATACCTGAAGTCCCTCCAAAGAGAGGCAATGTCCTCCAAACTAAAAGCAAAGAAGAAAGGAGGGTAGAAAGGCTTGGATGATGGCATTCATATATTTAAACCAAGAATGCACTCACATCAAAGTGTGGTCAACAAAGGAACCTAGACAAAAATAGAAGGGGCCACACTGACTCAGAACCAACCAAGGCAGAGAAATACTGCAGTAAGGTAAGGTAACACACCATCCTCTCTGCAGTGGGACAAGGTTCTTTCATGAAGCTTAATGGAAACAGCATATAGCAGCAGTTACGGGTATGGGTTAGACAGCATCACGCACTCAATGGACATGGATTTGAGCAAACTCCAGGAGATAGTGAAGGACAGGGAAGCTTGGCACGCTGCAGGCTACGGAGCAGCAAAGAGTCAGACACAACTTAGCGACTGAACAACAGCAGCAGGGGTATGAGTTTTTGCAGTCAGAGAGACTTGGTTCCAATCTCAGCTCAGCCTCTTACCAGTTGAACAGAACCTTGGTTTCATCTGTAAACTGAGGATTACTGTGTCTCCTTTGCAGGAGGATCACTGGGAGAGTTAAATGTCCTCCTTCAGGCAAAGCATTCGGGGTGCTACCTAGCATATAGCGTGCCATCAAGAATCTTCAGCTTTTTTGTAACTGTGTTCTCTCCTACCAACTATCCTATCACGTTAGTACATACTCATGAAAGCAAGCCTGCTATTATTAAACATCAGCTTTCAGATCTCTTGATATGAACAGCAATGTCCCAGACAAATCCAGGATCAAGTCAACAGGAAAGGAATCCACTCTAAAATAAAAATTGGCATTCCACATTTCCTCGTAGCTCAGTTGGTAAAAAATCTGCCTGTAATGCAGGAGACCCGGGTTCAATTCCTGTGTGGGAAGGATCCCCTGGAGAAGGAAATGGCAACCCACTCCAGCATTCTTGCCTGGAGAATCCCATGGACAGAGGAGCCTGGTGGGCTATAGTCCATGGGGTCGTAAGAGTCGGACACGACTTAACAACTAAACCACCACCACCACTCTGAGCTCAGTCACTCAAGTCTGAACACAGTCCTGTCTCCAAAATCCTGATCATTTCCAGCTACAAAACGAAATCCATTTAGGAGAACCAGACCTAAACTGTCACAATCAAAACCCTCAGACGGCCTCCTGAGATGCTATATGGAGCTCAGCAGGCCAGTCCTACATGATGCCACCTCCAGTCTACAACGAGCCAACCTGGACGATACGCTCCCACACCTCTCCTTGCCTTCCACCTCTCGCACACCCTCCAGTCCCACACTGTGGCGAAATACTTTATCCATCTCCTCTCCAACCTTCTGCAGGTCACAGAGCCTATCTTATCCATCTCTGCATTCTTTTGCTCCACATCCCAAAATGCTGTGCATCAAACAGAACCACAATAAATATTTGTCATAACAATGAACTTCAAATAGGACTTTTCTTAGATCCATTTTGATCTGCCATTCCCATATTCTGAGGCCCTCTTCCAATTTACCGAATCTTATTCTACCCCTTTCTTCCCCCTCCTTTCCTCAATCTCTCCACACCTGAGCTACCAAATGTTACAGAAAAGTCAGAAGACTTTATTTACTGGGTTTCCAACAAATTCATACAACTGGGACCAAGCCATCCTTGGGCTTGGAAATCTTTATTCATCTCTAGTTAATGTCTCATAGCATCTCTCTGAAGAGCAAAGCCATGCAGGATTTAGGACATGGGACCTGGAGTCAGACAGAACTCAAAGTCTTCCTGTGTGACCTCAGCTGAGGTGCTTAGCTTCCCTAAACTTCATCTTTCAGATCTGTAAAATGCAGGACCTAAATGAGGTAATGAACCCAAAGCCTTAACAACACAGTAAGAGCTCAAAATATGGAAACCATTACTCTTTTCTGCTTTGTCTAAGAATCTTCCAACCCCTGTGCCCTCTTCCACTCTTTCTTCGTCAGATAACCAGAAATCTCCTCTTCTACTTCACCAAAACAATTCAGCTGGGTCCCATCCACTGGAGAGGCAATGGTGGTATAGTGGAGAATGCTGGGGTCAGGAGTTCATCTGAAGCCTAAGATTCCTCAAACTGCAGAATAGTTATTTTAATCTGTTCCTTGTAGAATCACTGTCAGCTTTAAATTGAAAAATATGAAAAGCAGTAAGCAGAAAAAGAGCGGGGAGAATAAGTGAAGTGATAAGGCTTTCAAGTAAAACAGATCCAGTTTCAAATTCCAGTCCTATCACTGAACTTGTGTGATCTAGGGCAAGTTAATTTCTCTAGCCCTCAGTTTCCTGTCTGTAAAATACAGGAAATAACTTCACAGGGTTCTTAAGAGGTTTAAAACACTGTGTAGCCTAACTGGCATGTTAATTTCCCATCCTTCTCTTCCTTTTCTTTTCTTTCCATCTCAATCACCAGACCAGTAGAATCCACCATTTTTGACCACTGATTTAAAAACAAAAAAAATTAGTACATCTCCAATATATTTATATTTAACAGCAAATTAGACAAGAACTGTACAAAAAAGCTCTCATGACCCAGATGTGTGGGTCTGGGTCATTGGTGTGGTCACTCACCTAGGGCCAGACATCTTGATGTGTGAAGCCAAGTGGGCCTTAGGAAGTATTACTATGTACAAAGCTATTGGAAGTGATGAATTCCAGCTGAGCTATTTAAAATCCTAAAAGGTGATGCTATAAAAGTGCTGCACTCAATATGTCAACAAATTTGGAAAACAGCAATGGCCACAGGACTGGACAAGGTCAGTTTTCAACCCAATCCCAAAAAAGGGCAGTGCCAAAGAATGTTCAAACTACCATACAAGTGTGGTCATTTTACGTGTTAGTAAGGTTATGCTCAAAAGCCTTCAAGCTAGGCTTCAGGGGTACATGAACCAAGAACTTTCAGATGTACAAGCTGAGTTTAGAAAAGGCAGAGGAACTAGAGATCAAATTGCTAACATTGTTGGATTGTAGAGAAAGCAAGGGAATTCCAGAAAAACATCTACTTCTGCTTCATAGACTATGGTAAAGCCTTTGTGTGGATCACAACAAACTGTGGAAAAGTCTTAAAGAAATGGGAATACCAGACCACCATACCTGTCTCCTAAGAAATCTGTATGCAGGTCAAGAAGCAAGAGTTAGGAACCGGACATTGAACAATTGACTGGTTCCAAACTGGGAAAGCAGCACATCATGGTGCATATCGTCACCCTGTTTACTTACCTTATATGCAGAGTACACCATGGGAAATGCCAGGATGAATGAATCACAGGCTGGAATTAAGACTGCCAGAAAAAATAACCACCGCCTCAGATACGCAGATGACACCACTCTAATGGCAGAAAGTGAAGAGGAACTAAACAGCTTCTTGATGAGGGTGAAAGAGGAGAGAGAAAAAGCTGGCTTGCAACTCAATTTTCAAAAAAACTAAGATCATGGCATCTGGTCCCACCACTTCATGGCAAATAGAAGAGGAAAAAGTGGAAGCAGTGACAGACTTTATTTTCTTGGGCTCCAAAATCGCTGTGGACGGTGACTGCTGCTATGAAAATAGACTCTTGTTACTTGGAAGGAAAGCTATGACAAATGTAGCTAACGTATTAAAAAGCAAAGACAAAGGTATGTATAGTCAAAGCTATGGTTTCTCTATAGTCAAAGCTGACAAAGTATGGTTTCTCTAGTAGTCATGTAAACACGTGAGAGTTGGACCATAAAGAAGAATTGATGCTTTCAATTCTTTCTTTCAATTGATTGCCGAAGAATTGATGCTTTCAAATTGTGGGGCTGGAGAAGACTCTTGAGAGTCCCTTGGCCTGCCAGGAGATCAAACCAGTCAATCCTAAAGGAAATCAGTACTGAATGTTCATTGGAAGGACTGATGCTGAAGCTCCAGTACTCTGGCCACCTGATACAAAGAGCCAATTCATTGGAAAAGAGTTGGGAAAACATCTTTCCCTGATGCTGGAAAAGAATGAAGGCAGGAAGAGAATTAGGTGGAAGGTGAGATGGTTGGATGCCATCATCGACTCAATGGACATAAGCTTGAGCAAACTCTGAAAGATGGTGCAGTCCATGGGGTCACAAAGAATCAGACACCACTTAGCAACTGATCAATGGCATCTCACTCCAGTACTCTTGCCTGGAAAATCCCATGGATGAGGAGCCTGGTGGGCTGCAGTCCATGGGGTCGCTAGGAGTCTGACACGACTGAGCGACTTCACTTTCACTTTTCATTTTCATGCATTGGAGAAGGAAATGGCAACCCACTCCAGTGTTCTTGCCTGGAGAATCCCAGGGACGGGGGAGGCTGGTGGGCTGCCATCTATGGGGTCACACAGAGTCGGACATGACTGAAGCGATGCAGCAGCAGCAGCAGCAACAACACTACACAAATAAACTGTGTTCTATCTAAAGCATAACACTAAAAAGAAATTTCAAAGGGTAAGATGAAAATATGAAAAATTTAGCTCTAATAATTTCTTCCCATACTCCAAAGGAAGGTTATATCCGTCCCAAGAATTTGGAAATTCATCTTGAAGATCACCATACTTCTATGGAAATTGTTTTGAGACAAAGTAAACACAATAGACTTGGTATAGCTCCCAGCACTGTGAATGACACAGAATACATGCTCAGTAAATACTGGTCCATCAAAGATTTTAGAAAACATGTCTCTACATACACACTTCTTTCTACACACACATTTGCACAAACTGAGCTCTCAGTTCAGTCTCTCTTCCTCTTCAATCCCCAGCTTCCCCCTGCTCCCCCAGAACAGATGGTGCTCCACTTCGCTTCCATATCACACAGCTGTTCATGAACTCTGCTCCTCTCTGCTAAAAGCCCTTTCTCCAAGGTCATCAATGATCTTGTGATGACTAAATGCGTGGCTTTTTCCTACATCAAACCTCGACAACCTCCCAGATACCAATGACCTACCTTCTTCTTCCCTTTGGTTCCCACTGAAAACACAATAGTCTGGCTCTCCTTTGAAGAGCCATTTTCCTCCCTGTCCTTCCCTGGCTCCTCCTTTTGTCCCCTAAATGTCCCCTGGGGCTCTGAACTAACCATTCTTGCTTTCCTTCTCTAGTAAATGCTATTGGATTTACTTTTAATATATATCCTGCAAACATCCCGCCTGCGTCCATGGCCATACCCTGTCTTACATGTCATTATCTTTCTCAAGAACTAGAGCAAACTCCTCCTCACTGACCCCTTCATGTTGTTGTTGTTTGGTTTTTTATATTTATTTAATCATTTATTTTTGGCCGCAGCGAGTCTCAATCACTACACGGGGGCTTAGTTGCCCATCAGAGTGTGAGACATTAGTTCCTTCGTCCCCTGCATTGGCAGGCCAATTCTTAACCACTACACCACCAGGGAAGACCCTAGCGCCCTCTTTGCCACTCTATTCTCCACACAGTAGTCAAAGTAAACTTCTCTTTTAAGATATATATTCTGGAAAAATAAATCAAATATAAACTACTGTTACTCTCCTGCTTGAAAGCCACTGTGCCCTCCTGTAAAGCCTAGACTCCCTATATGGTCTCCGGAGGCCCCAGGTGATCTGGGCCCTGCCTGCCTCTCCTACTTCACCCATGCTGCCCACTCCCATCGGGGCTTCCCTGGTGGCTCAAACTATAGAGTCTGCCTCCAGTGTGGGAGACCTGGGTTTGATCCCTGGGTCAGGAAGATTCCCTGGAGAAGGAAATGGCAGCTCACTGCAGTATTCTGTCTGGAGAATCCCATGGACAGAGAAGCAGGCTACATGGGGCTGCAAAGAGTCAGACACAACTGAGCAACTAACACACACACCCACCCCCTTTACCCGCCGTCATGCCCATTCACCTCACTCTACACCCTTCGTGGTCTCCTTTTGACTCCCTCAAAAAAAAAAAAAAATTTTTTTTTCATGTATTACTGTGGCTCCTCGCCTGCCAGGAGCATCCTCCAGAGCTCTTCACAAAGTCTGCTCCTTATCGGTCAGGCTTCAGCTCACCCTCCGTCTTAGTCAGACAACTCAAAATCTAAGTATCTGGACTCAATCTCACCCTTCAGTGTTAGCAGCAATTTTCAAATGCCTGCTCGACATCCAGACCTCAAATCTAGCACACCAAGGACACTCAAAACCAAACCCTTCATCTTTCCCAAACAAGTTCCTCCAATCTTCTGAAATTATATGGGTAACATAACCCACAATTTCTGCTTCAGGAATGTGAATTTCCCATTCGTTTGCTACACCTGTCCAAAAATTCTTATCACCCATGAAAACCAAATTCAAATCTCACTTTATTCATTCACATTTTCAATCAACCACTTATTCATTCAACAAATAGTTACTGAGTACCTTTTATGAGACAGACACTATGTTAAGATACTGGAAAGCAAAGCAGACCTACTTTTATCTGTTATATACCAGTCAAATAATCACACAAATATTTCATTATAAACTAGGAATTGCTATGAAAGAGAAAGTGCTATGAAGGAAAGGAACTTTGAGAAAACATAAGCGAGGCATCAAGAAACACTCCTTTGGTGATCTGCTGACTCAATGAGATGTAATTCACAGGCTCCAGCCTGCAAGGTGGAGGCTGCAAGGCAAAGGCGTCATCAGCCAAGCCTAGAAGCACGAGGACACCAGCGGGCCTATTTTAAGGCACCTACGTTCTTCTTCGTTTCCCTATGTATGTGGCTGCACTGAGTCTTAGCTGCGGCTTGTGGGATCTTCAGGTGCAGCATGCGGGCTCTAGTTCCCAGACCAGGGATCCAGCCAGGGCTCCTGCACCAGCAGGGAAGTCCCCACCTGCCGTTCTGCTTCATATGCTATACCTGCTCGATCGGTCTTGTTCCCTCCCCTCACCCCAGCCTCATTTTACTGACAGTTACCTGAGAGAAAGGATGCAGAATGTGTGAACACCCGCAGGAGATACTGAGTCACATGTGTGATACCTACGGAGACTGTGCTTATAAAAATCTCCCAGATGACTCTGATATGCAGCCGAGTTTATAAAGTATACGCCCAAACTACCTACTCAATAAATATATATTGATATAATTATCTCACTTAAAATCTCTAAGGTCAGTGTGGTCAATTGTTTCCAAAACTGACCACAATAATCCCAAGCATGCTACATGCCCTTCTGCGGTGTGACTTTGACACTCTACCCTGTAAGAGGTAGCGCCCACGTCCCCTCCCCTTGGATGTGGGCTACATGCGTGACTTACTTTGACCAAAAAAATGGGGCAGAAGTGTCTGTATGAAACACGGGCCTAGATCTTAAGAGGTCCTGCAGCTGCACAGTGGCCCCCTGGGAAGCCCAACAGCACATGAAAAAGCTGCCCAGCCTGGATTAATGAATGATGAGAGGCTGTGAGAGAGAGGGACCTCACGGAGGACAACCAAAATGTCCCAGCCAACAGCACCAAGGCCCAGACACGTGAGTGAAGTCCTCTTGGATCCTCCAATCTAATCAACATCAATGGAGCAAAGTGGTACATCCTCCTCCTCTGAATTACTAACGCACTGAATCACAAAGAAAATGTCATCTGAAGGCACCAGAAGTTTTAGGACGCTCTGTTACACAGTCATGGATAACTGACAGTCAAAAATTCACTGCTCTTTCAGTAGTCATTCAAAGGTTCCCAACTTTGATGATCAAGAAACTCTTTCTCATATTCATTAAAATCACTCCTCCTTCAATTGAAGCCCATTTCCTCTGAAATCTTTGAAGTACAAGAAGACCAATTAATCAAAATCCTCCTGGCAAAAACTACTCTTGTACTTGAAGATGGTAATCAGCCACCCCTCAGCTCTTGCTTCTCTAAGCTGAAATCTTTTTTTTTAACATATAACAATAAGGACTTTTAAAAAAACTTTTTGATTATTTTTATTCCTCTCAAGTATGGGAGAACCAAAATTGGATCTCACATGCCAGTATAGACCAGAGGTTATGTCCCAGCCCCTGATGGTTCCTCTTTTTATAATCAAATTCCACAGTCCCACATATGGCATGTTAGTCCCCCAAAAGTTGTGAATAAACATAATCATTTACTGGAATTAATGTGAAACTCCTTCTGTTCTTAACACTCAGCTTATCCCATTTTGTGATGACTCCTGGTCTGACACTCCACTATTGAGTAGGTTTTAATAAATTCTAGATATTTGAAGCATAACAGAAAAGCTTGAGAGGCTGGAGTGGGCATACCATTCCTTTCGAACAAGGTCTCCGACCACGGTCCAGGCCTCTTCAAAGCCAAGCAGCCTCTAGGTACCTCCTTCATCCACCCTGAAGATAAAGTGACCTTATAAAAGGATAAGACCTTTAGCACTCACCTATTGAGCAAAGGCACCTTTTCTGTCCGGGCTTCTGTCCGGTGCAGTGGTAAAGAACACACCTGCCAATGCAGGAGACGGGTTCATTCCCTGGGTCAGGAAGATCCCCTGGAGAAGGAAATGGCAACCCCCTCCAGTATTCTTGCCTGGGAAATCCCAAGGACAGAGGAGCCTGGCAGGCTACAGTCCCTGGAGTCACATATATGGACATGACTTAGCAACTGAACAACAACCACCTTTTCTATAGAACCCAACAAGGTATATTTAACTACAGAGAAGCCAGGTGCTTATAGCAGTGTCAAAACATGTTTTCCCTCTGAGTCTTACATGATGTACGCTTCAATGTCAGAAGTGGCTTTACAATCACCGATAAAGTAGGCATAATAAAGCCTACCCAACACAGAGTCCTATAGTTATCAAATAAAATGACACAAGGCAATAATTCTGTAAGATACTGTACCACTCAGGTGATGATCTAGACGGTCTCGGTTTCAGGAAGTCCTATCAATCTTTAAATTAACTTTGGATGGTTACCTGAGGCTTCCAGGTGACATATACGGAACAGGCACTACGGGCTCAAGTTCATTAAACAGGAACCAAAACCACGCTTTCTAACTAGAGAGCTTATGGATTTTCTAATACTGCCAAGTCTAATAAAGATGTTTAGGCTAGTGGTTTGACCTTGGGGAACCACTTCAGCCACTGTCTGACGGTGCTGAGCTTTAGGTCAAGGACCAGGTTCAGTGAAGGAACTCAATGATCCAGCAGAAGAGAGGCTTTGCTGCAAAAGTTCAAATAAGGAAGAACTCTACCAGAGGAAGTCAGGAAAGGTGTAACATATGAACTAGGTCTCCTAGGGGATGACTAACTTTGCCTGTCAGAGAAGGACGGACCCCCTAGGAAAAGGCAGTGTCCTAAAAGGATGTGGTATAATCAGAGACTGGAAAAATTAAAAGGTCAGTGAGGTTGGAGAAAGGAGAAACAGCCAGGAAAAGGAGAGGGAGGAAGATAAAACAAGTAAGAGTTGAGACTTCCCTGGTGGTCCAGTGGTTAAGAAAGACTCTGCCTTCTAACACAGAGGGTATTGTTCAATCCCTGGTTGGGGAACTAAGATCTCACGTGCTACAGAGTACAGCCAAAAAGTAAAAAAAAGGAAAAGCAAATAAAATTTAAACATTAAAAATAAAACAAGCAAGAGGAACAGGTAGGGTACGGTCAAATTGTAAAGGATTTTACCTCTCCAGCTAAGGAGGAAACAGGGACCCAACGCCACTCTGACATCCTGAGAATAAAAAGATTAGATCTGGCCTTTAGTAATACAACTTTCATAGAAGGCAATGGCACCCACTCCATGCTCTTGTCGGGAAAATCCCAGGAATGGAGGAGCCTTGTGGGCTGCAGTCCATGGGGTCACTGAGGGTCGGACACGACTGAGCGACTTCACTTTCACTTTTCATTTTCAAGCATTGGAGGAGGAAATGGCAACCCACCCCAGTGTTCTTGCCTGGACAATCCCAGGGATGGGGAGGGCCTGGTGGGCTGCCGTCTATGGGGTCACACAGAGTGGGACACGACTGAAGCGACTTAGCAGCAGCAGCAGCAGCACAACTTTGGCAACAAGAAATGAGAAGCACTGGAGCAGAGGAAGATGCAGGGTGACACGACAAAAGCAAGTCAGGTCTGATGAGGCTCTGAATCAGAAGCTACAAAAGCAAATCCCTAGAGGCAAAGTATGTAAAATGTGACATCTCCGTGGTGTAAGACCGGGGAGTATCTGTAGCCCTGGCAGAGAGCAGGCCTTGCCTAAAAGTGTTCACACGCAAAATTTTAAGCTTAAGGGCTGGTTAAACAAAATATCTAGTTTTTGACCTCTGATAAATGAAAGCAGTACAGTGGGAATGAAGGAAAGACACACATCAAACAGCACTTCGATATAATCGAGAGGGTTGAGCAACTATAGCTTTAGCGTATTTAGAGATGTGAGGCACAAGGAGAATGAAAGAGGAAGATTAGGTGCATATAATCAACAGACTTCAAACACACAGCAACATGAGCAGATAACAGATACTGGGGAGGGGAGAAAATAACTGGTTCTGTACGTGTTGAATTTAAAATGGCTTTTGAATGACCCTGGTAGCTTTGAATGACCCAGCTGGACAGAGCCTGTCAAGATTTGTCAAGCTGGTACTACTTAGTTATAAAAACGAACGCACTTGACTCAGTAACTAATAAGGTGGATGAACCTAGAGCCTGTTACAGAGAGTAAAATAAGTCAGAAAAACAACTATCGTATATTAACGCAGGTATGTGGAATCTAGAAAGATGGTACTAATGAACCTATTTGCAGGGCGGCAATGGAGATGCAGACACATAGACAGATTTGTGGACCCAAGAAGGGAAGGAGAGGGTAGGACGAACTGAGAGAAGAGCACTGAAACCTATGTACGCAAAATTAGATAGCAAGTGGAAATTTGCTATATGACACAGGGAGCTCAAAGCCAGCACGCCGTGACAACCTGGAGAGACGGGATGGGGTAGGACGCATGTATATCTATGGCTGATTCATGTTGGTAAATAGCAGAAACCTACACAATATTGCAAAGCAATTATCCTCCAATTAAAAATAAATAAAAAAAAATTTTAAAGACTTGTCAAGTTGGAAGTAAGGATCTGAAGTTTGGGAGACACAACTGGGCTGGTAAGGCACACTGAGGACAGACAGCTGAATTCATGGACCTATCTGAGGTCTTTAAAGGAAGCAGGTGGGAGAAGAGGGAAAAGAAACCCAAGACAGAGCCCTGAGGCATCTCGACATTTATGGACTAACCAAAAGTAAATGAGAATAAACAATGGAAGGATGCTCTGGAGCCTCAAAGCCACAGGAAGAGGGTTGCTAGGGGCGGGATAAAAAGAACAGTTCAATAGTGCCAAATGGTAGGCAGAGATTAAGTAAGATGGAGGCTGAAATCAGGACCAGGACACTGGGTCTGGAAATTAGGAGTTTCCTTGCAATCTTCAGGAAAACAGAAGCAGGGGGATGGGGACAGAAGTCAAAGTAAAGAAGAGTTGCTAACAGGATCAGAGCTGAGGAAGCTCAGTGAAGTTCATGATCACGCTCCCCTTCCTGAGAATCGAACCTGTGCCAAGCACGCTGGATGTAATGCTAACAAAACTGGTGCTGCTTCTCAAACACATCCTGTGATGAGGGAAACACAGGGTTCTCCCGAGCACTCATCCAGTCTTGGTGAGGAAGAGGAGACTTCCCAGAAGTGATGTCCAGGCTGGAGCCAGTTGGCCGGCTTATGCCGGGTCAGGGTGTCTCAGAGATGGCTTGCTTGTGCAAAGGCCTGAAGTAAAAGAGAACACAGACCCTACAGGGTAACTGCAAGGAGCAGGGCAAACTTGAAGGGGCGGATGGATTACTGCCCAGTCATGAGGCTGGAGCTCTATGAATTTGAGAGGTGAAGAACAGGAAGGAAATCGGGTAGCAGTCTGAACAGAGAGTGGGAAGAGGGGAGGTTCTTCGCAACAAATCGGAAACGGCCTGCTAAGATCGTGTTCTCTACAATGCAGTATCACAGTCACTGAACAGAAAAGCAAATGTGTCCTCCCCTCTCTAAGAATGGGTTATTGTGACTAAACTATTTCTTACAATACACAAAAAGAACAGAGACTACGAGAGCAAAAGACAGATAAAGCTGTAAACCTAACATTTTTTATTTCTCTGACGTTATATAAAAAATGGTCTTATTAGGTCCAAAACCACATCCCAAACAAAATGAAACTTTTCCCCTCACGTCCCCTCTGAAGAGCTCAAGGACTGACTTTCCGACAACCTAATCAATCTGGCGTTGACTCACGTCTAAAGACTAAGGCTCACTCCAGTTTCTGCTGCAGCTTGGTCTAGCTCATGACACTCAAAAGAAAAGAGTCTGGGGTTACCTGATTTTGCCTATTTTAAAACATGGCCAGGGCAGACAGCCAGCTGCCTCCGGTTCCTGCCGCTGCTGAGGTCTTTGGAGGCCCGTTGAGATGAGATCATCTCGGGAACCAACAGCAGTGGCTTTCAGGCAGTGAATGGTGCTGCCTGGGGACGTATCTTTGGTAAGCAAGATTGCAACAGAGCAGGCGGTTTACCCAGGGCAGTGCTGACTCATGCCAGGCAAGACTCTATTTTCCAAACAACTCAGCCTGAGCCAACCGCAATCAACTGCAACCCAGAAAAGAAGAGGTGCCCCACTGATTCTTTTTTTAAATATAAAGCTGGTTATCAGGAGGCCGGTGGACCTATTCCCAGGCTGCTGGTCATCAGGGAAGCTCCTGTGGCCAGTCACCTTCTGAAATGTCATCTGAAAACAGCCTCGGGGCTCAGGACAGCAAGATTACTGAAATTCTGCAGATTACCCCAAGAAGCTGATAGGAAGTCACTTCACGTTTACAAATTGGAGCATCTGGGTCAGAGGACTGAGGGAACGTGCCCAGTCAGGGCTAGCTGGTCAAATCATTAGAGTGAATTTTGTCAGTTCTGACCAGGCTCGTTGTTCCTTCCTCACCAGGCCTTCTTTGACCTCTCTGATTCCGGAGACAACTCATATTCTCTAAT
This sequence comes from Aepyceros melampus, assembly GCA_006408695.1. NCBI lineage: Eukaryota > Metazoa > Chordata > Mammalia > Artiodactyla > Bovidae > Aepyceros > Aepyceros melampus. The sequence continues at coordinate 319,139 of SJXQ01004152.1, read as the reverse complement.
TAACACAGATACACGGGAGGGTGGTGGTTGTTATTGTTGTTTAATCAGCTGCCACATATTCTCTACGCTAAAGCTAAATTATCCACCATCACACCTACTAGATGTTTAAGGAACCATAGAGAGGCTATGAAAATCACATTAATACTTCTAAAAGAAAAAAGAATCCTTAAATTTATGGCAAGTCTCATTTATTGGTCAGCTTATTAAAAAAAAAAAATCGATTCTGGAACAACTGGCTCATCAACAGCTATTAATTATTATTGAATTTGCCCTGACAGGCGAGAACTGGCAGCGGTGCTAGACAAAGAAAACAGAAGATGAAGTCCTTGCTTCGCCCGTGTGTTCACTCGACAAGAAAGAAACTGGAGTTCACATCAGATCCTTCTGTTCCCTGCTCCAATTTCCCACAGTCATCAGCTAGTCCTCAGCATAGACTCTCACAGCCACCACACCTAGCCTTGTTCATCCCGTCAGGTAGGTCTCTCAAGGCGTCAGACTCTGGATGCAGCTGCCAATCCAGCCTGTCCTTCGGTAAACGTTAGGATTCATTAAAATGTACATGTCGATTGTCAGAATTAGGGTTTCAAAAACTATGCTATTTAATTCAGCTCCTTTTCACAGAGCTAGTTTAAAAAAAAAAAAAAGGTCTTTATCCAACTCAATGTCCCTTAATTACATTATTCCAGCAGGATAACCATACTGGGCTTTTAGAAGGTTTTATAAAATGTTCCCTCCTTTATTTCCTCCTCCTCAGTGTTTTCCTTTTTTCAGAAAATAGCTGTGTTTAAAGAAGTTTTCCTATGGTATGTGTTAATTAGTCTTTCCAATGACAGAAGTTCTTTACAGCAGTCGACAGCCATTATCTCACGGACCACACTTTAAAACATATTTCTGTCGTTGACGATAAGTCACAAACATCCTAAGATGGAGCAGCTTTCAAGGTACACAGAGTAGAGACAAATACAGAAACAAAGACAGAGGATTGTTAGACGCTTCTGACTCATTCTCTATTAGCAAACTTTAAATGAGGAAGATAAAGTCCAGATGGTTCTGTGCCCAGGAAATAAATGTAAATGACGTGAGGAGCAACAGAAGCATGGGAAGTTCCTAATTCTGCTAAGACAAGCACCGCTCAGCAGGTGAGGAGGGCTGTCTCAGATTACCCTTTCCCTCCGTGGGATTCTGCACAGTTCTGAACAGTTCCCCCCAAATATAACCACACTCCATCCGCGTTCCCTCTTTTAATCAGGAAAGGCTGAGAATTACAGATGGACAGCTTTAAAAAGACAGTACATTTGAACCAATAGCTTGAGGCACTTGAGATATTATAAGGTTAAATGGAAACTCTAAGAATGTGACACTAGGGGACCTCCCTGGCCATCCAGTGCAGAGGGCATGGGTTCGATTCCTGGTCAGGGAGTGAAGATCCCACATGCTTCATGGTCAAGGAAACAAAACAAAACAGAAGCAACACTGTAACAAACGCAATAAAGACTTTTAAAAAATGGTCCACATTAAAAAAAAAAAAAATAAAAAAAATAAGAATATGAGACTGTGTGAGAAATAAACAAGATAATCGTGGCTTTGTGCTTAAGTTCTTTCAATATACTATCTTAAAACTCAGAGCAAAAAAAGTATATATATAAATAAAAAAATAAAACTCAAACAAGTAATTCAGCACCCAAAGCGCTATAGGTTTACTTCTGATGTGCAGTCATAAGAGATATTTAATATATGCGTGTATGTATGCATTTGTGTGTATGTACATACACACACACACACACACTCTGCAAACATCATACCCATTGTTTTATGTGAAGAGAAATATGTAGTGTCATTTATAGCCCACCTTTGGGTTTTTTTTTCTGATAGATCTTAACATTTTAAACAAGCAGGTGTCAAAAGAAATTAAAATACTCATTTCTTAGGATTCTGTACTCTTCCAAATCCAAAGTTACCAATTATGTACAAAAAGATATGGTGGGGAACTGAAATGGGAGCATATCAAGGAGGTATTTTAGCTTTATCAATGTTTGAATGCTCTTTTTACAACAAGCATATATTCAAATATTCCTCAGCTGATCGCCAAAGAATTGATGCTTTTGAACCGTGGTGTTGGAAAAGACTCTTGAGAGTCCCTTGGACTACAAGGAGATCAGACCAGTCAATCCTAAAGGAAATCAACTCTGAATAATCATTGGAAGGACTGACGCTGAAGCTCTAACACTTTGGCCACCTGATGGAAGAGCCAACTCATTAGAAAAGACCCCAATGCTGGGAAAGATTGAAGGCAGAAGGAAAAGCGGAGGACAGAAGATGAGATGGTTGGATGGCATCACTGACTCAATGGACATGACTCTGAGCAAGCTCTGGGAGAGAGTCAAGGACAGGAAAGCATGGCGTGCTGCAGTTCATGGGGTCCCAAAGAGACAGACATGACCGAGCAACTGAACAACAAATCTAAAATCCAGTTTAAAGTTTTAAATTATTTACTGTTTATAAACTACTTGAATCTTTTCCCCTTCTCTTTCCTCTCCACACACCCCTTTTACCTGCTTCCCCATTTCTGGCATCCTAAGTAATACTGCACATTTCCTCTTTTTAACAAAATTAATCTATTTATGTCCACATCCTTCTTCTATTTCTTCCCCCACATCCTTTTACCGATTGAGAAGACGGTAAATTGATAAACCAAAATTTCCAGGAACCAGTGGCTTTCTTACTTTGTTGATAGAGACACTGACAAATTATAATCCTGGATGTTTAGGAATCTCATAACTCCCCTCTTTTTTTTCTTTAAAGTAGCGTACCTACTCTTCAAAAAAGACAATGAATGTCAACCAAATAGCAATCATCTAATAAATCACAGAAATTAAGCATGAAAAATGAAGAGGACTTTAGGATACTTGAGAATCAACTCTAGGGGTACTTGAGAATCAACAGGGGTGCTTACTGAAAAGTTATCACTTCCTAATCCAGTCTCTCAGACACTGAATTAGCAGAAGTGGAAGAAGGCCCCAGAATGGGAATGTTTAATAAGCATCTCCCTTTCCTAAGTGACTGATACAAACAGCCCTTGGGTCATGTTTTGAGAGACAGGTCATAGTTCTGTTCCCTAAGCGTTGTAAAATAAAGCGTGTTTCCTTTGGTAGTATTGTTACCACTCCCTCCCCCGACCCCCCACCCCCACCAAAGACCCCCAAACTGAACAGNAGGGAGAAGACCATGCCGAGAGAGCAGAGAGCAGGCCCTGCTGGCCACAGCTAGAGAAAACCGTGCACAGCAACGAAGACCCAGCACAGCGAAAAATAAATAATTGTTTTAATAAGACTATATAACTGAACTGTATTTATTTTGGACCAGTATTTTCTTCAAGCCTCCAGAGGCAATTATCCTAACTACTCTTAAGGATTTTCGCTGTCACCCACAGCCCTGTTAGATGGAGACGTTTTCACACCTGGGATGCAATACAAGGGGCTTAATGGAATTTTTACAGCTGTGAAAATTAAAGTTCACTTGGCTCAACAGAATAGTCAAATACAACAAAGGAGAAAACCTCCCCGAAGGCATGGGTTGAAAGGAGAGGCTTTCGATTTTCTGATGAGGCAGTTTTGCCCAGAAATTCAAGCCATGGGGTGCTACAGAGCTCATATGTCTTGCAAGTACCGAGACGCCAACTTATCACCACAGCATCAGCCGCTGCAGGCTTTCTGTAACGTTTGGAAGCACAACCCTGTGGGATAAGATGGCCTCTCCTGGGAGTCAGAGGCTGTCGTTCACAGCAGGGATCTTTCCATCTTGGGGCCAGAGGGACCAGGCAGTCGGTCCCTTTAATCTTTAACAAGCCATTTTAGTGTCTGGATATAGGGACCGACACTGAATGAGGCTCAACACGCTTCACAGCACTGTGCTGCAAAACCACCCGCGAGCTGCAGGAGAGTGTGGATGCAAGCCAAGCCGGTCCCCGGGAGTACAGCTCCCACAACCTGTTCTATAATGCAATCTGGGCACTTTATTATCCTCTGCGGCGTAATACTTCAAAGGACAGAAAGGTATCCGATACCAAGGGCACTGCAACTGCCTACCTCGGGCACAGTGAAATACCGGGAACTGAAAGAGGAGCAAGACCACAGGAAGGAAGACTCCAAAGCTGACGGGACACAGTCTGACGACCTGATGACGATGACAAGTCTGGGAGAAAGGAAGTCTGTGACGTGACCAAACTGCTATCCTGGACAGCTCTCTTTAGAAACCTGGCAACAGAAATCTTGGAAGTCACTGGGTGGGTGTAATTTTCTATACAAAGCCATTTCTTAATTTTTTTATCCCCTTGAGCTGCTAATACAGAAGGAGGGCAGGAGAAGGCCCCTGTCATCTAACTCCATCACCTAAGCAACCCCAATAGCTTCATAATGAAGTGACTGGTAAGTTCATTCCTATTCCCCAGGAGCCACCGTCTCAGAACAAAGATCCTGTAATTCAACTTTGAAGATTTCCTTAATTCATAATTTTTTTTTTTTCTTTTAAAGACTTTTTTAGGAACTTCCCTGCTGGTTCAGTGGCTAACACCTGGGTTCGATCTCTGGTCAGGGAATTAGACCCTACATGCCTCAAGGAAGACTGAAGATCCTGCAGACCAGTACTAAGACCCGGTGCAGACGAACAAACATTTAAAAAAGAAAGACTCTTTTGATGTGGACCATTTTCAAAGTCTCTATTGCATCTGTTACAATATTGCTTCTTTTATGGTTTGGTTCCTTGGTCCTAAGGCATGTGGGATCCTAACTGCCCGAACAGGGATCAACCGCCACTCCCTGCACTGGAAGGCAAAGTCTCAACCAGTGGACCTCCAGGAAAGTCCCCATATTTCTTATTTACTCTGTAGCTCTGGATTCATCTCTTCCCCAAATACACATCCACACATTCTCTCTCTTTCCCCTCCCCATCCTCTTCTCATTCTGTCTCTCCTTGCTCATGCTCTGCCTCCAATAAGTCAAACTTCTAAATTTTTCACCCGGGTTTCCACTAAAAATGCCACCAGATAAAGTTACCTTCCTTCAGCTTCCTAAGTTTAGAGGACCTTTGTTGACACATGTTTCATCTTGATGGGTGATTGCTAAGCCATGCAGATAAAATTACCTGTTCACCTACAGTTACCCTTCATACTCGCTTCTATAGGCTATGGAAATAAAAAGGGTAAGACCTCACAGCCCGAATGTCCCATCAAGGTAATCAAAGTAATGGAAGAGGCAGAGAAGACAGGAGGAGAAATTTCAAAATAAAAACTGAGTTGCGCATTTCAGCAGCACTTAAGAAAACCCTCCATCTGACTAAGCAGCCAAAAAGTGGACAAATACCCAGAGGACTATACACTCTCTTATGATAACTGCACTCACAGTTCTTGCTTCCCTCAAAGCTCTGCAAGAGATAACATCATAAAGTCAGACTTGGATTATTTACAATAGACTGGAGAGACAGAGCCCAACACCTAGAATTCTAAGGATTTATTTGCAAATAAAGCCACACACTTATTTCAATTCAAACTCAATTAACAAGGAGTAAAAGACATTATTTGGGTCTTTTAAAGTTATCACTCTCATCTTTTTTACAACAGAATAAAAGGAGTTAGAGAAAGGAACCCGAAGTTTTGTGGTGGCTCAGACCTCTGTTTGCAATGAGGGAGACCAGGGTTCAATCCACGGGTTGGGAAGATCCACTGGAGAAGGAAATGGCACCCCACTCCAGTATTATTGCCTGGAAAATCCCATGGACCGAGGAGGCTGGTAGGCTACAGTCCATGGGGTCACAAAGAGTCAGACACGACTGAGCAACTTCACTTACTTCACTTGAACATTTAAAAACGAATCACAGGCGAAAATGCCCACAATATACCACCCATGGGGGTGGGGGTGGGGGGAATCAGTACAGGCAGCAGGTGGAGAACACACACACATACACACAGAATACATACATANATGTACTCTGCAGGGTGACAATATACAGCCTTGACGTACTCCTTTTCCTATTTGGAACCAGCCTGTTGCTCCATGTCCAGTTCTAACTGTTGCTTCCTGGCCTGCATACAGATTTCTCAAGAGGCAACAGACACAAAACAGTTCAAAAGTCTAGAGCCACTCAATAGTAGTTACTTTTGGTAGGGGTGAAGGTTTACTCTTTGTTTTCTACATACACTTTTGTGCTATTTTAGTACTTAAATGAGCAGTGTTAAGCTAATTAACATTATCAGAAATGAAGTAACTAAAGTATCTAAGATCACTGGACAAAGAAAATGAAATTTAAAGGACAAATTATTCAGTTTGAAAAACTGAACAAGTTCAGAACAAGTTCGGAACAATTTGAACAAGTTCTTAGCGCCATTCTGGGCCAAATTTTCAGCATATTTACGGCTGCATTCACTGAGGTAAACCTGTAAAGAATTAACCAGAATTCAGTGTTGGGACAGCAGCTGGTTCCTTCGTTTGTCATTCTGAGGCAGATGCAGAGATGTGCCAGGTCCTGCCAGGTAAGGGGGAATGTGAGTCTCATGCTAAGGGTCCATGCCTCCCCAAGGTTAGTCTTGGTTAGTCTTCCCTCTCTCAAGGACACCAAAGTGAAAGTCGCTCGGTCCTGTCCAACTCTTTGTGACCACATTGGATTTTACAGTCTTTGGAATTCTCCAGGCCAGAATACTGAGTGGGTAGCCTTTCCCTTTTCCAGGAATCTTCCCAACCCAGGGATTGCACCCAGGTCTTGCGCACTGCAGACGGATTCTTGACCAGCTGAGCCACCAGGGAAGCCCAAAAATACTGGCGTGGGTAGCCTGTCCCTTCTCCAGCGGATCTTCCCTACCCAGGAATCAAACTGGGGTCTCCTGCATTGCAGGTGGATTCTTCACCAGGGCAGGGGATTAAAAAGCAGGTCAATAGACCACTGACCACTGTCCCGAGACACAGCCACATGGAGGGCTAACCACAACTCAAAAATCTCTGCTCTCTGTCAATCAAACCAGTTTTACAAGTAATCTGATGAATTTAAAAACCAGGACAATACCAAATGCTGGCGAGGATGCAGAGAAACTGGATCTCATACTCTGCTGGTGGGACAGACTGCAAAATGGTACAGTGCTGGACAAAATAGTTTGGTAGTTTCTTTAGGAGACTAAATATATACTTTCTCTGAGACTCAGCAATTACATTCCCGGGCACTTAACCCAGAGAAATTAAAACCTGTATCCACACAAATACCTGTATACAAATGTTCATAATGGCTTTATCTGTAACAGCCCCAAACTGGAAACAACTCAAATGCCCTACAATAGGTAAATGATTAAAAAAACTGATACATCCAAGGCACAGAACACAAACTTATGGCTACCAAAGGGGAAAAGGGGCGAGGGAGAGATAAATTCGGAGTTTGGGATCAGCAAATACAAACTACAACATGTAAAATAGATAAAACAAGGTCCTACTGTACAGTGCAGGGAACTATATTCAGTACCTTGTGATGAACCATAATGGAAAAGAATATGGAAAAGTTTATTTTTATATATATATAAGCTGAATCACTTTGCTCTACACTAGAAATGAAAACAACATTGTAAGCCAACTATACTACAATTTAAAAAATATACTGACCCATCCATACTACTTAGGCTATTTAGCAATAAAAAGCATTATTAAATACAACTAAATACAACATGACTAAATACAACTTGGATGGAGGGCATCATGCTAAGTGAAAGATGCCAATCTCAGAATGCCACATGTTGTTACGGTTCCATTTCCATAACATTTCAAAAAGGATAAAATTATAGAGATAGAGCACAGATTACTGCCAAGGCTTAGAGGTGATGGGGTAAAGGGATGTACGTGACCATAAAGGTGCAGTTACAATTACTCGTCCAAATATCCAACCACTATGGGGAAACAAGGAAGGCAAATCATTAGTAAGGCAAGCATATTTCATATTATTCTGTTGTCCCTTCGACGCCAGAAATAAAAAAGAAAAAAAGATTCTTTAAGTGTGGGTTGGTTGCTGGCTCAACCATTTGAAGTGTATCTCAGGCATGCCTGTGCCCCATCCCTCCCGGGGCTTTATCAGAGCGTCCCCAGGGCCAGAAGCAAAGAGCCAGGAGGCAGCAGAGGTAACCCACGCAGAGTGAACTCTCACCGCAATTTCAGCTCAGCATGCGGCCCAAAGTGCCCTCCTTGAACTCAAAAGCATCTGAGAACCACGGCAATTAGACAAATCAACTGTGGAAGATGTGGTTACCAGATCGGGCAGGCACCTCACATGGGACAGGCTTCCTACTACAAATAGCTTTCGCTACAAAAGTCTAAAACATGAGGGTGAGGCTGGTGGAAAAAAATGTCAGTGATGCTTCCTCTGCGATTCTCTCACAGTTATCACATGTATAGAAGCAGGACATACGCCTCAAAGGACACAAGCCTCAAGCTCAGAATTTTACTTTCTATGCTCACCTGGGCGTCTTCCTGAAAATGATCTACCACCGTTACTCCACCGTCACAACACGAGAACCCCTGGGGTAAAATAAGACTTACTGTACGCTTATAATGACCCAAGTCCTCCGTCGGTGGGCACACAGCCCAAAAACAAGCTATTCTACTGGACAGTCACTAGCTAGGAAAGAAAAGGCCCAGGGAATCAATAGTCTCCTCATAATCCCCCTCTATCCATCCCCATCCCAGTGAGAAAGATGGAGTTTGTTCTAGAGATGCTTAAAGGAAAAAAAAGCTGGACTTAACTTAGACACACGTAATACCATTCTCCCATTTCTTGGTCTCCCAACTAGTCAGGAACAACCATAGACATTCTGGAATCAGAAACACAAATTGTTTCCCGAAGTGTTAAACAATGCTTGTCCAAAGCCCCCAGTAGAGCTAGTAGTTTAGACAGCTGTGCTAGGAGCCACAGAAGCTGCATTTTGTAACTAGTACTGCTTCTGAACAATTGAAACTTTCTCCAGAGCAAAGTCCAAACACAGGGAGCAGTGTTCCTTGCAAACATCCCAACAGTTCCATTATTGTTTAACCACCAAAATAACAGCTCTAATAATCTATCAAGTTTGCATTTCATCCAACCAAGCATCCAATTAAACCACGACGCAACGCATGGATGGAGAGGTTTTTTTTCCCCTCTGCTCCAAATCAACACTCATTTTTACATTATGGCCACAAACACTAATAATGCTTGCTCCTATTTATAAAAGGGTTCTAAAAACCAAGCACTCTGAAGTGCCTCAAAGAAAGGGCACACCCTTAAACATTATTTTCTGTCTCCTACCTTTAAGCATCTTTATTAACTGTAAGTCAAGTTACTGGCCAGAAAAGTTGGAAATGCTTTTCTAACATTCAGTCAAAAGAGGTAAATATCCTTACTGATGTAGGCAGCAGACACAAGGTTTATCAACATATTCTTAAATACATTAAAAATAAGAGTCCTGGGACTCCCCAGGCAGTCTAGTGCTTAAGAATCCTCCTACCACTGCTGGGGATTTGCGTTCAATCCCTGCAGGGAACTAAGATCCCACATGTCTTGGGGCAACTAAGCCCGCGGGCCACAACCACTAAGGCCTGCTCACCTAGAGCCTGTGCTTTGCAACAACAGAGGCCTGCACACCAAAACCAGAGTAACCACAGCTCACCTCAACTAGAGAAAGCCTGCGCTTAGCAACAAAGATTCACTGCAGTCAGGAAAAAAAAAGTGTGTCCTCACCTTTTCTCATCTAGCAGGTCACCAAGTGGTAGAACTCTCTCCAAGTAAGGGAGTTCTTAGTTGGTTGCTTCAATTACAGGTAGCCTATCAAGTTCCTGAATATTCATTGGAAAGATTGATGCTGAAGCTCCAATACTTTGGCCATCTGATGGGAAGAGCCTACTCATTGGAAAAAAACCCAGATGCCAGGAAAGATTGAAGGCAAAAGGAGAAGGGGGCGACAGAGGATGAGATGGTTAGACAGTATCACCAGCTCACTGGACATGAATCTGAGCAAACTCCGAGGGATAGTGAAGGACAGGGAGGCCTGGTGTGCCACAGACCATGGGGTCTCAAAGAGTCAGACACAACTTAGCGACTGAACACCACCACCATAAGTTCCTAAGGTGTCCTCAGAACCACCTAGAACAATGTTACTCAAAGTGTGCAGTCACACATCATCCACAGAGATCTGTAGTAAGGTAAACACAAAAAATTCATAGTAGGTATACAATGCTGTGCATCCAAGTGTATGACTTTCTGGTAATTCCTTTTTCTTGTACTTTATAAAACTATTAGTTGGCAACAGACTGGATAAGCACTTCACAAAGCTGGCCCTTCACCACAGTTTCAGAAGCGCTAGCTTTTCACTTACAAAAATGCCAAGTGTGTCATTTATTGTTCTGAAGGAATCAGAGCATTCTTGCCTTATCCTACAGCTTCTGATTTAAGGGCAATTAGAGAAATCAATGTGCTTTCCAGGTGGCAGAGTGGTAAAGAATCTGCTTGCCAAGCAGGAGACTCGGGTTCGATCCCTGGGTTGGGAAGATCCCCTGGAGAAGAAAAGGGCAACCCACTCCAGTATTCTTGCCTGGAAAATCCCATGGATAGAGGAGCCAGGCGGGCTACAGTCCATGGGGTTGCAAAGAGTCAGAGAAACACGACTGGGCATGCACACAACAGTGAGGAGAAACCAATAAGCAGGTACATCCTGGTGTAATCTCATGGAAACAGTATCCACTTAGACTCAACAGACCTCATTGCTAGTCTGCAAGAGCCAGCTAACTTGGAGACTCTAGGTGAACGGGAGATTTTTTTTTTTTTTTTTTTTTACTTCCCTATGCCTTGAATTCCTCCTCTGCAGAATTTTTAAAGGCAGCCCCCCAATATCAGCACTTCTCAACACTGTTCATTTTTTTAAATGTATGGCTCCTTCTGACAGCAATAATTTTTCCAAGTGTGGTCTGCAGATAAGCTACATCAGAATTCCCAGCTTCATTCCCCAATTCCCAGATTCTATAGCTGTGGGCTAGCAACCAGGAAAGAGCAGTTTTTATAAGCACCCGACAGCAGTTTTTATAAGTACCCAGGAGACTCTGACACTTACGAAAGCTCTGATCTACTGCAATAATAATCTATGCCTCTAAGAATTTTTTTAAAAAAGGTCACGATTTGAGTGTAATCCCTGATAAATTACTTTAGGTAAAAAGTATTTTTAAAATCAGTATATTAAAACTTACAGAAAGCGGACTTCCCTGGTGGCTCAGGAGTGAAGAATCCACCTGCCAATGCAGAAGACACGGGTTCCATCCCTGACCCAGGAGAATCCCACATGCCAAGGAGCAACAAAGCCCACGCGCCACAACTATTGAGCCTGTGCTCTAGAGCCCAGGAACCGCAACTATTGAGCCCGTGTGCCGCAACTACTGAAGTCTTTGCACCCTAGGGCCTGTGCTCTGCAACAGGAGAGGCCACTGCAATGAGAAGCCCCTGCAGCCCAGCTAGACAGTGGCTGCCACTCGCAGCAACTAGAGACAAGCCTGTGCAGTAATGAAGACCCAGCACAGTCAAAATTAAAACAACAAAATCTTACAGAAAGCATATTTTAATGTGCTTTTATAATATCAGTAATACGTAACAACAAATTTCAACTTTTCCTCATTAAGGGGAAAAAAATGCTGTTTGATTGGGAAGACCAAATGTATATTAAAATACACATAAACATTTACAGGCTATGGTATCAAGATCTGCTTTCTTGACATGATACTCAGAACTCTCAAATTTTGTACCAGTCCCCTTCCAAATAAAACTAGTAACTTATTTTTATGTCTGTGCTGTTTCTGAAAACCTGAGAAGAGAGATTTCAGGCAGCTATTTCTGAGCGTTTCCACAAATAACAGTGCAGGTGTGGATAGTTGGTATCTCAAAAACCAAATTAGATGTAAATATCAATGTATTTTCATTTTTAATATTAGTTTTGGTAGTACAGGAGACATGGTGATGTGCTGTACAGAAAAGTTTATTCAGATAAATAAAATTTACGAATCTGATGACAAGCATCTGGGGGTGAAGCTGCAGAAGTGTCTGCTGCTGCTAAGTCACTTCAGTCGTGTCCAACTCTGTGGGACCCCATACACGGCAGCCCACCAGGCTCCCCCTGTCCCTGGGATTCTCCAGGCAAGAATACTGGAGTGGGTTGCCATTTCCTTCTTTAATGCATGAAAGTGAAAAGTGAAAGTGAAGTCACTCAGTCATGTCTGACTCTTAGTGACCCCATGGACTGCAGCCTACCAGGCTCCTCCGCGGTGCCCTTGTCAAGCCCTCTGGAAGCATTGGGGTAGTCCCTCCCCACCTGACAAGCATCTGGGGGTGAAGCTGCAGAAGTGTCTGCTGCTGCTAAGTCACTTCAGTCGTGTCCAACTCTGTGGGACCCCATACACGGCAGCCCACCAGGCTCCCCCTGTCCCTGGGATTCTCCAGGCAAGAATACTGGAGTGGGTTGCCATTTCCTTCTTTAATGCATGAAAGTGAAAAGTGAAAGTGAAGTCACTCAGTCATGTCTGACTCTTAGTGACCCCATGGACTGCAGCCTACCAGGCTCCTCCGCGGTGCCCTTGTCAAGCCCTCTGGAAGCATTGGGGTAGTCCCTCCCCACCCGCTCTGCAGCAAACACTGGCCAAGGTAAACTTCAGATATGACACAGAATGACTATGCAGGTTTTTCCATCAGTATAGGACAAAATGACCAAGAATGGCACCTAAATCTAATCACACTCAAGAGGTAGAGAGACAGACAAAAGTGAGAGAAGGCCAAGAATTCTCCTCTCAGTTATTCCTTCCCACCCCACGACCCCAGCACAAAATTTAACCCCTAACTGTTCCTCTGCACTTCCATAAAGTCCAAACTGCCCAAACCAGGGCTGCTGGTCTGCAAAAATCATTCCCAAGGCAATTCCGCCCTCTTCCTGAGACATTCTTGACTAAGGATTCCTCAAACTGGCTGAACAAAGCTGCGCCCACTCTCTCCAAAGCCCTGGAAAACACTCCACCCTCTTTCCCCAAATCAGAACACTCCTCTCATCCAGCAGTTTCAATAAAGGCTCACCCTCTAGCGGATCTTCTGCCACCCCTTGAAGACAATAATTCAGCATGATCGGGGGTGGGGGGTGGGGTGGGGTGTTTAATTCACAGGCTACAGAACCACTGACTCAAGACCCAGGAAAAGGTTGGAAGACAACATAAGATGAGGTCTGGTTATTTCTCAAGCAGTTATCTTAATCAGGAAGAAAGTTGTTTGTTTTGTTTTGTTTTAAAAGGAGGAGGGGGAGGTGGAATTCACAGAAATTGCTGGAGGGACAAGAAGCTTTCTTATTGCATAAAATATACTGATTCATATGCCTTATCAGGACTAAGACTAGAAAGATTTTTCAAAGTAAATGAATAAGGGGAAAAAAGAAAAAGCCGGGATAGGAGAGGAGGCTGCTCCATTTCCTTAAGAAAAGCTTTTCTTCTAAATCTTTTAACATAATCCAGCAGTTGCAAACAAACAATGGTGCTGATTACTAACTAATTACGTTTAACCACTAGGGGTTGGGGCGGGGGCAGCAGAGCCTCCAGTAGGCCTAACTTCCTGTAAATTTCAGGATGACTAGGCAGTATTTCACCAAAGTGGATCAAGACAGTTAAAATGTTTCAGCAAATCAATCTGGCTCCAAGTAGTTCAAATGGGGTGGGCTTCCCCTACCCTGAGAACTGGCCTGGTGGAAACAAATGGTTGTCCTAGGAGGCCTGACCACTGGATGCATGCTCAGTTGCCCAGCCCTGTTCGTCTCTTTGCGACCCTATGGACTGTAGCCTGCCAGGCTCCCCTGTCCACGACCACTCATCCACAACCCAGAGATAATGAACCCGTGTTCTTACATGCCGTTCTAGAAAAACCATGTGAAGGTCAAACTAGGAGATGTAGGCTTAATCTGTAGCACTAGAAAAGAGGCAGCTTTTAAAAGTCAAGTAACACCAGCTCAAAAAAATTCTGTAAAGTTCAAATTCAGCACATGTGTGCCGAAAGAGGCTAAAAGAGCCAAAAGATTTTGCTTATCTTTTTACAGGAGAGGACAATGGAGAAATTACCAGACCAACGTCACTTTCCCTTCAGAAAAAAAAAAAAAGTTAGCAGGCTTAACTGAGATAAAAACCTTCATAGGTCATAACTCCATGAAATCAGCAGCAGCCTCGTAAGAATCTCTCCAAGAACGCTGTAGGAAATTAAGTGCGGATTAGCGTAATTAAATGTAAAGTCTCCTTGAGAGAGACTTCTGCTCCTGAAGACTACAGCCATCTCTGTGAAACGCATCACAGAAAAAAATTGTGAAGGGGATTTGCCAGGCATCACAGCCTTTTCACTTTCACATCAGGTCTGCACACGCTATGATCTAAAAAGAACAGAGCGGTGATTTGAGGAGAGAATTAAGTAATACAGCTTATCAGAGAAAACCACTCCATTCTCTAGTCTTTGCAAAAGTTCACATGCTCATGTAATATACTGTAACTATAATATACTTAGGGGTTTCCAAAAATTACACACATTTCCTCAAAAGAGATATAGGAAAAAATAGAATCACAGGGTAAAGGCCAAACATTGTCTCTTCTGAATGCCTGAACAGCCAATTATGGGTCTTAATACATTAATTCTAAGAGAGAAAAAGAGACTATTACAGGAATGTTGAGTAAGACATCTTCAAAACTGTACCTTCGGGCCTAAATCCGTTGGACTCAGTAAAATCACCCCCTCAAAAAAGCAGTTTTATGCAAAATTTTGTATTTTAATTTCCCAGCTGCCAAGAGAAATATATAAGGAGCAGAAATTAAACTAATTATGTCAGCAGCACAGTGAACAAAACTTTAATTTATTACACACAAGTTAGACATTGCCGAACAACACAAAGGCACTTAAGGGCAGAAACTTCTTTAGAATATAAATGATTCCCAATCAATATGACAAAAATTAGTCTGTCTGGGCAATAAGCAGATTCACACACGGAAAAATCCAGCCAACACCCTAATTCAATATAAAAAAAAATGAATGTAGAGTATAAGAAACAAATCTCCAAAATGGCTTAAAATCACTTGGTCATTTACATATGTCAGATCATTAATAGGTCCTTTAAGCCAGTATTGTACTAATCAGCTTTTTTAACCTCCTGCCCACAAAAGATCCTATTCATTTAGCTGAGTGGACAGGTGTTAGCAACCAGCAACCTTTTTTAGCCTCAGAGTTCCAGCGGCCTGATCTGTGATTACTGTGGCCATGATTGGCAAGTCGAAAGGAAAGGCAGTTTGAAAATGGGGAAAGGGAGGAGAGAGGGAAAGAAGAAAAAAACCAAAAAGGGAAGGGGGAGAGGAAGATGAGAAAAGAAAGGGCTGTCAGAACCCCCCCTCCCCACCCAAGCCTGGGAGCCTGAGTTGAGCTCGCAGGCTACGGCCCAGACACTGGAGGCAGAATTTGGATAATGTCATGAATTTATTCCCACAGTCATTCTGGACATATGCCTACACTCCACTTGTTCTAAGAAAAAAATTTTTTTCAAGTATCTGTGACTCATTCCTCTTTACCATATTCTCTCCTTCTTGAGTCCTCACTCTTTCATACGTTTTCTAAAAGAGCTGACCGAGTAGATATTCCTGGAAGGAGACACGAGGAAGGCTGGATTTCGAAAGATATCTGAAGCCTAAGGAATAAAAATCCTCTGAGAAGAGAATGTTCATTGAGCTCCAGACAATGTACAAAGAAGAGATTTGCTCTCTTTTCATCCACTGATCAATGCCACCAGGTATTATTTTCATTTGGCAGATGAAGAAAAGGAAGCCCACAGAGGTTAAGTGACGTGTCTAAAGCACCCGCGGGTTTGATCCCTGGGTTGGGAAGATCCCTGGAGAAGGAAATAGCAACCCACTCTAGTATTCCTGCCTGGCAAATCCCATGGACAGAGGAGCCTGGCAGGCTGCAGTCCATGGGGTCACAAAGAGTCAAACACAATTTAGGGAGTAAACAACAACGAAAGAAGCCCAGCCAGGAGGTGGAGGATCTGGGGCTCAAAGCCAGGTTTGTCTCTTTTCTAAACTGTTACATTTCCCCAAAATTTAATTCCCTAACATATTAAGTGCCCTATTCTGCTTTAACTCAGAGGGCTCTAGATTTCACCTTTTCTTCCTTCCATGAACTAGGCAAAGGACCTGTGACTAAATTTTATTGCCTATTAAGCATCCATCATATCCAATAAGCGCTTCAGTTAATGTAGAAATGAAACATCTGGCAAATTGGCTTTATTTTAAAATCTTACATACAGAGGATGACCAGGCAGCTTTCCTATGCAACATTGATCAGAACTAGATTTGACTACCCGTTCAGTCCTCCAGTGGTTTCCACATTATCATTCATTTGTCCACTCAGGAAATACAGGAAGCTACTCTCACCAACCCTCCCTCATGACTCCTGACAGATAATACGGCAGACAGGGCCCCTCTGGAAAGTAATTTACATAAAAGTTATAAAAGCTCTTTGTTATCTGTCATGACTGGGAAATGGACTATTCTAGCAAATCAAACATCCTGAATAACATAATGACGCTTTTAAAGGGACTACCAATTTATAAAGCATTTCAAAGAGGTGCAACACTGGTTCCTAAACCCGGTTGCAGATCAGAATCACTCGGGGAGCTTTTTGTTAAGTAGCTGCCCAGAGTGGCTTTTAAAAGTATAGATTCTCGGTCTTCACTTATCCACTCAAAACAAAAACAAAAAAACACTTCAGGAAGTGGAGCTGGGAAGTCTGTATTTTTAAAGAACCCCTCAGTGACAAAACTGCTATGTAGCTTATCTTTTAAGGAGTGGCTGGCTTTGGGAACTCCTTGTAATAAAACTCACTTTTTAGTTAAAAAGGCTAAAGATACACGAATACAATGTGACCTTTTGATGATTTGGGAGATCTTGGGTTTTCCCGTGCCTCTGGATCATCATTCACTAGTCACTGTACTGGCAAAACCAGAATAGAAGAAAAGGTTAAGAATAATCGTACTGGTAAAAAGCTGGAAAAACCAGCTTTTGTTTTCCTATTAGATTTTTAAAGAGCTGATTTTCCCCAGAGGAAACTCAAGATTTTTATGCTTGCCTTGAAAAAGGAAAATGTTTAAAAACAGGTAGATTCTCTTAACCAACTGCTCCAATTCTGAACATTAATGGGCCCAAATGCATCAAACATGTGGAACAGTCACCCTGAACTAGAGAAAGCAGAGAAACTTCATGACAGTCTTAACAAAGATAAAGGAGGATAATGGGTTTAAGCTAAGAATGGCATCATGAGGATTAGATAAAACCACTGTCCTGACCACAGCAGATAAATCCTAGAAACTGGGAGAGCTAAAGTCTTCCAACACATAAGGCCAATGATTCCAAACCATCTAGGACGGCTTTCATGTAAGATACAATAGGATACTCTATTAAGAGCCCAACAGGTTTTAGGGGTTTAAAACTCCAAGTAACATAAACTCACAAAACAAGAAAGGGACCACACCATCTCCCTATTGAAGGAATGGGAATTTGTGATTGCCTAGAAAAAGACTGTCCTTCAGATTGCCAGCATCTTTCTTACAGAAACACGTCACACCTACCAATAATCAAACAAAAATAATAACCAGTAACCACTACCAAACAATAATGAGGAAGCTCAAACCTCGCGGCTTCAGCAACAGCAATTTAAACTATGCATTCACCTTAAACTCTAAATTATAACTCAGTTCTGTATTGCAGAGGTTATGAGATTTTAAGGCGCAGAGGTTAAATCTTTCCTCTCAAAACATAAACCCTATAGCCAGTACAAGTTTCATACAAAAGTCTCTAATCTTTTAAAACAACAGCAGTATTTATTAAAGTTTCTAAGAATAAAAAATTGAGGTGGAATTAGTTTTCTTAACACTCTTGGGTTTACGAGGTTGTTTTCAGAAAGTTCTAGGCACAACACATTTTGTGTACTAAACATCACAATGGACAGGTAATTAGGGAAGAAACTGTACCCTTTCTTTGTTATTGCTGCTGTTTGTCTTTTTAAATGTTGGTCACTGAAAATGCTTTTTCCACTGCTATCTTAAGATAGTGCTAAGCAGAGTGGTATCAACTGGCTTGGTCATGAGAAAATTTTGAAAACAAATTAATTTCTAATCTTTTTGAGAACAGCTCTCTTTTTGTGTATGCTATTTTAGCAATGGGTTAAATTAAGTCGATTTCAAAGATTTACAATTCCTGACCCCAAGGTAAACAGCTGGGATAACTGCTGTCTTCCTGATCAATGGAAGTTTCTAGTGGGCTGATCTTCCTAAACAGACATTAAACTGTGTGTGTGTGTGTCCAAGATTACATGGAAACCTTCTTCATGCACAATCAAGTTATTACAGTTAGGCTTGCCACATCAAACTGTAATTGTCATACCCAATTTTCAAACTTAAGAAAACAACACCTCTAAATAAACTGTAATTTATGACTTGTACTCTGAAGTCCGGAATTATTAGGAAATACGCTATAGAGTTTCAGAAATGCTTGCCATCATCTATTTCCTTGAATGTGAGGCAAAACAATCAAGAAAAAAGGATAAAGAAGTCGTCAAACCTGAAATCCCCTGAACTAGCTCCCAACCCTAGAATTCCAAACACAAACTCGGCCAGCACCGTGTCCCCTGCCTGCTTCCATTCCTAGAAAAATGTTCCCGTGAGTGGACAACCTTGGCCACACTATCTTGAACTGGCACTGGGAAAACAACTACTCCCCACACAGTTGCAGCCAACAGGGGGTGACAGGAGGTGTCTGCCCTCCAAACCATCTGTAAAACGTGATGGGCAAGAAACTTACTTTCTTAGAAGGCCACATAATACTTGGGGGTGTTTGTTCTTTAATTTCTGGTGGCCTTTAGCCAGGGGGCAAAGTGACAGTTGTGGGTGCAGCCCTCTTCGGAGCCAACAGTAATTCTTCCCTGGGGTAGACGGGGAGGGGCACAATACACTCTTCCTGATTACACAAGCAGTTTTTCCCCCTAGAACAAATGACAGGCCAACAGAAAGGAAAAAGTATACTGTTGTTTCTGTCTTCAGCCAGCCTGACATCAAGCTCTGAGCAGGCAGAAGCCTGCGAGGCTGAGGCTCCCCGGGTCCAGCACCCTTCTCCATGTCTGGTCAAATGTCTCGTGGGCAACCCAGCTGCAGAGGCCCCACCGTTCCTCTCCGCCTTGGCCACTGGCGGCCTCATACAGGTTACCTCAGGGGAACAGAAGCCAACTTCCACCAGTGGCCCCTAGGTGCGGAGGGGGGCACGTGGGTGGGAGAAGCATATCCCCAAACTTCTCCATCGAGCCTCCGAACTCCAGCCTCCACCTTCTTCCGAGAAGCCCGCGGGGCTCCTGCCCTGGAAAGTAGGGTCAGGCTAGCTGCTGAACGCAGGCCGCCGCGCGCACCTGCCTCAGTTTCCTCTGCTTCAAAAGCCGCATCTCCCCCCCCACCCCCACAAGCCAGCTGAACCTGCCGATCGGGTAGGGCGTTTGGAGATACATGATAACACACGTCTCCGTTAGTGCCCCCACTGGTGAAGTGCTTCCGTGAGGGGCACTTTTTCATGGGACAGGTGCGGGCTACCTTGAATGCGCAGACTTTTCAGCGACCGAGGGCTTCCCCATCCCCTGTGGGCAGCGAGCGTCTCAGGCCGCGCCCGCACACAGGAGGCGCCCCCGCCCCCACCCAGGACCAGAGCCTGGCGAGATCCCGAGGCCGAGCAGCGCCCCCGACTCCGGACTCCCCCAGACGCCCGGCCAGGCCGGGCGCCCCGCGGACCCCCGCGCGGGCGCGCCGCCTCCTCACCTGTCGCGGCCGCCTGCCCGGCCCCGCACCTGGGAGGGAAGGGGAGGGGAGGGGAGGGGCCGGATCCGGGCGCGGGCGCCTCAGGCAGGGGCGCTGCGGGCTGCGCCGCGGCGGCGTCTCTG